>CM024762.1:145272550-145349654 GCA_014218235.1 Colocasia esculenta | reverse complement strand
AGGTGGGTTCTCTTTGTTCTATTTTTTCCTTGCCCAGAAGAAAGAGCTGCTTGTGGCTTCTATTCTTGTCCCACAAGTCTTCGGTATTTTGAATGAGGGCAGGAATATGCTGGTGAACTATAATTTATTTTCACCTACCTTCTACTTGATCCATTTTTTTTAATATAATTTGGACTTTTTTTATGGCTTTATTAACCTCTGCTGCTGCTGATGATGATAAGGCTCTAATGATGATGATGATTAACCACTGCTGAAGATTTTTTTAGGATCATTTCCCTGCAGATTCTAAACTTTCTATTTATTTGTAAAAAAACTCCACTTAATGAAGTTAATGTTCGTAAATATGTTGATTGACAATCTGGTGACTGACTTGCAGGTGAAAATCCAAAAAGACAGTGAGGTGCGGCTAAAGATCATAGGAGTTCGTGTTGATGCGGCAGAAATTGTATGTTTCCTCTGTTTATGTGTTATTGCCGAAATTGTGATGCTATGTGGTCATTGGCCATTCTGAATTGATTAGCATGAAAATCTACATGATCAACATCTGTTTGTTTCTTTCTGAGTAACGATTGTATGTTTCCTCTGTTCACTTGGCATTGCCAAAATTGTGATCCTATGTGGTCATTGACCATTCTGAATTGATTAGCGTGGAAATCTACATGACCAACGTTTGTTTGTTACTTTCTCAGTAGCCATTGTCTTTGCCTACACAGATCACATTTGACTTCTCCAAAATGCCATTTCACGACCTGCATGATTGCATCTATTGTTGTTAGTGTTTTGAATCTTGTTGATCTTGTGTTTCGATGGTACGGCTTTTCAAATTTTAGTCTATCTTTCAACTGGAGGTATCTTATTCGGTTATTCCTCAAAATCATGTTTCATTGCTGTCAGCTGGTAATGAAACATGAGACACTCTTTAAAGCATGGTTTGTTGGAGCGCCAATTCGGGGCGAATCGGATTCACCCTGATTTGATCCGAATTGGATCGATTCAGTCTGATTCGCATGATACATTATATATGTATATAATGGGTATATATTACATAATGAGTAAATGTTATAATTTGTTGTTTCATTTACTTAAGATATTACATGTAAATAAGGAAGTACTCTCCATTTGAATCCAATAAAAATATCAAAAAAATCATATCTCTTGCCAATAAAAAGTTAACTCTCTCATCCAAGAAGAAAATCTCGATTTTGGTGATTCCATCAAAATAACGACTTTCTAATCCCTCATAATTTGATCTATCTAAAAATTTCATAATTCAAATAAATCTAATAGAACACTAAAAATTCAAAGTCCGGTGAAAAAAATCATACGTACATATGACTTCTTTAAGAGAACCACTCTCCTACTAATTGTGACTTATTATGTATAAGTTTGCAAGCACATGTATTTCTTTTTCCAGGGAAATTGTGATTCTTTATTTCTTTGGGTAATCCAAGTATGCCAACCCCTGGAGATGGAAGGATGTTTTATTACCTTTTCACTTGCAGGATGGAGAGGATGTTTGGACCTAGAGATGGGGGTAGACATTTTCTCGGTCATATATGCTTATGATAATTGCTTCAATCGAGGTGTGCGTTTTGGCTTTTTCCAAGGAGTGTGGAGGCTGACTAGTCCTCTCAAGGTTAAGATTTTGACTTGAAGGATTGTTCATGGGAGACTTCCCACTAGGGACAGATTGGCCTGCTTTTTGTCAGATGTGAGTCCTACCTGTTGTCTTTGCGTCACGGAGGAATTGTTGGTTCACTTTTTGTGGGCTGTTTCTATTCTTAGGGGTTATGGCGGGGGGATTGCTCAGAGTCCCTGTTGCTCTATCACCCCCATTGATTGGGATGGGCACTGGCCCCTAAAGTCGGATATGTTGGTTTGATGGTTTATCTTTCATGCCATCTTATGGGCAGTGTGGGGGGGGGAGTGCAACCACCATATCTTCAAGAGGGAGGCCCGCTTGTAGAAGGTGCTGTTACATTCTGTTTGGGTTAGGGTGGGGGAGTGGGCGGCCACTTTGTCCAATGTAACTTCATCTGTATCTCCTCTTTTTGGTTCCTTGGGAGACTGGATTTCCTACACCATCTTTTTTTTTTCTTTGGGTAAATGCCCAGGTTTGTACCCTAGGCTCCCCCCTAAACCGCCCCACCCCAATACCTCACCTTCTTGGTGTGTTCTTGATGTATAGGTGTTGTTGCGGTGGTCTCTTTTTGGGGTTTTGGCCCACCTATACTTGCACATTCTCTTTCTTTATATATACATATTGTACTATCCACTTTTTTTAAGTATGCCAACCCCTTACAAACATCTTGCTCGATAACTATTTCATGTTCTCCAAAGTTAGATCTCAAGTTTGGCTCTGTCTAGTTTCACCTTTTTTGGAACTCTAAAGAGGTGCCTTTACCTTTTTGGCACACAACAAACTTTTGGGGGGTTGGGGTGGGAGGTGCTCTCCTCCATCCATTGAGGAAAGAAAGCAAGATCCAGTCTTTGCTAGATCCATTGCATTCCCCTTTGATCTTTAGTGTTGGATATGCATCTCCAGTTTTACTAGGATAAGCATATGTGAAAAACTATCACCCTAGTCATGATGTATCTCAGACTTAACTCTTTCATTTTCATTTTATCAAATCTGGTTGACTTTGTTGGATTTATAGAAAAATGAAAGTCTGAGTTGGATGGTCAATCCTCTGTGATGCATTTTGTTTCAAATCCATGTTTGCCATGTATTTTCTGTCTGAGCTCTATATTGGGTCATTGGATTCAAAAGTTTTCTGTTTATGTTAACATCTAAAAGATCCCTTTTCTACTTTGCAGTTCTGCATCGGCACTATAAAAGATGACTTTTTGGGTGTAATTAATGACCCAAATGCGGCTTCCTAGAGTAAGCGTAGTTAACATCACGTTGCCACTCCTTCCTTAGTAGGATAACAATTAGTTCCTGCGTTTTTTTGGTTCTAGTTTCTTTCATGTTCTTTTCCTTTTGTTAGACTTCCTTTCTGACTCTGTTTTCCTGGGCTCAGCCTTTTGTACCTCTTTTCACTAATGGAGAGTGATCTTTGGTTGACTTGTTTTAAAAAAATCTTGTTGCTACTACTTGGTTCCTCTTTATCTAACTCAAAAGCAGCAAGTTTGCTCCGTAATTTTGTTCATTTGTTATAACCCTGAGGTTGTACTCATCCGTTACATTGGTGAGTGTCTAATAAATTCAGTACTCGAACTTTCTTTCATTTTCTGCATCAAGCTGAATAGCATGATTTGTCTTCATTACTCCAATTCTTGGTACCGATGAGCGGAGGAAGAGATTGCCATGTTGCACTGTTCAACCACTTTACCCTTTTGGCAGGTGAATTCTGATGCGGGTCTGGCGGGGAAGAAATGCTTCGATCACACCTTTGCCCGCAATGAGCATAATCTAGATAATCGCCCTGTAGAGAAATGACGAAACTGGTGTTGTCTGTAGTAT
The DNA here is from genome assembly GCA_014218235.1 of Colocasia esculenta. Classification (NCBI taxonomy): domain Eukaryota; kingdom Viridiplantae; phylum Streptophyta; class Magnoliopsida; order Alismatales; family Araceae; genus Colocasia; species Colocasia esculenta. Next base: position 145,346,188 of record CM024762.1, on the reverse strand, counting down.
TGCCTTGCGACGTCCTTTTATGTATCAGCAACTAATACACATGGTTTTAAATATCTCCCATATATATATGACAGAGAAAAAACTTTGTGTCAGTTCATATTCTTCTTCTTTCTGTTATCATAGGGTTGTTTCTCCTCCTCGATATAATTGCCTTGTTTCTATTCAGTTCTTGGCAACATAGCCGACACTGATGCATTGAAGAGACAAAGCCTGTTTTGTTCTTAACAGTCGAGCAGGGAACCTGAGGCGGGAGTTCATCCGTACCTGAAAATTATCCCCACAAAAGGGGGAAAAATTGGTAAGTTAGGTCCATTGGCCGAAGAAGATGTGGACAACAGCCATTTTCCAGAGTATCCTCTTATGTGGGGATGCTGCTTGGGCCTCCTCTCTTCACGTTTCTTTCTAGAAGTCTAGAAGAAGAGGAACACTTGCGACTCGCTCGCGGTGACGATGCCCTGCACGTTCATAGGCATAAGAAAGTGGATCTTACACCACATTGTGTCTACGGACATGAGGGGGGATTCACTCCTTAGCGTCTGCAAACGTGTGGAGGGTGGGCATCAAACCCTGCTCCCTGGAGAAGCTGCCATTTGGGGGAGAAAAATCTGCAACTTGCTTGTTATCACATGACCACAGTGGGGGACCTCCTAGAAACTGGCCGATGAGCTCTACCCGTCAAATGCGAAATCCTATCCTGATGTTTATGGGATGGTAGGAAATCGCGCGGCCCTTTTTGGTTGGATTAATCGAAGTCAATCTGTCCTCTTCCTTCATATGGTATGCCTATATTATGTGAAAAATAAATAAATAAACAAAATAATCTCGTCGTATTAATTTTGACAAAAAAAATTAATCTGTTAGATTATTGATTCACTGCGTAAATGAACACATGACTTAATCCTGAAATCGATATCGGCAAAGGTCTTTGCGATCAAATTGTTTACGTCTCTCACAACTTGGAGCAGCCAGCTCGCCTACGTTTAATTCCCAAATCTAATGTGGAAAATTGTTGCTCGGCACCGCCCCGTCGGTCAAAGGAGACACGTCGATCAAAATTTTTGGTATTCTTATCCTAATGGCGTCTTAGCGAAAGGAAAAGGGATAAAGATAATTGGAATAGTCTTGTTCTCGGTCCTTATAAGTTGCCCGCTCTGTCCCAAATATAAAGAGATGGATTCTACCATTAGTAAGTGTTGTGGGCCCCCTTTAGTTTGGGACGGATAGGGGGATGGGTAACAAGGGACAGTTCTCAAAAATAATTTGTATAATTTACTTTTTCATCCGTAAAATGAATGTTTGTTTCAGATATATCTCATTAATAGTGGGAGACCCATCTTCTTGTATCTGAAATGGACAGTAAATTATTCCCAAGATAATTTGTACATGTTACTTTTTCATCCGTATAATGAATGTTTGTTTCTGATATGCCAGTTTCATCTCCGCAGGTGATTATTGTTGGAGCAATTTGCCTTAACTTTTTTTTTTAAAAAGGTGGTCATTGATGCATCATTTGTAGCTAGAGAATAGCACTTTTTTTCTTCTTCCATATTTAGCTAAACTAAGCCAAACGAAGAAAAACTTCAATAATTTAATATGTTTGATGAGTTGCATATGTTATTTTTAGATGCCCAAATCAAACAAAGGGAGGAAAGAAGCCTCCAACCATCATGTGTGTGGAGACTGGAGAGTAGAGACCTTCACTTACCAGTCCATACTAGTCATGCAGCCATATCTCCCCCACAAAGTTTGTCGTACCGGTGGAAGCCTGTTTCTTCGCTATGCTATTTTAGGATTTGGTCCAGACAAGTCATAAAACGACGGATGTTCTCTCCTATTTGGACGAAAACATGCTTTTAGCAAACTAACAGAGATCTGTTCCATTGATGACGCCAAAGGACATGATGTGCTATTAAAATGACGTAATCAAATATCGATTTTAAATCTATATTATTATATGTTCTACTGTCTAGAATAAATGACGTATCTAAAAGGCATCAAATGTCGCCACCAACAAAGGTATACGTTGTATTGTGGGGACGTGCAGCGGAAGGACAGTCCATAATATATAGAGAGAGAGACATTTTTTTCTCATTCAGTTGGTAAAAGATTTACTTGGTTAATGTACTTAATTGTTATGACATCCGGACGTTAATAAGGTGTGAGACTGGACACTTAGCCAAATCAAATGCTGTGTTGGATAGTTTGAATAAAAAATATTTCTCTAATAAATATAAATAATATATCAAAGTCATCTATAAAAATGGCACGGGCCAATGGCCAATAAACTCATCTCAATTTTTTTAAACGTTTTGAAGAATATGGCAAATATTATTATGTATCCCCACTCCTTAAAATCTCTACCCAAAGCATGATTAAAATTTGACATCAAGTTACTAATAACTCTTTGATTATAGCTACTTATCTATAATAATGCCTTGGACAATGAACTAATCTCATCTTTCTATATTCCTAAAAGTATGGCAAAGTTGATTACTCGGTAGTCTCATCGCTTAAAATCTATAAGAAGAACATGATAAAAATTTGACCCCTTCTTAAAAATTGATCTCCATCTTTTTTTTTTCCTTTTGAAAAAGATTTGGACAAAAGACGATACATCTTATAAAGATGTGTCATGTCAATTTTGAGGTATTTAATATATTTTTAAAATTGAGTTACGTTAATCTTAAGAGTTGATGTGATATATTTTATAGAGGTGCGTCTAATTTAATATATATTTTAAAAATATATTAAGTAATTTTCTTTGGAAAAACGAATTATAAAAAAGTGACATCATCCCATTGTCCCAATTCCCAAGAGGAAAAAAAAATATCTTACCCTACGGACTATGGGGCCGATTCCCCCACGCCTTGTTGGCATATTCTCCCCCAAACCAACCGCCTCTCTCTCTCTCTCCCAGTCCTTAAAGTCTTTCCCGCCTCTCTCACGTCCTGTCCTCACCACAGCCATCATCATCGCCACGGTGCCCGAAACCCTAACCCGTCCCGTCCTCTCCTCCGGCATGCTCTACTCCCCTCCTCCCCCGTCTCCCTCCGACGCGCTGCCACCAAGTTCCTCCGCGGCGGCGTCCTCCTAATTCCACGTCCTGCGATTGTCTCGTCAGTCGTCTCCCGCCTCCCAGAAGTAGCCCCGGGATGGAAACCCTAGCTGCCGTGGGGGCGCCCTCCTCCTCCTCCTTCCAAGCTGTTCTTTTGCACCACGTATTGGGCGCCCCAGTGGTCGCCGCTGCCGCCAAGTGAGTGGGTAGAGCGGGGTGGTGTAGCGATGGTCGCGGGCTTCTGGGAAGATGCCCGTGAAGACTTTGGGGCGGTTACCTCTCGCGGGGAACACGGCTTCGCTTGAGGCCACGCAGGGGAAGGCGGAGGGCGGCGGTGGTGACGGCTCGGGCGGTTTGCAGCGGAGGACCGTTCGGATCATCTATAGCGATGCGGACGCGACCGACACTTCGTCCGGGGAAGAAGAGGAGGGGGTTCGGCCGAGTGTGAAGAGGCATGTGACGGAGATTGATCTTGGCAGGTCGGCCGTCGGCACCCGAGGGAAGCGGTCGAAGAGGCGGGGCAACTGGGCGCCTGTGGAGGAACCCCCGCCGAAGAGGTTCGTGGGCGTTCGGCAGCGTCCGTGGGGCCGCTGGGTGGCGGAGATCCGCGATCCCACGGGCAGCAGTAAGCATAAGCGGATTTGGCGGGGACCTTCGACACAGCGGAGGAAGCGGCGGCCGCTTATGATCGCGCTGCCCTGAAGATAAAGGGGGAGAGCGCTACTACGAACTTCCCAAATCCGTGTAAGGCTGGCTCGACTGTCTCCGATGGCGAGAAGGGCGACAAGGGTTCTTGTTTCTCTACTGTCACCTCCACGTCTTCCGTTACCACCACCAGCAGCTATGCAGCATTTACCACTCTTCCTATAAAGTTATTTTTGGGACGTCTTTAAGTGTTTCCCTTTTCCGTCCCAATTGCTAAACATTGATATCCACTTTAGAAATTTGAGGCTCTGCTTTGGTTTTGGTAATGGTCATTACATTTTTCTTTATTTCCTGCTCTCAGTTAGCAAGTAGCAATCTTTCTTCTGGTTCTCGCTCTCTTGCTCTTTTGGGGGTAGTCGTTTGGTTTGTTGCCTGTCTGTTACCATCATGTTTTCATGTTTCTGCATGTAATGGATTATTTTCTTTATCTTACGCTTCCTCTTCATTTGGTTAGGGTTTCAATATGTGACATTTTTAATGTTTGACATTTTGAATATGTGGCATTTTATCTTACGCTCTCTCTTGGTAAAAAGCTCCAGGCTTCTTGCATGATTAGCTCATTGGAGTGGATATCCAACATTTTTCTAGATTTCTAAGCCAAATATTGTTGTTTAAACTTTCCAAGTGTTCTTGTATATCTTGTTTTTGACTTTAGGTACCATAGACTGGATTTAGGAATTGATGAAAGCTCGTGTGTTTTGTTTTTTATTTCTGATACACCAGAAACTTTACCTGGTTTCAAAGCGCATCTTGTCAGAGCTGAAGGAGCTGGGGGATGCTCATTAGTTCCACTTGTACAGGTAAAATCATCTTTCCTTGTTACTTCCAAAGGGATAGTTCTATCGAAGTTAGCATACCTGCTTGGTAGTTACTTTATCGAATTTGCTTCACTCTTGAACTTTAAAAAAATGATCCTTTTTTGGGGGGTTCATAAATAGTTTCACTGGACTTCTTGTGGGGAACCATAATGGCATATGTTCTTGATGAAGCTTGCATAATGCTAAGGCTGTTGCTGCGAGACACTTGAATTTCTACTACACTTTGGAGTAAGAGAAAATGTAATCCCTATTTTTTAGGGCTACTTTGTTTTGTGAATAGTCTCTATCCATGCCTCCATGGATAAACTATTGTGGATAGCTACACACAGTTTTAGCCATTACAATAGTGGAAAAATTTCTGATAAAGCACTGATAAATAATCAGCCCTCAAACCCTCTGATAGTATATCATAGTTGATAGAAGTTTATCTCTGTTAAAAGTTTTTTTCTTTTGAAATGTGGACGGTACCACAAATTATATTGATAGAGGAGAAGGATGTACAGGTGTAGAGGTATAACTAACAAAAAACCTCTATACAAAAGTAGCTGCTCCCATAAGAAAAGCCAGCCCCTCAACTCCTCTACAAAAAGATATCCATATCTCTGTTAAAAGTTGTTTTGGTTATCTGTGAAATCAAAGCCATTTTCTTGTTATCTCTGCCAAACAAGGTAACACAATGTGTCTCAAACAGATGTCATTTACTGTTCTCAACAGAAAGAATTTATTACTTATTTTATATATTAAACTGGTGCTATTTTTGAAAACTTACCTTATTCCTAAACGGATAGTCTTTCATTGATCTATAGCTAGTATAATGAGTTCAATTTAACAACAGGTTGTGGCCTAGTTGGTATTGATGGAGGGTTAGGAAGGGAACCACCTGGGTTCAAGCCTCTGTGCGCTTTTTTTTCTCTTGCTGTTTCTGTGAGCTGTCTCTGTCATTGTGGTAGTGTTTCTCACAAAAATGTAGATAAATTCCTTGTCTCTAGGGAAACAGCTATATTGGTTATTTAATATGGTACTACTCCTTGCCATTTGTATCATTTGTCTTTCTTTAAAACTAACCTACCGTGTTACCGGCAATTGATACTGTCACAAGTCAAACACCTTGTTCTGAGAATTTTAGGGGTTTTTCACAAGAAAAATTCATAAAGTTGGAGATGTGGGCTTGTCATCGGCCTCAGTATGTCATGGCAAGAAATAAAATTGTTTTACTCTCCTGAACTTGTTGAGTGGATTGCAGATATTGGATTTGTCCCCCTCTAGTAGGAGATGTAGAGGAGCTTCTATGGAGATGGTAGGTGCCACTCCCTGGGGCATCTGGACGTGGGTCAGAGATATGGAACTTCCCCCCGAAGAGGATAGTGCTTTCAGATGGGATAGGCAACATAGATGTATCTTGCAAGCTTATTATTGTGGACAGGTGGATACTTTTGGATCGTAGGGCTCAAATTGGGACTATATTTATCCTTTCAGTATGTGTTATTTTGACACTAACCTGATTTTTTTTCATTAATATATAATTAAAGAGCTATCGTTAACTTCAGTACATGCCATATCAGGTCTGGCATCCTGTTGGAAGGTTAAAACAGATATTTCAGAGGGATCATCATTATCGTACTTAGATAGAAAGGTACTGTATAACAAGAAGATTAAGCTGATTTAGATGCATAAACATAAATTTGGACTTGCAACATGAAAAGAAATAGTCCAATAAAGCTAAAATGAATGATGTAGATGCAACCAGACAAACAAATGAAACATAAGAAAGAAGTATTAAAAATTGAACAAATGAAACATAATATAAGAGGAGGTTAAAATTTGGATCAGTGTTTTTCTGAAGGGATAACCACCATTAAAAAAAAAACAAATAATCTACTTCTTTGTACCATGCCACTAGTGGAGTAGCACAGTTGGAAAGCAACGAAGCAGTTGGTCACAGAGGGGGGGAATACTGCAATGCACTCAATGTAGAGGGCTAAATTGCCTAAGTCAATCCAGGAGGGAAAGGTTATAGCACATTTCTGGACTACGCAACAGGTTGGATAGCAGAGTTGGAGAAGCGATGCAGCAGTTGTCATAGAACAATACTGCAGGAATTGGAGAGGGAGGGAGCACATCGATGTAGCAGAGTGGAGAGGAAAGACATAACAGAAGATGCAGGGCAGCCATCCATTCGTCTAGGATATAGGGCTTCTTTCCGTTGAATGTAAACTAATGAAAATACAGTCAGTAAACTGGCCCATTCTAACTGGAGATCTCATTTTCAGCAGCACACCAAGTCTAGGATTCTCATGAAATCTAACGGATTGAGGACCATTTTTATATGTGCGTTTGTTATGCATTTGATATGTCAATAATCACTTGTCTTTCATATTGAACATTTCATAGATGGATAGGACCTGAAGTTGGCATGTCTGATAATGGTTCGGACATAATCTGACCGGCCAAATTGGATGATTTTGTTGGTGAAAGTTGATTGGAGTTATCCTTTGAGATACATAATAAGGGGTAAAAGTAATAACAAAGATCCTTGTAAATAATAAGGGCATATGACTAGATACTTCAATATAAAGAATAATGAATTATAAATTTTCTTTTGATGCAGTCTTCAACTTTACAACCTGACTTTTTCACCCTTGCCGAGCCACCTAACATTAATGGATAGGTTGAATAATGAAGAACATGAAGAGTAATTTGGATCCACATAAACAAACAACCTTGGTATCTCTAGGTGAAGAAGATTATTTGTGGCCAAGGACAGTTAGCATGGGGGTGGTTCTTCTTCACCTCCCACTTCTCTCCTTTAGGGATGGCTGGTAGCAACCAAGAACAGGTGGACATCACTGAGACATGAGACAGAGTGAGTGAATGTGATAGGCAAAGAATGGGATAGAGAGAGGTGGAGAGACACTGAATGAACATTTGAAAATAGATAAAGGAAGGAATATCACAGACGGAGAGATAGGTATTATCGTCGTCGGAGTAGGATTGTTACAAAGGCATGATGTTGTCAGTGGTGGCTTCTGCTGTTGGGATGGTGACGGAGGAATGGTGACGCAAGAGGTTGGGGTGGTCTGGTATCTCAAAAGGCTATGGAGGCATGATGATGGCACATGTCTCTGGCGATTGGATTATAGCAAGACATGGTGGCACAAGAGGGCTGATGGTATGATGGAGCATGATGATTGTTCCTTTTTTAGAGGTGGGATGGAAGGATCGGGGTTGGGGCACGGAACAACTGTATCCCACTTCGGACCAGGTGCAGGAAACAGGTGATCCAAAATTCGAATGTTGGAGATTGCATTGGGTTGTCGTTTCTGATCCGATTCTTGAATTCTTGATTCAAAGTGCATACAAATATAGCAGTGTTCCAGGTGCTCCTGCTGCATTTAAAATAATTTTTTCTTTAACTAATTGATTGTTGAGATCATTTCATGCATTTTGCTTTGTGATATGATATTTATCTGACTATGAACACATTCAACATTTGTTTGTTGAGATGTCTATGTTTTTGCGTTTTGTTTTGCTAAATAGTGTTTATTTCATATTTTAACGGAGGACTATTTATGACTACCAGTCACTCTCATTCTCGACTCTTCTTGTGCATTTGGTTGCAGATGTTATGCCCTTCTGGTATCAGTGCTGCTTTTGAAGCCACGGAAAATGGCAGTTGAGGAAATTCCTGGATATCCTTGATGAATGTGGACTCTTTAGGCTTGATTATGTATTAACCATTTGTATATTTCATCTTTTCCTGGCCTGAACTATACTCGGGCATTATCATGTTGCTAGGGATTTGAGAAAACGCCATCCTCTGTGCATTGTGGCCGTGTGTAATCCCCGAACATAACATTCTAGCTTAATTTATGAAGGGTTCTAGTCATGTATATAAATGTTAGGAAAATAACCAAAAAAATCTGTGTAAATCGACAGCATGTCTGACATAAAACCGATGTTCTTGACGTTTCTTTAAATACATCAGGCAGCATGTGTTTTGACATGAGAATTAGACACCCAAATTCTTAGATGTTTCCTGTCCTCGCTGTTCAAAATCTTAAGTTACTAGTACATCGATGATGCTTTTATGTTGATCATATGACTTGGATGGCTTCATTGATTTTTTCTGTCAAAATGTCAGTGCTGTGCGCACTAATACTGCATAGGAGACAATTATCTGACGGGAAAAAGTAGGCGTCTATAAAGTGAAATACGTGCACCGAGCTCTCACAAGATTAGCTGATGCTTTTTTCCCTTTCCAATAGCAAAATATCAACTCGTTTACGTATGTTCATGGTGGGTATCCTTGGCTCACCTGCCTGGCTTGCAGAAAATCCAATTTGCTGTGTCCATGTGTTTGTTGCCGTCTGGGTTGGCATAAAAGTACCGTGCGTCCATGTTCAGTAATCACTAGTTTCTGAAATCAAATTTCTAATCTTTGTTTGGCAATGAGTTGGGATTAGAGATAATTTATTTTTTAATTTATTTTCTTATGTGTTAACTCAGTTTAACTACAGTGAGTTACTCAATTTCTCTTAATTATTTTGACAAGTTAAAATGAGTTAACCCACTAGTAATCTACTTTCATATCAAAAAGTGATTTGAAAAGAGAAAGTAGTAATTAATATTGTGTTGAAAAAAGAGAAAGCAGTAATTAATGTTTTGTATCTCGGGGGCAAAAAGAGTGTTAACTCGATAGATTAATTCCAACCCACCTCTAAAGTGAGAGGTGGGTTGAAAAATTATAAGTTAACTCACATCTAACTTACTTTTAATCTAACCCACTTGAGTTAATTTTGTAACCTTCTCAAATTGTTAATTTTGAGTTAACTTTGAATTAATTTTAGTCTAACTCATTACCAAAGAGCGGCTTAGTCTCAGTTTGGTAATGGGTTGGGTTAAAAATAATTTTATCCCAGAGTTAAAGTTAGTCCACTTTTAACTCACTTTTACTTTGTTTGCAACTAAGTTAACTCATTTGACTATAATATGTTAGCTTATTTTTCTCAAATATATTTTGATAAGAAAAAGTGAGTTAATCTATGTTGGGAAAAAAATGTAGTAATTAATGTTGTGTACCGTAAGAGCAAAAAGATAGTTTACTCAATGGATTAGCTCCAACCCACCTCCAGAAGTTGGTTGAAAAATTGTGAGTTAATTCACATTTGACTCACCTTTAATATAATCCACTTGAGTTAACTTTATAACTTTTCTAAATTATTTTGGGTAAATTAATTAGGAGTCCCTGTTAAATGTTTGATTTATTTTCTAATCCCTGACAGAACTGTAACTCATTACAGTAAGTGTTATCTCCTATTACAGTATATGTTAAACTATGTTACAACAAGAACCTCCTAATTACAGTCAGGGGCTCTTAATTAATTTATCCATTATTTTTTGAGTTAATTTTGAGTTAACTCTAAATTAACTTTAGTCTAATCTATTACCAAACTGAGACTTAAGATCGCCAGATTTTTTTTCTTCCTTTTACGACAATGGTCCTGCATTTGCAGGCAGGAAGTTCGTTTCCCTTCTCTTGGCTTCTTGTTGAGGTCTGATACCCAGGGAATCTTTTGTATTATGAGATTTGTACAGTTGCTGTTCCCAGTTAACATGCCGCTTTGTTTTTTTTTTTGCTTCCCCTGTCTGTGTCGTTCTGTTGCTTCTTAGGGATGACAAATTGTCTCTGATGTCGAGAACAAAGAAGAGAAGGGGTGGGGAGGGGGGGGGGGACGGTGTTCGCACGTGAAGGTATAAGATAAGGCCGAAACACCCATACGTGCGTACACGAAAAAGAACAAGAAAAAAGATTGAAGAAAAGCTTTTTAGTTTCGGGAAAAAAATGCATGTCTTACGTTTCAGTAGCTCCTGAAATAATAGTAACTTCGACAAGAGAGAGAGATCAGAGGATCTGAATTTTCCTACTTTAGAAAAAAATTTCAACTTTCTCTTGAACATTTTAAATGATAAATTAATTAAAGTCCCTGATTGTAATAATTTTTTTTATTGTCATAGAATTTAAATATATTATAACAAGTGATACTATTTATTGTAATAAATTATAATTCTATTATAGATTAAAAAATAAGTCAAATATTTGATAGATATTTTAATTAATTTATCCTACTTTAAATAATAATTCTGACAAGGCTCACCACAGCGGCCTTAACGTAATATTTATATTAGATGTGGATGATTCCAACTTCCCTCCATCTGCCCTTTCTCTCTAGAGAAATACTTAGTGCACATCCATGACGTGCACTAACTTGAGCACACTTATTAGAGGTGTGTCATTTGTCCTTTGGAATTTGAAAACATTGGATAGGAGAGATATTATAATCCTCAAAAGACAAAGAAAAAGACTTTGTGTACTTCTCAAAGTGTAAAAATGTCATGTCATCTTACACTTCTCCCCTCCCATTGGTGGGAATCAAGATGTCACATAGATCTCTCTCCTCTTTTTCACCAATAGAAGGAGAGAAGTACAAGATGACATGATATTTTTACACTTTGAGAAGTGCACAAAATCTTTCTCAAAGACAAATGACACCCGATATGTCATGCTTAATTAACAGAAAGGTGTGCATTAAGTATTTCTCTACCCTCTAATCTTGAAAGTACGAAAGCCGAGAAACTGTGTGACAGTCCAACATTCTCTCTTTAAAATAATTGGGTTGAAAGCTACGGCAAGTTTGAGGATGCTTCCATAAAAGTTATCTTGAGTCGTTCGTGCCATGGACATTTATGCACATACCTCTGCGGCAACATCGGAAAGGAACATCACTGCATGAGGACATTTTTCTCAAGAGGAGGCATGATATTATATAAAATATGTAGCGGGATTTTGTGAAAAAATGCCTCTCTCTCACTCACTCACTCACCCACACACACACACACACAACATGCCATCTTCCTCCTGAGGGATGACCAAGGGAGCACGCAATTGTAGTCCGGAGCCATCAGCTGCAGATGGTGCTCCGATCCTTTTAGTAGTTTTGAGTAATAGATAAACCTCGGACGACGGCCGGACGACAAAAAGGATTACTTGGACCGCGAATCCAAGCTTACGATTGCGTTTCGCTAACAATTGCGTGGGGTGATCGGGTTTGCTCCATTCTAATTAAAAGCAAAACCCCCGGTCCACCACCAACTACGTACTAGCTAGCTGCTTTTAAGTGCACACACCCGGCGTATATATATGCATCAACACAACCTAGCTACTTCCATATCTGAGAAGCAAGAATATTATTAGTTTTCCTTCAATCCACCTGCTTTCCTTGCGCAGGATACTATATATATATCGTTGCTACATGGGGTTTCTGGGTTGGCTCCACAAGGTGGCGCACAGATGCAGGTGATCAGGAACCTCTAACCTGCTCTTGTGAATTAACTATACGCAAACATATCACTCATGCATGTTGGCTGCAGTTAGTAGAAGAATGGAGTTCATCATATGTTTAATTCCTGCAATTAACGCTGGAGATAGAATATCCATGCATGCACCAACGTGTGCTGATCATCCGAACATGTACATATATAAAACGTTATGCCGACAGTTTTTTTCTCCATCGATCTCAGCCTAGCTAACATGTACCATGCATATATATCGTTTTCTTCTCATTTGGGGTGCCTATAGCACATACATTTGATTAACCAATAGCTTCCTGCAGGGATGGAACGGGTGATGGAGGCTGGAGCATGGTGGGTAAAATGGGCAATCTATTCGCGCTCACAGGAGGACAACCTTTCTACGTGAATGGGTTCAACACCTACTGGCTCATGGTTCTGGCTGCCGACCCATCCACCAGGGCTAAAGTCACAGAGGTCTTCCAACAGGCTTCTTCCGTCGGATTCACAGTGTGCAGAACTTGGGCATTTAGCGACGGCGGATGGAGGGCACTTCAGAAGTCTCCATCAGTCTACGACGAGGAGGTTTTCAAGGTAATTAGATTAAGTAGTACTCATCCAACTTAATTTAAGATATGGAGATGATCAGGAAAAATAAGATGGTACTTTATTATAATATTATCGACTTATTTACAACTTGGAACACGCAGATGAATTGTATGTATATATATAATGACATCGATCCTTTTGCATAATTTTTCTGTACAGGCCCTAGATTTTGTGGTCAGTGAGGCGAGCAAGTATAGGATCAGGCTGGTACTTCCACTGTGCAATAACTGGGAGGGGTTGGAGGGAAGCCACGGTACGTGGAGTGGGGGAAGGCTGCGGGGCTCGATCTGAATTCTGAAGACGATTTCTACTCGGACACTACTGTCAAAGGTTATTACAAAGCTCATGTCAGGGTACGTAAACATAAAACTTATCTTGTTTTCCAGAGAACCTTCTAAATAATGACTAGCTAGAAATTATGGTCCCTTAACGACTACATATGTATATACATGTGAAAATTAAATGGGTGCTTCTCAAATAAGCCCCAGCTAGGAGTGCACCTGTCTGAATGAGCTCCCAGCTCAGTTCTGTCTGTTCTTGATCTATTTAAAGGTATGTCCAACTTGCAGCAAATTAACGCGGCTGGATTCTGCCTGGAAAAAGGTGCAGTCCAGGTTACTCCTGGTGCAGTGTTGACGCTTTGGATATGTTCCATGTTACTTGTCTAGCCATTGGATTTATTATACTTGAATCTATCTGTTACGAGAAAGATTTACTGTATTTTTTTTGTACTTCTCATGCATTTTTTGAAGTCCTTATTGGGTGAGTACAACGTGCCAATAACATAATATTGGTAGATGAGAGAGATCTAAAATGTACTAAAAATGCAATAAAAAAGTACAATAAATCTTTCGCCTCCCACCAAATTGTGACTGATTTGAGAGGTGGAGGATCTACAAAAATGAAGAAGACCGCTTGGCCAAAAATCAAAGAATTAAGATGCACAAAAATTAACAATCGATTAACCATTCCCCTGCTCTCAGTTTGATCACAACTTCTTGTTCTTTATTGAGCTTATATAGCTGGGTTTTATTGCCTTGTGTTCTTCTCTGTCCCTCTCCTCAATTGCAGGCGGTTCTCAGCAGGGTGAACACCTTCACAAATGTAGCCTACAAGGATGATCCCACCATTTTTGCTTGGGAGCTGATGAACGAGCCACAGTGCACGTCTGACCCTCCTGGGGATTGGATCCGAGGGCTTCTACGGCCCCGCCACCCCGGAACGTTCGCAACTGAACCCGAACGCCTTATCGGGTCGGGTCGGCACGGACTTCGTCAGGAACCATACGGCCCCCGGCATCGATTTTGCCTCTGCTCACATATATCCGGATCTTTGGTGAGCGCCAAATCGGATCTTTTATGGGTCCAATAAATTCCAACTCGGTTAATTTTTTTTTTTTTTAAATTCACCTCTCACCCTTCTCTCGCTCTTGTTGCACCCAACACAAGGTTGTCTCACACAGTCTCCGACTCCCACCTCGACTTCGCAAAGGCGTGGATGGAAGCCCACATCCAGGACGCCGGGAGCAAGCTCGGCATGCCGATGCTCTTCGGCGAGTTCGGCGTCTCCTCCAAAGACGACCGCTTCGACGACGCCTTCCGAGAAGCCTTCATCGGCGCCATCTACGATACCCTCCTCAGCTCCACGGGGAAAGGAGGAGCCGCTGGCGGATGCCTCCTGTGGCAGCTCTTCCCCGAGGGGGTGGAGAACATGGACGACGGGTACGCCGTGGTCCTGGCGAAGTCGCCGGCCGCGACCAGGATGCTCGCGCTCCAGTCGCAGCGGCTGCGGGCCTTGAGCTCCAGGTGTTCGTGGAAATGCCGCCCGGGCGCTGGGAAGCGAAACTTGAAGCGCTTGTTGATGGAACCGGCAGCATCGAAAACCAGAGGATGATTCATGCAGGTGAAGCATAATCTTGTACATCATACAAGATGTCCTAGAACTGTTGGAGCCCATTGGAAGGTGCATTACACTGTTTGTATGCAACTTATACACTGTTTGTATACAACTTATACAAATATAAATAAGTTTATCATAAACAAGTTTGTAATAAACATATTTATTTGTAAACATATTTTCTATTTACTCGTGTTTAGAATTTTTCTTAAACACAGATTCGTCTATGTTAGAGTACAGAAAGAGTCTTCACCGGAAACTAATTCACAATAGATTTATGGAAAACAAATTTATAGAGGAAGTTTGCGTTTATGATAAACTCAAAGGAGTTTATGATAACCTCAGTTTTAATTATCCAAACTACAGTTATACTATAAAACTAGTGTAACATAAATTTATGATGTGCATCTTAAGAAGTGGTTGCATAGTTTATTGTATATCCTTATATTTAGATCCTATGATTTTTTTTTGATGATGTTAATTGGGTTTTTGATTGCGTTTGACACTTATTTTGTTTATTTTATGGGGGAAAAAAGAGGCAAGTTTGGGATGGAGAAGAAACAGAAAATGGATGGAGGATAGTTACATGAGGACTTCAATTATCCCATCTTCTACTATATCTTAGGATTGTATAGATTGCTAATCGTACGTAGTCAATCATCTCTCAATAAATAGTAGCGTAATCAAATATATAAAATAATTTGACAAAATAAAACTTATTAGGGTAAACATAGTTTGGCTTGGACGGTTTCTTTTCTCTTCAAAATGAATGGAACTGGATGAGACACTCACATAAAACCATTTTGAAAATTGAAATAATTCAATGGGAATTTTTTTTAAAATAATCTTATTTTAATACATATTAACTCAAATATATCTGATATAAAAATATACCTCTCTTTTCTGTCATATTTGCAAATTTATCACATCTCTTTTTATTTTTTATTTTTATTTATGCCATGTCATCCACGTATAAGAGAGGAGGAGTCAACGCCGTTAACACTGACATCTCATCTCACCATTGTTCAATGCTGTCGTAGCAAGAGAGGGATCGACAGTGATGAGAAAGAATTGTCGAAGAGAGAGAGAGAGAAACGCAAGAGAATTGGATCGGATTCACATACTTTTGAATTATTTCACACTCTCTCTCACTACTATCTCTCTCTAGATTCTCTCTCTTGTGCATCCTCTCTCTCTTCAGCTATTTTTTTTTCTCTCTCTATCGTTGCTTTCTGTCTCTCTATCCTTTGTTGGTACTGCATAACAGCGAGATAGAATATCGATGTTGAGGATGTTGGCTCTCTCTCTCTCTCTGTAGATGAGTGATATGACATAAATAAAAAATAAAAAATGTGGCAGGTTTGCCCACATGACAAAAAAGAAGTATAATTTTGCAAATATTTGTATCCTTGGCATCTCTAGGTAAATATTTATTAAAATATAAATATTAAAAAAAAAATCCCTAATACAATTTGGTTCAAAACAAACTTCAAAACATATATACGTACCTATTTATTAATATTATTTAAACTTATATACTTAAAATTAAGATTAAAATGTAAAATATTTATATTTATGTACATATTTTAGTGCAAAATATATAATATCGATATATATTAATGAGATTAAAATAAGTATATTTGTTTACTTGATTTTACACCTTGTGAAAACATTCAAATCGAATTAAATCACTCCGACTCAGTTCAGTTTTATCTGTTTGAACTCATATCCTTTTCAACTCATAATCTCACAACTCAATGTGTCACGATGTTGAATGGATGAAAGTTTTAATGTAGATACGGTTCTTATTTTTCTTAAAATTTAGCTATTAAAGGACCGGAAAAACCTCAAACTTCAAAACATATATATATATATATATATATATATATATATATATTACAAGAATGCCATCCATGCGAAATGTAGCACTCACTCCGAATTCCCACCGTCATTCTTTTCTTTCTTCTTTTGGATCGGCACCTCTGCTTGCGTTCCTCTCCCTCTGTTGTTCCCCGCCACCCCCCTCCCCGGGCCGCCGTTCCTGCCCCTGCTCTCCCTTTCCCCGGCGGCATCCACGGTAGGAACGCAAGCATGTTCAAGTTTCTAAAGGGGGTGGTGGGCGGATCTGGGTCGGGGCCCAAGGATCTCCCTTACAACATCGGGGAGCCCTACTCCTCCGCCTGGGGCTCTTGGACGCATCACCGCGGCACCTCCAAGGTCCCGATCTCCCTCTCTGTCCACCCATATCTCAATTGTTTTCGTCACGTACTCCTGGATCTCGTGGGCTGCGTCAATGGATGGTGCATTAGATTGCGGCATCAAGCGGGATAATGGGCCAGTGGACATCAATTGTCCTCTCTTTAAATACCTTATGGTGTTGATTAAGATTTTGGAATCGGCGTTGCTTTTTGTTTCTCAAAAAATGAGTTATTTAAAGTCGAGCTGCGTGATTAATCTGTTGAAATTCTGGGCGCCTCTTCTAGAAATCGATGCTACCTATTGTCTGCCATTATAGAGAATTCAGCGGTGTTTGCAACAGTGATCTTATTTCGTCCGGAGTCCCCCCCCACCCCGAGAACGCGTTATATTCTACTTCTATACTTTCGGTGGACGGAGTATGACTTGGTGGGCTACCATGTTTTATATTAACTTTGACAGTTGCATTGGCTAAAGCGAAGAATTTACTTTTATTCACAAAAATTAAATTTTATGTTGAAAAACGGCTTAGGGGGCTGGTAGAGGCGCTTCTGATGTGTTGCAGTTTGCCGCTTTCTAAAGGTAAATTGGTGGTAGATAAACAATAATTGACAACACGGTATGCATAGTTAAAATCTGATTGTCATGCCCATATTTCAAGCTGTACTTGGAAACATAAGGATGCTTTAGTGCTTGGCAACATGAGCAGGCGGCTTAAGGAGTCAACGAGTTGCACCTTCCATTCCTTTCTATTGGTCTTCAAGGTCCCTGATCTTGACGTCTCTATTGGCATCATCAACATTTTGTGTACCTTACAATGCCATACCTTCTGCTTTAACCCAATGGGAGCCATGGTGATGTGTAGGACATGGTGGTAGATTCATCATGCTAGAAGGTCCTGAGGTGATGCTAACTGTAGGGACAGCAACATATTGCCAATGCTGGGTTTAATAGTGTTCTTGCCTTTGACATGCTGGGTTTACAACTGTTAAAACTTTGTGTAGGTCAAAGGCCCAAAGTCTTTACCAAAATCTGAGGGGTTGACCTGAGGGAATGCTTTGCAGATAAAGAGAGAAGGTGCTCACAGATTATCTGGTGTGGGAGTAAACTTCAACACCCCTGGCAGCGAACCCAAATGATTACAGTATAAAAGGCGCAATTGAATGGGTTGGGTGGTTCGACGAGAAATCCCAAGTCTGATACTTGTTAAAGGCTTCAATTCTAATACAAGAGCTAGGCATTGAGTTTAGGGAATTCTTTCTGGATAAAGAGGGAAGGTGCCCACAGATTATCGATGTGTGACTAAACCTCAACAGTCCACATAGCAACTTTGCTCCAGTCTACTGAGCTTAAGGTTATCACCTTTTGGCCTTGAAATGAATCAAGTCATACATATGTAAAAGTACAGCTACACATTCTCTTTTTTCTTAAGGACATTATTCCTTTCACTTTCATATGGAGTTATTTCTCATGGAATCAAGGATGTTGGCTCCATGCCCCTACAATCTTTTGATCTTTTACTTTACCTTCTGAAAATGCAGTTAGTAATCTCTTATCACCAAATTTGATCAAGTTCCTAGAAAAACGTAGAATCAAAAAATGACTTGATGAGTTTCTATTTCCATGACTTTTATAGGAAGTTTTGTTCGAATAGTATGATTAGAGGCCTGAATATCTTCTTAAAAATAGTGAGAATTAGAGCTACCCTCTCGAAAATACATGGAGTTTCGACCTGAAGGATGAAATGTTTCAAAACTTTAATTTCCAATGGTTGGGTTTATGGACCTGCTTAATTGCTTGACATCTCGAAAAATGTGTGATTTATTGGCTTGCACAATGCCGTTTGTCCAAAACATTTTTTTTCTTTCTTTTGGTTCACCTTTTGTTTTGTATGACATATGTATATATACACATACATTTGTTTGAAAGTCTCATGGACAAAGTTATATTTTCTTCACCAGGAGGATGGATCTTCAGTATCCATATTTTCACTTTCAGGAAGTAATGCTCAAGATGGACACCTTGCTGCTGGTCGCAATGGTGTCAAGCGTCTTCGGACGGTAAGTGGATGTATGCTCTATTGATTATTGAAATTTTGTGTTAGGCTTTTCAAAAATGTTTTTTTTTTTTAAAGTGGGTAATACCACATGTATATATTAAGAGGAAGGAGAATGTACAAGTATAGGTGGGTCAAAACACCCAAAAGGAACCTCCCCACAGCACCTATACAAATGCCACACTAAGAAGGTGTAAGGCACTCTACCCTCCCAAAACATCCAAAAGAGGGGATAGAGAAACATTTACATTAGACAAATTGACTGCCCATTCCTTCACCCTATCCCAAACAAAATTGACCAAATGCTCCTCCAACCTGGATTCCCTCCTGAAAATCCGAGAATTACGCTCAACCCACACCGCTCATAAGGTAGCATGAAAGATGAGCCACCAAACAGTATTGTCCGCCTTAAGGGGCCATCGCCTATGCCACTCTTTCAGCAAATAGGGCACATCACCTCGCAAGGTAATATAACTACCAGTCTTTTGAGCAATCTCCCTCCAAATCCGCTAAGAATAGGGGCAACCCACAAAAGGGTGATGAAGGGTTTCCTCTTGGGCTCCACAAAAATAGCAGGTTGGATCCACATTCTGCAAAAAACGACACAATCTATCTTTGGTAGGAAACCTCTTCTGAGCAATTGTCCACATGGAGACCTTGACCTTTAGTGGGCTGGCTGGTCTTCACACTTCCTGTAAATAGGCAAAACGGACACCTCCATCTGAGCACACATCATATGCTGACTTCACTGAGAATGCACCTCCCTTTCCCCATCTCCAGCTCCAGCCATCTTCCCTATCTTGAGGATGATGGGGAAGAATGTGCCGCATCAAACCCTGGAACTGATCCTCCTCCTCCAGAAGGAAGTGCGTCTAAAGGTAGGAGCCCATGCACCTCCAGGAAGATGAAAATAAAAAAACCTGGGCCACAGAGATGAGCGGATCCACCGCCAATGCACAAAGACTGGTAAATAAGGATTCCAAGGTAAAATCCCCGCACCATCTGTCCTGCCAGAATCTGCAATTCCTTCCATCCCCCAATTGAATCCTCACACCAGAAGCTATAAGATCTCTGCACCAGAGGTTATAGATTATACCAGCAAAGGTTGCTAATAAGCAGAGGTAGTGCAATCAGATAAAAAAGAGAATTCTCTCGAAGACATCAACAACAACTCGGCAAAAAATTAGACAACCCCAGAACTAACTCAAAAGGACAATGAGTGATGCTGTATGGGAGTGCAATCAGCCTCGTGTCTTGTGGCCACCCTAGTGCTCTTTGTATCCTTGAGCAAAGCTGGCAGTTCTGTTTGCCCCATAGCTGGTTCACTGTGAGGAACAAAATCAACCATGTGACTTTTGAAAAATTTCTTGAATTGCCCTGCCTTAGATTCTATATTTAGTTCATAATCTTAGCATTCTTTGAGTGCTTGGTGCAAAAGCTCTATCATCATCATCATAGCCTTATCCCATTATTTAGGGTTGGCTACATGAATTCTTTTCTGCCAAAAATTTCTATCAAGTGCTATAGTCATGTTTAAACTCAAGAAGTCCAAGTCTTTCCTAATAAGTAATAACATCGCACCATCTCATTTTAGGCCTTCCCCTAGCTCTTTTACTTGTATCCACTAAGATTTTGTCACATCTTTTAACCGGCGCCGAGTTAGGGCGACGATGCACGTGTCTAAACCATCTGAGTCTATTTTTTCTCATTTTTCTATCAATTAGAGCTATCCCCAAATCCTTACGGAAGCGCTCATTCCTAATCTTATCTTTCTTAGTCTTACTACAGATCCATCTCAGCATCCTCATCTCCGTCACACACATTTTGTTAATGTATTCCTTTCGCACTGCTCAACACTCGATACCATATAATAAAGCAGCTCTCACTGACGTTCTATAAAACTTTCCTTTAAGTTTCAAAGGTATGCGACGATCGCAGAGGACTCCTGATGCACTTCTCCATTTTTGTCAACCTGCCTTAATCCTGTGTGCCACATCGTCATAAATCTCCCCATTCTCTTGGATGATAGACCCTAAGTATCGAAAGTTACTACTCTTAGGAATGTCTTGTCCATCAATTTGAACCATATCTTCTTGTAACACCCTCTTATTATTATAATTACAATGCATAAACTCTGACTTACTCTTATTGATTTTAAAACCTTTAGATTCCAAGCATGCCTCCAACTTTTTAGCTTAGCATTTAAATCATCAGTACTCTCATCAATTAAGACAATATCATCCGCAAATAACATACACCAAGGGATATCATCATGCAATTGCTTAGTTACTTCATCTATAACCAGAGCAAAGAGATACGGGTTTAGAGCAGAACCTTGATGCAAACCTACTGTGACAGAAAATTCACAAGTCTCTCAACAATAGTTCTCACACTAGTAGTGGTGATGCGGGACAGAGTTGGGGGACAGCAGAAGACAAAAAAGAGGTAGCCGGAGTCTCACCGGAGAGGAGGTAGAAGGTGGGATGATGAAGCCTTCGCGGCGGGGCTTCTCACCCGGTCTTTCACGGACGCTGCTCCTTCGCGGAGGGGAGAACAGAGGCACATGCTCTCAACTCAATTTGCAAGAAAATCTGTTCTATTCTTCTCAAATCGATGTTTACAAATATTTAAAGAAGTTGGGCTAATCCCAATCCTAATGGACTTCAAATTAAAGACAGACTTCTATGCCTAATAAAACTTAACATATTAGAAACCTAAAGAAGGGAAATTACAGAATCCTACCCAAATTGGACTTGACTCAAATATAGAAATGCAAAATTACATAATAAAAACTACATGGACTCTAATTTGACTCTTTTTGGACTACTTTATCCTAGGACTTAAAAAATAGTGCGAAAATTGCACCAAAAATTACAGAAAAATAAAAAATTACCAAATGGGCTCCAAATGGACTTAAACCATGGCTTCAGCTTCTCGCTCCCCATCAAGTGGCACCCTCGTACATATCCTGAATCAAGTCAACATATCTTTGAGAAACTCCTTTTTTTGTTAATGTCCACCAAATCAAATTTCTGGGTACTCGATCATATGCCTTTTCCAAATCAAGAAAAATCATATATAATCTCTTCTTATCTCTCAATACTTCTCCATTAACTGCCGTAATAAGAAAATAGCTTCTGTAGTAGATCTACTTGGCATAAAACCAAACTGATTTTCTGATACAGTGGTCATACATGGCATTCATTTCTCGATTACTCTTTCCCAAAATTTCATAGTGTGACTCATAAGCTTAATTCCACAGTAATTATTATAGTTTTGAATACCCCTTTTGTTTTTATAGAAAGAAAGCACCACACTTTTTCTCCATTCTTCTGGCATTCTCTGTTCCTTCAAAATTTTATTGAAAAATTTAGTTAACCACTTAATATCAATGCCTTCTAAGGTTTTCCACACTTCAATAGATATGCTATCCGGTCCTAAGGCCTTGTCCAATTTCATTTTTTCTAAAGCATCACCCACTTCTGACACCTTAATACGCCTGAAATGTTGATATTGATCACATTTTGTTGACTCATGATTCTCTTCTAAAGAGAGATCCTTAAAGCAATCTCTATTAAGTAATTTCTGAAAATAGTTACACCATATCTCTTTAACCTCTAGATCCTTAACTAAAACTTTTTGATCTTCATCCTTAATGCAACGAACACGATCTAAATCTCTACTTTTCTTTTCTCTTAATTTAGCAAGTTTAAATATATCTTTTTCACCCTCTCGGGTTCATAGTTTATTATATAATTCTTCAAACGCCTTTGATTTAGCTTCACTAACTATTCTTTTAGACCTCTTTTTAGTTGTTTTATAAGCTTCTAAAGTTTGACTATTTTTGTTACTTTGTCGAGCCTTAAAACAATATCTTTTAACTCTAATAGTATTTTGAATTTCCTCACTCCACCACCAAGTCTCTCTTTTTACATTCTTTTTGTCTTTAGATTCACCTAAGAGTTGTTTTGCCACATTCTTTATACAATTTACAACATTATTCCACATTATATTAACCTCTTGGTCTAAATTCTAAATATTTTCTTTTACTAGATGATTTTTAAATGTTTCCAAATTTTTTACTTTTCAAATTCCACCACTTAATCTTAGAGCAATTATTTATGATGGTTTTTCTTTTAAATTTTGGGATAAGGACATCTATTACTAGTAACCTATGTTGTGGGGCTAAACTCTCTCCAGGGATAACTTTGCAATCTTTACACAAAACTCTGTCAGTCTTTCTAATGAGAAAATAATCAATTTGACTCTCATGTGTACCACTCTTATATGTTATTAGGTGTTCGTCTCTCTTATTAAAGAAGATATTAGCAATTACTAGATCACAGGCCATAACAAAATCAAGAATACTAGTACCCATGTCATTTCTCTCGCCAAAGCCAAATCCTCCATGAATCCTCTCATACCCTCTATTATTTTTACCCACATGGCCATTAAGATCCCCACCGATAAAATTTTTCTCTTCACTAGAGATATTTTGGATCAATCTATCAATAGCCTCCCAAAATTGATTTTTTAATGCCCTCTTCTAAACCCACTTGTGGTGCATATGCACTAACTACATTCATAGTAACCTCACCTACAATAAGTTTTATCAAAATAAGTCTGTCCCCCAGTCTATTAACTTCTACAACTTTATCTTTTAAGTCTTTATCTATTATTATAGCCACACCATTTCTAGAGTTCCTAGTTCCTGTATACCAAATTTTATAACCATCAATATCTTTAGCTTTAGATCCTTTCCACCTAGTTTCTTGTAGACATGCTATGCTAACCCTCCTATCCTTCATTAACTTAACCAACTCTAAACTCTTGCCCGTTAAGGTTCGTATAGTCTAAGTAGCTAGATGGATCTTTTTGGAAATTGCATGACATTTTACTCAGAAACTTGTTATTTTCTCAGCTACATAACCTTTTTCTTTCCATTAGGTTTGGATAGACTTCTTGAGCTGGACTGCTTCTTCTTCTATCTATGGCTTTATTTCCGCTCATATCTCTTGGTGTTATACTTCTATGTTTCCTGTTTCCAATGTCACATTTTTTTTTTTTAAATTTAGCAGTTGAAACAGACCTCTGCCTTCTCAGAAATCCTAAACCATTTATATAAACTTTAAATGCGCATACGAGATAACCCAACTGTTATTTAGATTTTAGAATATGTGGAACTTACGTTCTTCCATGCATAATGCTTTGGAAGATTCGATTTTGGGGTGGTAAAATTTTGACTGCATTGCATCTCTCCATTCAGGTGGAAAAAGGAGCTGAAGTTTTACATATCATTGCTCTTTTCTGATGAAGCATAGCCTTGAACATTCAAACAAAAATAGGAAAGAAAAATAGCATAATGAACTGACATGTGGTTATCTATAAAAGTATGCAATTTCTCTTTGGCAGTTCACGGTAATTCATTTTATTAGTTGCATGATTTTTTGGCATGCAATTGATGTCAAACTTATTACTTGCTTCTTGTATTCTGCGCTACTGAAATTTATTCTGTCTGATCCTCACGTTTCTGTATGGAGGCATACTTGAACTTGTGTGATTGTTGTGATTTAACCCGGGTAAGAAAGTTCTTCTGTTTTTCAGGTCCGACATCCAAATGTTTTGTCTTTTCTTCACAGCACTGAGACTGAAGTTTTTGATGGATCCACTACCAAACACACCATTTACATTGTAACCGAGCCTGTCATGCCACTTTCAGAAATTATAAGGGAGTTACAACTTACATTTAGAAGGTACACAGAGGTATGGCATGCATGGTCGTCCTTTACATGTGATATTTCATCCTTATCTGGTGTCTGTTTTCGGCTTATTAAACAAGATATGTTTTGAAGCTTATCAGATCTTGTTTATTGCAATTTATGCTTTAACTTAATGTCTTCACTGGGCATGATCAGGGTTGTATACTCCGTGATTCTGTGGGTAGGAGCTAATCCTGTTTATATCTCAACCTAATGTCACATGTCGCAGCATTAGTGTCCTTTATATGCAACCAAATGGATGATGTGTCCACCCATTCATTGATTGACATCATTTACAGCTTTGGCTAAGAATGATCTCTATCATGGAATATAAAATCTGCTGGATTGGCCGATTCTGGCCGGTCGGGATCGGCCATGGCTGATCCGGCCTATTCTGGCCGATTCCGGCCGGATTGGGATTGGGATCGGTGGGGTCCGATCCCCAACCTCGGTCCGATCCGAATTCCTTGATCTAACTTTCTTGAGGTGTGCAATATTGGAAACCTTGGGAATAATTTCTTCCCTCAACCTGTTGATGCTGAAGGGATGAAATTAATTCATTATATTCTCTCTTTTTTTGTCAATATCTACATCTGTTGTTTATTTCAAATGTTTATGTTTTCTCCCATTGTTAAGTAACTTTAACATGTGTATATTGCTGTTTTCTAGACTATGTTATTATTTTTAGTTGATCACATGTTTAGTGTCAGAAGCAATGTATGGTTCAGGGTGGTAAGGTTTGTGTGTAGAATGATCAATGCAGTTAAGTGTCTGATGCCTAAGGCATTTGCGAATGTGACTTGTCTGGGCGATTTTTCAAGCTGACAATGAGCTTAGTCAGATTTCCTTGATGGAAGCAACTCTGATCAAGCAGCTTTCCAGGACCACCATTGGATGCTTCCCATCCCCTAATAGCTATCTTATGAGTTTGTTTCTTCCTTTTACCTCTACGATCTTTGTCTAATCTTCAGGGTTGGTCAAGGATGGAAAATCGGTTTCGGCTGGGTCCGAAACCAAAACGGTTTCGGTTTCGGCCGAAACCAGCCGAAACATGCAAAACCCCATTAAAAATACCAGGGAATCAAAACTCGGCCGGCTCGGATCGGATCGCCCGAGCCGGCTCGGTTTTGGCCCCTCCGATCCGAGCCGGGGTACCTGTCCGGTCCCCTGCGCTCGGATCGTCCGGGGTCGGCTGGGCTCAGCGGGCTCGCCGAGCCCGGGCCGTCCGCCGCGGATCGGCCGGACCGGGGCAATCCGAGCCCCCACGGCTAGTTCAAAACTAGCCGTTTTCTAGCCGTTGGGACTGTTCCCCAACGGCTAGAAACGGCTCTTTGGAGCCTTTGGAGGCCTTGGGGGTCTATATAAACCCCCCAAAGGCCCCAATATGTTCTAAACTCAGGTTTTGAGTTCTCCTCCCCTCCTCTCAATATTTTGGACATTCTCTCTCTCTCTCGGGCGCTATTTTGCACTATTGGGAGGCGATCTCATCTTTCACACTCTTGGATTTGTCTTCGACTATTCGGGCTCTCTCACACACACTCTTGACTGCGATTCATCTCCCTCTCTCTCATCCGCAAATTTTTTTATTTATTTTCTGTTTTTTTATTATTTAACTTCTTTTTTTGTGTTGTAAGTGATGGCCGCTGAAGGTGGTGCTGCTCCGGCTCCCCATTCTTCAAGCAACCCTCCTAGCACCGATCCCGCTTGGGCTCATGGTATCGTTGTGGACATGGCTCGAAGGAAGTCCAATGCAAATATGTAACCGGGTCTTATCGGGCGGCATATTTCGTTTGAAACAACATCTAGCGGGAATTAAAGGTGAGGTGGCACCATGCTCGAGAGTTTCTGCTGAAGTTCGAATGCAATTTTGCCAATATATGAAGGAGAAAGAGACATCCAAAGCAAACACTAGTAGAAGACGGCAAGAAATCCGGGAAGAATTGTCTGCCCCTCCTCGAAGGTCCGTAGATTTACCAAGAGGGAGACAATTCTTTGATCTTGATGAAGATGAAGAAGGTTAGTAATTAGTTAACTTACTTTTGGAACATTTATTTTAGTTTAAGGCTTTAAGCACCCTCCGACCCTCATTCTATTTCTATCTCATATCATAGAACAATTTCGTCGGGCATCGGAAGCAAGTCGAAGGTCTAATGCGGAAGAGGACTATCTCCGACGTACCGGTCATCACGTAGGTCAAGGTAGTGGCCATGGGGGTAGCGGACAAGGGAGTTCAAGTGCTGGAATGAGTTCAAATATACCTGAGGTTCCAGTGGATATCCCTAGAGACGGAGATCCTAAGTGGGACCAATAGACCCATTTCTCACCAGGCGAAGGGAGAAGCAACCATCCATTTCTGCAGTATTCAAGAATTTGAAATATGCAAGGAGAAGATAGGGAGAGCGACGTCAAGATGGTTCTTCTTCAACAGCATACCGCTAATGCAGCAAAAGGGCCATATTATGAGTCCATGATCGAGACTATTGGTGAAGTGGGCAAAGGGGTGGAAGGCCCTACTTCATATGAAATCTACAACAAATACTTGGATATGGAGGTTGAAGATATGAAGGCATATGTTTCCACATTTGAACGAATATGGATAATATGGTTGCACATTAATGTGCGATGGATGGACAGGTATGTACAAGTGTTTGGCCAAAGATCCAATTGTTATTCCTTATTCATTAATAAGACATAGGTTTTAATTTTTCTTATAGAATTGTGCAGGCATTACACGAAGAAGTATGATAAACTTCTTAATCTACTGCAAAGCAGGACTGTTTTTTGGAAGTCGGTAGACGCTTCTGGCAAGGTGAAGAATGCAGACTACCTATTTCAGTTGATGGATGAGATGGTGGAGGAGATTGGAGAGAAAAGAATAGTCCAAGTGGTAACCGACAATGCAGCGACTTTCAAGTGGCGGGCCAAAAACTAATGGAGAAAAGGGAACACTTGATTGGGTTCCTTGCTCCGCGCACTGCATTGACTTAATGCTAGAAGACATTTGTGAAGATCCAATGGTGGAAAATGTGGTCAACAGTGCAAGGTTCGTAACCACTTTCATCTACAACCACAACAACATATTGGACATCATGAGGACGCATACACATGGACGGGAGTTGCTTCGGTCAGCACCTACAAGGTTTGCATCCCAATATATTGCATTGGATAGCATAATAGGCAACGTAGCAACCTTATTAGGATGGTAGCATCAGAAGAGTGGGAGAACTATATGTCCCGACATGCTCCTACACGGGTGAGGAGAAGGGAAGAAGGTGACCGACATTATCCAATCAAAGCCATTTTGGAAGGGGGTCCAAATGTGTTGAATGTAGTAGAACCGCTTGTTCGAGTGTTAAGGGCGGTAGATGGGGAGAGGAGATCCGAGATGGGTTACTTGTACGAGGCTATGGGATCGAGCAAATAGCTTATCCAAATGAACAACAAAACAACGTATGCCATGTGGTGGGAAATCGTAGATCGACGATGGGAGCACACATTGCATCATGATCTTCATGCTGCAGTAAGCATAACACTTCAACTCTTGTGAATTGTGATTACATATTATTTACAACTCATGTTTTAACATTTATCTTCTACATGTAGGGCATTTCTTCAACCCCCAAACATATGTAGGACTGATGGGAGGAGGGAGAACTATGACAATTTCTCCGAAGTGTTGATTGGGGCAAAAAATGTAATCAACGGATGCTAGACAATGAGGATATGACAATCATAGCATGCAAACAAATGCATGATTATAGACTTCAACTCTACCACTTTGGTACTAGCACGGCACAACGAGCTGCTCAGATTTTGAGTCCAGGTTAGAAGTTACTCATCATATTATTTGCCTTTAGAATGAGTTGGTTCTATTAATTCTATTTTCTAAAACACTAACATGCTTCATTTACAGCGGATTGGTGGTTGGATCATAGAAGAACTTATGGATATGAAGACTTGGCCTATGTAGCTATTCGGGTTTTAAGCCAACAACGTCTGCCACAGGGTGTGAGAGAAACTGGAGCATTTGGCTTGATCCACACAAACAAAGAAACCGCTTGAAGTCTGCACGTCTTGAGAAGTTGGTATTTTCCACTACAACATGAGATTGAAGCTTAAAAACCTCCAATTAATCAAGCAAGTTCAAGATAGAGAGAAATATAGATCCTCGGGGCAACAACAAGCTGAAGCAACTCCATCGGAGACAATAGATATAGAAGAAGTTTTTGAGGAGGAACATCCACTACATGCATGGGTAAATGCAAGCACTTCGGTTCAACCAGAGTTCGACCCGCATGATCGTGCATGGGCTGAAGGTAAATGACCTTTACAATGTACATGCATCATTTATAAATTATTTATTTCTCATGTTAACATGTTTATGTCTCATTTAGGTGAGCTTGATGATGTGCCTTTGCTTCCGGAGTTCGAAACTCCCCCAGCCCCTAAACGCCAAAAGAAGACAGTGGGTGCAAGAGGAAGGAGCACGAAACATGGCATTAGCATTGCAGACTTGGACACGATCGAGGAAGATAAGATGATGAAACACCGGAGCCAAGCGATAATGTTCAATACCAAACTTCTAATGACTCGACATCGAAGACAAGTACTCCTAGTGAGGGATCCGATCATGGAGGAGATGTCCTAGTTGTCAGCAGTGTACCGCCACCGGCACCGCCACCCGACCCTATTGTATTCATCGGAGAGGAAGACTTCACCATGTTACTCAAGATCAACATCATGGGAGTAGGAAGGGAGGGAAGCACAAACCTCAAGTCAAATATGCACGAAAGGGGAAAAAGTGGCATCTCAATTGCAAGGGCAAGGCCAAGGCCAAGGAGCATCCGAAGATTCGGGATACAATCCCAACTTCATTCTGCATAGACGGAATTGGTTAATGAAGAAGAAGAATGCAAGAGGAGTGGGAGCGTCAAGAAAAGCTGCGTCAAGAGTTTGAGACCATGGAGCAAGCGTCAGATACATCATCTTATGCTTCCACTGAAGGATATTACCAAGGGCAGGGAGGCTACTTGGGATATCCTCATACCCGGATGCATCAGCACAATCCACTGAGTCTGATTCACATTCACATGACTCATATGAGTCATATGGCTCATATCAGTGCCTGAAATACCGGCTACACACCAATCACTATCATATATGCGAACACGGATGCCTATAGTCAATATTTGATTCAATATGAGGCATATTACCAACATTATATGTCTTGGACAGATTATGTAAACCTTATGTCCACACAATATAATGTACGATTCCAATAAATACATTTTTTCATGTATTTCAGTTCATAAATACAATGTTCATATATTTCCTATTTTTTCATATTTTTTTTTCAATTTTTTTAAGGGGGGCGATCCACCCCCCTTTAGCTTGGCCAGACCCGTCGGGCTCGGCCCGGCTCGGCCGAGCCGGGCTCGGGATCGCCGGTCGGATCGGTTTTGGGCCGACCGATCCGATCCCGATCCCCAAGATTTTGAACCTTGAAAAATACAAAAATATGAAAAAAAATCAGGAAAATAAAAATTATAAAAATCAAAATATCATGAAAATCAGTGGACATGCATTTAAATGTAAATAAATTGGATTAATGAGAAATTGCAGTTTACCTGAACATCACCTCGAGGTATGGTTATTTACCTAAACATCATTTAAGTAAATGCTAGTATTTGTAATTTCATTTACTTAAGAGTATTGTCAGTGGGAGAGTGACTCCCTTACAAGTCACATGTACATTTGACTTATTTCACTGGACTTCGAATTTTTAGTATTCTATATGCTTTATTTGAATTAGGGAGAATTACCAATCAGTCCCTATTTTTTTGGGGCTTATTTTTAGGTCCCTAACTCCTTTAGAAACTTTGTAGTTACATACTTATCTCTGTGACTATAAATATGTAAGCCAGAGAGATAAAAATAAGTTCTAAAAAAACAGGGACTGATTGGTAATTCTCCTTTTGAATTATGAAATTTTTAGGTAGGTCAAATTATGAGAGATTAGAAAGACGACACTTTGATAAAATCACTAAAATCGTGATTTTCTTCTTAGATGAGAGAGTTAACTTTTTACTGGTAAGAGATGATTTTTTTTGATATTTTTATTAGATTCAAATTGGGGGGGGGGGGACTTCCTTATTTACATGTAATATCTTAAGTAAATGAAACTACAAATACTAACATTTGCTTAATGATGTTCAGATAAATAAGCCAGTATATATGAAAGGATTGAAGGGATTCCATAACATATTATATATATGAAGGACATTAGAACATGAATCAGTCAGTTTCGGCCGTTGGGGCCGAAACTAGGCGAAATGGTTTCAGGTTTCGGCTGAAACCACTAAAATATTATTTTTTTAAAGTTATCAGACCGGAACAGTGTTTCGATTCGGTTTCAGATCGATCAAGGCCAAAACCACAACCATGGGGTTGGTAGATGTTGGCAAAGAGTCAATGGACAAGGGTGAGGTTTTAATGGTCGAACTGAAGTAAAGAGGCTGACAGAGGGAGTCCTGACTCTCTATATAGTAACTTTCCTAGTTGTAGGCTACTGTGGACACGGGAATTTTCTTCTCTCTGATTTGTTTAAAAAGTTGGTTCATTTATTATACTTTGACTTTGTATTGCGGGGCATGCCAGCCTGCATGCCAGGCAGAAGTAAGGGTTTGCGCAATGCAGAGAAAGAATTTTGTATATCCGTGAAACGGATGAGTGCGTCGTGTTTTGATCTGAACTTCTTTGATTCCGTGCCTTTAATCATCAGACGATTAGGGTGGCGTGTGCTAGACCCCTGTCTCCATCGATCGGAATCGATGTTACATTTATATCGAGTTAAAAGCTTTAGGTGTCGTATTAACACCAGTTTCAACCCGATACCATTTCATAGCATGGGCGAGAGTATATGCATCCATAAGAAATCCTGATACAACATTTTCTTCCTTTTTTTATTTTGAACATAATAAGTTTTTAGTTTGAAATCAACACTTTTGATATGGAAAAGAGTATAAATCTCCTTTGACTTGCCATGAACAGGAACATGCTTATATTAGCAAGACTTGGATGTACTCATTTCTTTGGAGCAAGACCTCCGTTCAAAGGAGCCTCCCTTGTATGCATATGAACACATGAATATGTTTTTGCCGAGAACCTCATTGGGATTGAATTTCTCCCCAAGGATATACTCGTATGAGCAAAACTTTTATGAATATGCGAATATCTTCGGGGATTTCCATTTGAATTGATTTTCCCTTTGGAAATATATGCATATGAGCATATAGTTTGGACATATGAGTAAATCCTCGGGCAGAATTCTTGTTTAAACAGAGCCCCTTGAGAAAATATATTCATATGAACATGAGATTGTACTTATATGGATATGTTCTCGGGCAGAACCTCCACGTAGGCAGAGTTTACCCTAAGAAGCATATACATATGGACATAAAACGTGATTATATGGATATGCACTTGAGCAAAACCTCTGTTTAAACAGAGTCTTCTCAAGGAAACATACACATATAAGCATGGAATTATGACCACATGAGTATGCTCTTGGGTAGAATCTCCACTTAAGCAGTCTCCTTGAAGAAACATATACATATAAGAACAAATGGCATCTAAATGCACGTGTCCATAGAGACTTGCTTAATATGGAGGCATTTAGAGCACAAATATACAAGGGTATTTAAATACCATATGCCCATAGAGACTTGCTCGATATGGACAGTATTTAAATCCCAGAAAATCCCCACAGAGACTTGCTCAATGTGGGGATATGGAATATATTAGAACACAAATATACAAAGGTATTTAAATACCATATGTCCATAAAGACTTGCTCAATATGGACGGTATTTAAATCCCAAAAAAATCCCCACAGAGACTTGCTCGATGTGGGGATATGAATATATTATAGAACTTTGGAGAAATCCTCCCCAAGGAGGGATGAAGGAGATATCGATGCCGTGTACGATGGCGATCTCCTGTTCTCTTCCACGCTATTGAGCACCATATTGAGCAAGAATGAACCAATACCTTCACGCCAAACCAAAGGATTGGAAGAACAGATTGAAGGAGATTGGAAGAAGAACACTCTTGCTATTTCTTTCAAAACAAGAGGAGTGATTTACAAAGCTTTGGGGGACTAGTTTACAAGGCCTTTTGGGATTGCAAAACAGTAGGAATTTGGGGGGATTATGGGGGCTTGGTGCACACTTGTGGATGGAGGGGGTACCTCCCCTTTTATAGGGGACGGCTCCCCCTCTCCCTTACTGCATAAACAGGAGGGGGAGAGGGGAGAGCTCCCCACCGGTTTACATAGAAACCGGTTGGAGGGGTGCACCCCCCAACCGTTTTCATGTTAAAACGGTTGGGGGGCACTCTCCCCCAACCGTTTTATATAAGACCGGTTGGAGGGGAGCACCCCCCAACTGGTTTTACATAAAACTGGTTGGGGGGCATCTCCCCCAACCGGTCTTATATAAGACCGGTTGGTTGGAGGGAAGCATCCCCCCAACCGGTTTTATGTAAGACCGGTTGGGGGAATCCCCTCCAACCGGTCTCATATGAAACCGGTTGGAGGGGGGGAGACCCCTCCAACCCTTCTTCATAAGGGGCGGTTGGAGGGACTCCTCTCCCCCCCTTAAACCATTGAATGGCAATGAGGGGAGGGAGAAGTGCCTATAAATAGGCCATTACATGCTCCATTTAAGGGGCACCCAATCTGCTGGAGTCTTGCTTCTTTACTCCGAGTTTTACTTGGCGAAGAGTTGGATTTGCATCCTTGAAGCCTCCGTCGCCGACTTGTTCTTGTGCTTGTGCTTCATACTTGGTCTTTATGGACCTCATATCGCTGGACTTCATCCGTGTGGTTGTATTTCACACTTGGTCTTTATGGCTACCGGATTTCTTCCGTACTGTATTTGTACTTGTACTTGTCATTTGGTCTTTATAGATCTCGTGCTGCTGGATTTTTCTTTCATGCTGTATTTGTACTTCAGTGTTTTGTACAAGGCATTAATCTCTTCCGATTTGTTCGGAGACTTAATGCGACTTGAAGATTTCCTTATTTATCCTTGAAGGAAAATCCCCAGGATGCTGTCTGTAACTTTTTAGGGTTCAACAGCTACCTCATACTCTATGAGTCCTTGTCCTGGGGACTTACTGGAAGGGAGAGTCTCAACATGGGGTGGAGGCAAGGATGCCTCAGCTGTAAATTTAAGAGTAATGCTTGTCTGAGCCTCAAGGTGCTAGTGTGGAGGATCTCTCTTGGTAGGCTGCCGACGTGTGATAAATTGCATCCTTTTCTCCATCACATCCCTGTGCTCTGTTCATTGTGTGGGGAAGAAGATGAGGACATGAACCACATTTTTGTTGCTTTTTTGCAAAGG
This sequence comes from Colocasia esculenta, assembly GCA_014218235.1. Taxonomy (NCBI): domain Eukaryota; kingdom Viridiplantae; phylum Streptophyta; class Magnoliopsida; order Alismatales; family Araceae; genus Colocasia; species Colocasia esculenta. Next base: position 145,312,343 of record CM024762.1, on the reverse strand, counting down.
GCATATGGGAAAAGCTTGGTCAGTGCATTCAGCAGGTGATGCCTCAATGTGAAAGGGTCCAGGAATTGTTTACGAGCTGGCAGAGGTCTTGGACTAACAAGACAAACAAAGTTATGTGGTGGCTTATTTTGCATGGCACATTGTGGGCTTTGGGGTCTGAAAGGAACAATTGGATGTTTATGAGGGAAGCGAGATCAGAAGATAATCTGTTTTCTTTTGTTAGAGGAAAGGTGCTTTTCTGGGCTAAACAACTTTGTAAATAGGATGTTTCTAACTCCTCTCTTTTTGCTTTTGAGGAGACAAGGGGGTGCACCATCTTGGTGTGGAATTTCTTTTTGTAAAGGGGATTGTGGAGAGTCTCGGATTATACATGTACATTCCTTTCTTCCTTGATATATTTCAGTGTTACCACCCACTTTTCCAAAGAAAAAAAAAGTGTCTGAGCCTAGGGATTGGTGACACATGAGAGTTTCAAGTTTCCTCTCACCCTTTTCATTTGGATTGTTGTACCTGTACAGAATATTTCCAGTGTTGGGCAGGCATTTTCCTTCGATTGCTGTATCCAAATTTTATCTGAAACTGAAACTGAGTTCCCAGTTCAATTGTTTTAGCAAGATCATGAACAAAGAGGCAACCTAGTGCCATGAGGCTTCTACCAAAAGAGAGTTTGGGAGGATCAGAAGTACACAGTGTTTCCTCTGCCTCCCTCTCTTTTTGTTTTGAATCTCTGCAGGTCACAATGGAGCAACTTTTTCATTATGCCAAGGCTCCTCATTTTTAGCAATATCATAAACTTCTCTCCATCTTGGAGATGATTAACAAGGATTTGCATTTTCACAATTCTACTATCCCTCCACTTTCCATAACCTCACAAGCACTTTCATCAAATTCTTTGCTATGAAACTATGTTATAATCTCCAATCCCCTCGCATTTTACCTGTTTAAAGAATATTTCTTTTTGTCAGGAAAGGGCCTCAGAGAAAGTGATGGGAATCGAAAAGTTACAGCAAAGAAGTCATGGGCCGTTTGTTTATTTTGTTTGGCCCATTAGAGGCCCACTTTATGTAATTATTTTTTTTAAGCTTTAGGATTAGTTGTTTGCTCTGCAAAAAAGGGTATTTTGGTCTTTTGGGTCCTTGGTAGGTGAGAAGGGCCATGTGGGTCTTTAAATACATGTAACCCCCCCACGTTTGGGCAATGAATGCTTTTGGAAGGAAAAAAAATGGCCTAGTTTCTATTCCTTGAGGGGTGCGCTCCTGCTCCCCTCCTCCGGTGGATTCCGGCCCTCCTCCGGTGGATTCCGGCCCTCCTCCCTTCCTCCCCCTTTCTCCGGCCCTTACTCTTTTCTATCCCTTTCGTTCTCTCTCCCCCCCCCCCCCCCCCCCCCCCCCCCCCCGGTCCCTCATCAGAGAGTTTGGTCAAACAATCAATGGGAACATCATAGTTGAACCAATTTTTTCAGCATGGATTTGGTTACTATTCTTTGCTTTTGGGTAGAAATTGTAGTGATATAGTGACAAACCAAGGTAGAAGGAGAGGATTAACCCAGGAAGTTGCTACCTATGGTGGGAAGGAAAAATATGGCTACACGGAGGCCCACCATGTCTGAGGGCTTAGGCAGTGAAGAAACAGAAGTGAGAAAAGTTACTGGCTATATATGCAGAACTTGGATCCATAAGAAAAAAACTATTCAGGCATCCAGATCTAAATGTACCTCACAAGAGTTGGATTGAGTCACAGCAGAAACACTATCATGTATAGCCTGAATGTTTAGGATTTTTAATATTGATAATACCATTTTTGATTTGTTAATGCACCTTTATCAGGGTGACCTCATTGCTGTATTTGACTGTTCATGTCAGATTTTGGTAATTAAAGACCCAAAATTGTGATTCAGCTTTTCTCGGGAAGTAGGTGTATGAGATGGGCAAGTTTGACAATGAATTGCACTATATGATCATCAATGGGAAATGCTAATTGGAGGTCCAAATGGTTCAAATCAACTAGAGACATTGATTGGGAGGGGATGCACATGACCATCTTTATAGTCTCAAAAGAGAGATCCTATGGTCTCTTCCTCCATGCTTTGCAAAATAAGAGGTGGTCCCATGTGGTGAGCCTCAGATCAGTCATCCTACAAATATGCTATATGGATATGTTTGAACTTTTTGCAGAGAGCTTTCAAGGATAACCTGGGCTAGTGTGGTGGATGTGTTGTTGCAAAGAAATGTGTAAAACACTTTTTCAGCCTATGTCTTGGAGTCTTTAATCGGTTTGACAACTCTGGGTTGATGACGTATTGGTGTTTTTGATGGTTAATCTCCTTTCTCATGGGTTAACATGATTCTTTTGTTTGTTTCTTTGTAACCACTTTGCATAATAGTGGTCACCTTTTTGAGGAACCTGTGAGAATTATGTACAAATATGTTATCTTTAATGAGAATTAATGGTATGTGGTAAGAAATGAGAAGAAATGAGAAGGCTCTGATGATGATGTAGTACTATCCATGTCTAAAATGAATAAAAAAAGGGAAACTAGTATTGAAATCTTTTGCAAGGAGTCTCAAATTTGTGGATCTTTTAAAGATGTAAAAGAAGGGAAACTATAATTGACTGTGTTCATCGATTTGTTTTATTTCACAAGGCAACCATTACAGGCAACATGCACACTGACACTTAACCTTATTTTTTTAAAAATGACATCATAAAGTTGTTAAGCTTGTGCTGTTCTATCATATTTTTGTGTGTGGATACGTTAGCCTGTACACACCCAAGTTGTTGTTTCTACTTTTGAATTATTGCTGACACATGTTTCTGCTATCTGCCAAAAGTGCTCTGCTATGCTTCAGATTTTGGCTGTTCTTTATGGCATTTTATTTTTCATACTAGAATTATGCATTAGTTTCCTTGCCTTTTTAATGGAGTTAAAGTGGACTTAATGGCAGGGATGAGTATTTTGCATGGGGACTTCATCAGATATCTAAAGCTGTCAGCTTCCTGAACAATGATTGCAAACTTGTATGAATTCTGGTCTTGTTTTTTTGTTGATGGCCTAGTTTTTTTCAATGATTGTATCCTCTGAACATGTTGCATACTTGCTTTGTGTGTACATGGTTGAATAGCAGCCCACCATCCTACACCTGTTGTTTTTCCTTTCACTTATATGCATGAAAAAAGTTTATACTTCGTTTTGTTGTTCATTCTGATCATAAGCAATTGAAAAAAAAGATTCTGATGTAGCAAGGGCCACACCATTTTTATGGTTAAATATGTTATTTCAAAGTATAGAACTAGGGGAGTGAATGGGGAGTCAAGAAAAATACTTCCAAGAAGGACAGTTTTGCCTTGGAAGATGAAAGTAGAAGCTGTAGCCTGTAGCATAATTTTGTGAAATTTGAGACAGTTGGATCAGTTTCTGTGGGATATTTGGAAAAAAGCAGCAGAGGTGTTAAGTTCAAAATTTGCTTTTTTTTCCTATCTGGTTTCTGTGTTTACAGCTGTTGGTTGTGCCACTGGGACTGCAACGTTGGATTGTCTTGATCTAGAAATTCTGCTGGAAACTAGGAGGATGGAAGGCCTAGATGATATCAGCATGTGGAAGGTGGGTTCGATGCCAATACTATCCAATATTGCTCCTATATCATATGACATTGATGTTGATCCCAATGTCTGTGGAAGGAAAGATAGTGTCAATCAGAACTCTTGGAGGAAAGGGTAAATTCAAAGAACAGAGCTTTTCTTTCTGCGGTGGTGAGCTACAAACAGATATAGCTATAGCCATATCAGTATCTGAACAATCTATGGTCTGTCAGTACAGTAACGCTAATGCTTTGTGAGACATGTGGAGCTTAGAGATACTGAACCAATCACAGTGTGGAACATAAATAACTACACATATGAGTGGAAAAGTGCATGGAGGGACATCTATAAATCAGTTAACAAGAGGATTTGGGAAGTGGAGCATGACTAAATGATATATAGCTGAATCAATTAATATATTCCAAGAGAAAGGGAGGTGTCAAAAACAGTACCTTACTGATTGTACCCTGGGGGCCCAGTTGTACCAGCCAAAGGCTGCATCAGCTGTTGCTACAACCATTGTCTGTGCCTGTACTCAAATAAGAACTGGCAATGGGTTCTCTGGATCCATATATGGTTCACACAACCTTTTTATATTCTGATATCAAGACCAAATAACCTTGCTTGGGTATTTATCCCTGTCCTTTTGGTTTCAGAAGATCCCTTAACTAGGTGTTAGTGTGATTATGAAGATACCCCCATCTACATACCCATGCTTTATTTGTTCTTTTTGATGTCACCTAGCTATCCCCATTTGTACGGCTTTCACATTTATATTTTGATTCCCAATGTCAGAAACACCAATGACAAACATAAGCTCTCAATAAGCCGTGGAAACAACTTCACATTGATTATTTTAATCTTGCATTGATTATTTTAATCTTGCCTGTGTCCCCAGATGGGACCTGGGCTTTCATTTATAAAGCCACCTTTTATGTCCTCAGTAGCAGTTCTTTTTTCCAGTGTCTCAGGAGCTAAAAGGTTCCAAACCTAGGATGTTTTAGGTTAAGGGCCTAAAGTTCTCCCAACTGATCCAGACATGAGGCAAAACACACTTATTTAGTCATTTAATGGCTCTCTGCAGAATATAGCATGTAAGAATAAATCAAATTCACAAAGCAAAAAGAAAATATCACCCTACAAAGCTCCTTAGTATAGAACTTCTGAGCAGGAATTGCTTTCTTAAGTTCGCAAATTTAATAGTTCACCATTATGCTAAATAGTACACTAACAAAGCATGCCCAGTCAGACATTTATAAACTTAAACTAAAAACACTTTTAATTCATTCAAAATATAGTGAAATCCTTGGGCGCAAATCATGCTTGTCAGGTTAACCTTTTGTATTAATTCCAGGCTTATTTCCATTTTGTTTAAGTGGGAGAATCTAATGCTGACTCACTGCTGTGGCAGTAGATGACACGAAAAATTAGTATCCTCAACTTGCTGACACTTGGCTCTATAGTTTAGATTGTGTACTCGGCCATAGGATGCCAACAACCCCACAAGAAACATGCTTACAAACACCTTAGGCCAGGAAAACCCCAGTATCGCCTTCATGATGTCCGAACCAGCAGAGGGAGTTGTTGAAGAAAGCTTGCTGTGTGGTTACCAAGGCTGGAATATTATTCCAATAACGCTCCTTTTCTGTCTCACCACTGGAAATCCTCTTACTGAATTCCTCCCTTCATTGCCATTTGGGTTATAGGAGGTGGAAATTAAAAATACACGGAAAATCATGTCTTTATCCTCCACCAACTCTCTCTCCCATTTCTACTGATACTCACCAAGTTGTTTTCTCGGGTAATGGAAAACTACGAAGATCCTATTAGTTATGTATTAATGTTCCAAGAAAAAATACTTGTATGCACCAAAAAACTCAGGTTCCATGAGGTGAATACATTAAAAAGGGTCAAATTTTAGTGTACAGCGTGGCTACGCTGGTGGCTAACGCACTCTGGGAAAAAATGTCTTAGTTGCTTATATGCCATGGGAAGGCTACAATTTAAAAATGTGGTAACCCTCAAGTTCTTCACAGCCTGGATGCGGAGAGGGCAATCTGATGTGCGTCTGTCTTTTCACAGTCTGGATGTGGAGACTGGAGAGAATATGCGATGTGCCCCTTTCTTTGGGTTTACGGAGGTGGTGGAATTTCTTCTGGGAGGATGAGTGTGGGGCGGGGGGGGGGGGGTTGAAGTGAAGAAAATTATAAAGAGGTGTCTATCCCACCAAGAAAAGGGCTTAGCAGATACTTAATCTGGAAAACTAAGAGTTTGCTATCCACTTGCTAGTTCCTCTGCTGCACAAACTATGGCTTCTGTAGACAGTAGGAAGACTGGCTGCTGGCTGCTTTCTCCTCGTTAATTCTGTCCTCTATACCTTGGCTATGTTTCATTTTTACTCTGTGATATCTTGCTTGTTTTCTTTATATTTTTGCTTATTTTGTCATTTTAGTTATCAGCTTGCTTAGTAAAATGGAAAGTCAATTGGATTTGAATGCTCTTACACAGTTAATTTATTTTACTAGCATTTTCTTAATGTCAGGTTCATGGTAATGTATGCTTGTCCAGTGTTGTTGTCACTCAAACTTTGGACTGGAAGCTGCATGCATTTGATGTCCTATCAGAATTTGATACCAACATTGAGTCTGGAACTAGCCCTATGCTGGTAATTGCACCATATTTCTTCCGTGGTTTCTTGCTTCTTTTCTTTTTCTGGTATCTCTTCTTCTTGTAGTTTAATACCTTGCCTGAAATTGTATTTGGAAAATATGAGATCTTCATGCAGATGCTCACAAATTCTTAACATCACCAGTCAAACAAATGGAAAATGAAAGCACTTGCATCTCAGGGGATATAATTTTTGGTAAAGTTTTATTATGACTTTTGTTATGACTAAAGTAACAATAATACATCTTTTTTTTTTGAGAAGTGGATAGTACCACAAGTGTATTAATGAAGGAAAGGAATGTACATGTGTGATCCCCAAGAAAACCCTTTACAAAAAAGAAACTCCACATCAAGCTAAAGCAAAAAAGTGGAGGAGTTAACCCCTTTACAAAGATGTTGAGCCCATAAAATTAATTTTCCTTTCAAAAAGGAAAATAAACAGTCCCCAGATCTAGCTACTCTCCTGAAGATTCTATTGTTCCTTTTGGTCCAAATGGCCCAAAGCAAGGAGTGTATATTTTAGAGCTTCCAGTTCATGAAGGCTTGTGGAAAATAGTAGCATGACTTGTAACAATATGCGAGTAAATCAGGCATGTGGCCAGTTGATCCCATGGTGTGAACTCAATCTTGAGGTCTATCACCATTTCACCACAAGTTTACTGCATATAGAAACTAGGGTTATTACTTACACAATACGTGTATGGTCTCAAAAGTCCTAGTGATGGGCGAGCTTGTTCATTTTAACCTTTGCATCAAGTCCTTGAACCATTTGGTAGGCAAGGACTTAAACCAACGGAAGATGGTCAAGGAGTTGGGGAGGAGGTGCAGGGTAGACATTCTTTGTCTGCAAGAGAGAAAATGGGAAGGGGACAGAGAGAGATTGATGGTTTAGGGGGAGTTAGACTGCTGTGAAGGGTGACCTCTCTAGCTGTGGGGAGGATAGGAGGGATTATGATTCTATGGAGCCCATTCGAGGTGGTCGAGGTGGAGGATGATAGGCGTGTTGGGGGGTGGGCGATCTCCATTCATTTTCAATGGCTCACAGATGGATTCTACTGGGACCTCTCAGGGGTTTATGGCCCTTAATCTAGGGAATGTAAAAGAGGATTGTAGGAACAACTGCTTGGTCATCATACTGTCTTAGGTTGTCATTGGTGTGTGGCCGGAGATCTCAATGCAATAACATCCACCTCATAGAGGACAAGAACTCATTTCCGTTTGGGGGAATCTGAAGATTTTCGTGATTTCATCCATCAGGCTGCCCTCTTTGATATTGGCCTGGTGAATGCTCAGTTCACCTGGCCTAATTTTAGGGAGAATTCGTCTTGCTTTAGGTTGGATAGATTTTTGGTTTCAGTTGATTGGGAATATCATTTCCCACATGTCCAGGCCTCTTCTCTGCCTAGGCCGACCTCTGACCATAAGCCTATCCTTTTGAGGACCAGCCGTGGTCATGCGAGAGTACAACCTTTCAGATTGGAGAAATATTGGCTTAGGGAGGTAGACTTCTTAGACACTATCAAGTCTGCATGGGATAGTCAAGGGCAACAAAGATCTTCTATGGTTACACTACTCATTAAGCTGAAGCAGTTGGCACGTGTTGAGAAGGTAGGGTGACAACCAGAGGATACTAGTTAGATAGGAGGAGGACACAATGCTGCTCCAGTTAGAGGCGTTAGATCAGTTGGAGGAAGCAAGTTTGATGGCTAACCCTAATAAACAGAGTGGGGCTGCACTTCAAGCACAATTTGATGAGATCCTTTTAAGGGAGGAAATTTATTGGAAGCAAAGATCAAAGAGAGAAATGGATCAAGGAAGGGGATAGAAATACAAACTACTTTCAAATGATTGCTTCAGGGAGAAAGAGGACAAATCATCATGGATGGGGATTTTTATTGCAGAGGGACAAAGACACTAGGGGACTTGCCAAGGAGTTCTATGCTACTCTCTTCTCAAAGGAGCAAGTGGTTAGGCCAGATTTTGAAGATGACTTGCTTCCCCATCTTTCCTAGGTGTAGAGTGATGTTTTTGTGTGCTCGTTTCTTAAGGAGGAGATATGACATGCGATTTTCTTTCTTGCATGGGATAAGGCCCTGGGTCTAGATGGATTTCCTACATTTTTCTTCCAGGCTCCAGCATTGTTGGGAGATTATCAAAGTTGACTTTTTTGCTGCTATTAGAGAATTTTAAAAGGGAAGGGCTCATTTGAGGGGTGTTAATAAGACCCTCCTGGTCCTCATCCTTAAGAAGGGGGGGCAATTCATCTGGTAGATTTTCGCCCAATCAATTTGTTGTACAATATTTACAAAATAATCTCTAAAGTTCTGGAAAACATACTTGACAGTGTTGTCGACGAGCTGATCATTGGATATCAAGGGGCTTTCATCAAGGGAAGACAAATTCAAGAAAACTTTTTGGTGGCCTATGAATGTCTTTTTGCCTGGAAGCATTAGAGGAAGAGGGGCCTGGTGCTCAATCTGGACTTCGAGAAAGCTTATGACAGAGCTAGCTAGGTTTCATGGATAAGGGTGTGTATCTCATCAGCTTCCTTTGTTGTGCTCGTTAATAGTCAACCATCCTCCTCTTTGTCTAGCGGAAGAGGTCTCCATCAGGGGGATCTCCCCTGCCCTATTATTTGTCCTGATAGCACAGATTTTTAGTAGGCTATGGTTGACGTTGAGACAACGAGGATTATTTCTGGCTTTCAAGTAGGGCAGCATTAGTGTTACCCACCTTTAGTCTGCAGATGATACTATTCCTTTTTTACTTGATGAGGAGCAGCAGTTAGTGGATGCCATATTGATATCTGAGGTGGTTCAAGATATCACTAGATTAGAGGTGAATTTAGCAAGAACCTGGTGGCGGGGATTAACCTGAACGAACCGATGATCTTAAGAGTAGCTAATCTCTTTGGTTGCCAGATAGGGAGGTTCCTTTTTTCTTACCTGGGTCTTCCCTTATCACCTAGGCCGCTTCACTGCAGTGACTGGAAGGGGGTAGTGTAGAGATATGAGAACAGGTTGGCTGGATGGAAGGCAAGGTTACTCTTTTATGGTGGTCGCTTGGTCCTTTCCAAATCAGTGTTGGATGGCTTGCCCATATATTACCTATCTATTTTCAGAATTTCGAAGACGGTAGCGAAGAGATTGGAGTCAACTCAAGCTGGATTTTTTTGACATGGCAGTGGTAGCACAGACACAGGGTGGCACGATATCTCTTGGACCAGAGTGTGTCAGAGAAAGGAGGCAGGTGTTTTGGGCATCAGGAATATTAGGTGTTTCAATCTAGCTCTATTGTGCAAATGGATGTGGAGGCTTGAGACAGAAGTTGGGGGTTTGTGCCAACAGCTCCTCAAACAGTAGTACTATAGTTCTTCTAGGGTGTGGGACCTTTTCTTGTCTTGTCTATATATTGTCTCCCCGATTAGGAGGGGCATCCTAGAGTGTGTAGACTTCTTCAGAGCTAGTATCAGGGTTACTCTGGGGGATGGAAAGATATGTTCATTATGGCAGGACAGGTGGTGTGGTGACTTCTCACTGGCGGAGTCCTTCCTAGCTTTGTTTGCATTTTTAGTCTTTCGAGTGCCTTTGTAGCCTAGGTATTTAAGGCATAGTTGTCCGACAGTACTTGGGTGCAAGGTTTGCCGCATCGTTGATTCGGATCGAATCGGGTTTTCTTGATTCTATTTCTATCCGATTCGGGCGAATTGGATCGATTCGGTTCGATTCGCATGGAATTATTTTATATATATATTTAATATAATGTATATTATGTATGTATATGTATAATTGGATATAAATCATTTGTGTGTATATATAATTGTATATGTATTATATATAGATATATATGTACATACATAGTACATATATATATATATTTTAAGTAAATGTTAGTATTTGTAGTTTGATTTACTTAAGATGTTACATGTAAATAAGGAAGTATCCCCATTTGAATCCAATAAAAGTATCAAAAAAATCATATCTTTTATCAATAAAAAATCAACTCTCCCATCGAAGAAGAAAATACTAAAAATCTAAAGTTCGGTAAAATAAGTCAAATATATATGTGACTTCTCCAAAGGACTCACTCTCTTACGGACAATATTTAGTCCACAATCAGTAGGAGAGTGAGTCCCTTAGAGAAATCATATGTACGTTTGACTTATTTCACCAGACTTTAGATTTTTAGTATTCCATGTGATTTATTTGAATTATGAAATTTTTAGCTAGACCAAATTATGAGAGATTAGAAAGTCGACATTTTGATGAAATCATCAAAATCACGATTTTCTTCTTCGTTGAAATAGTTGACTTTTTATTGGTAAGAGATATGATTTTTTTGATATTTTTATTAGATTTAAATAGGAGATACTTCCTATTTACATGTAATATCTTAAGTAAATGAAACTACAAATACTAACATTTACTTAATAAGATATTATACATATATAAAGAGAATCGAGTATATGTATGTCATACATACATATATATATATATGTACATTTGTATGTCATAATGTAATTATATATGTATATATATATACAAATATATGTGTATACCATATAATATAATATATATAATATATATATACATATTAGGCAAATCGGACCGAATCAACATATCAGGGAATCAAATTCTCTCTGATCTGTCACGATTCGCCCGAATCGGATTGATTCTATCCGATTTGGCAAACCATGCTTGGGTGCTCACATTCTGTAGGAACCTAACATGTGAAGAAACATGCTAGTTTGAACAACTCTTTTCCTTCCTATTAGACTCTTGGAATTCCAAATCGGGGTCGGGGATCAGACCCCGTCGATTCTGATCTCCATCTGGCTAGAATCGGCCGATCTGGTTGATTTTGCATTCCATGATTGGACTTTAGGCCAATCGCCAACAGGGAGGATGCATGGATCTGGATAAGGGAGAGGGCTGACTGCTTCTTAATTAGGTTGGCTTATTTTACCCTTGCTGATGCGAGGGGGGGGGGGGGGGTTTACAACATGCCTTCTCAACTCAAAGTTGGGCTTCCAAAGAGCCCTCTCAAGGTGAAATTTTTTGTACGGAGGGTTTCCCATGGGCAGTTGCTGACTTGTGATTGAATAGAACAATTTTTACTAGGGCTGTTCATAATTTGGTTCAAACCGTTCGGTTTGGGCCTCCCCCCCTCGAATTCAGTTCGGTTTCACTTTCTGAAATCGAGTAAACCGAATATATAAATATTATGTGTATTTGTAACCTAAAAAAAATGTAGCGCATTTGGCTAAAACATGGGGCAAATTGCTTTGCGGGCGGCGCGGGTTCGAAACTCTTGTTTGCCAAGAGTTTTTTGGTCAAAAGCGTGCCAAAACCGACCATTTTTGTAAAAAAAAAAAATGGGGCAGGGCAAGATTCGAACCTGCACCTGCGTAAGAAGTGGACAACGCCTTAGCCGTTAAACCAAATGCGCATTTGCAATACGAAGGTATTAGACTTCGGTTTAAACCGAATTGAACCAGTTCGGTTCGGTTTAGCCTTGGGATTCGGTTCAGTTCGGGTTGGCCAAAAAATGAACCAACCCGAACCGAACCGACCCATGTTCACCCCTAATTTTTACTGCACATTCCTACATTGTGCTGTTTATGTGGGGATGAAGAGGAGGATTTTGACCACCTATTTATAGGTTGTCCATTGGCTAAGGAAGTCTGGTCGAGGATTGGACATTGTCTTCAAAAGTCTTTACTACATTTTGTTGGGGTTCAACAACTTCTTAAGTGGCACCGATGTTGGACACTCAAGGGAGACAATTTGCTTTGGTCGCTCATCTTGCATGCCACTCTCTAGGCTTTGTAGAATGAAAGGAATAGTAGGCTATTTAGAAGAGAAGCGTGGACAGAGGATAGTATTTTTGCTTTTTTGTTAGAGATAGAGTTTTTTTTTTTTTGGGCAAAACATTTGTGTGTTATGGAGGTTTCTAACTCCTCGCTCTTTTTGCTTTTGATGAGTTAAGGTGGTTTCACAGTTTCACCTTCCACATGTGGGTTTCTAATTGTATAGGGGTGTTGTTGATTATACCTATACACTTGTACATCTTCTCTTTCTTTCAATGTAATATGTGGCACTATCCACATTTCAAAAAAAAAAAAAAATCGAAGTCCTTGAACTATTTAGGGCTAGTTTGTTATGACTAGTAAATTCACATCTTCTTTTCTCCTTGGATGGACTACCATTTGTACCGTGTGCTGCTTAGGATGGGGTTGGAGATTTTTGGAGAAGTTGTTTTTCCCAAGATTAGTCATTTAGGACAATAGCAAGGTTATCGAATTTTTTGTTTTTAGCCTCTAGGGTCTAGAGCAAAGATTTTTTTCCAAGGGGAAAACCAAGAGTGTATCCAGCAACCGCTACTTCATTTTGTGGGGGGTTCACCATCTTATTCTTGGGTGGCACAAGCGTTGGTTGCTCAAGAGAGATCATATTGGTGTGGTGGCTCATCTTGCATACTACTCTCTGGGTTTTGTGGAATGAAAGGAATAGTAGAATATTGTTGACATAGAAAAATAATATAAAGAAAACCCCCTCAAAATTTCCCCAAAAAAAGCCAACCAAGGTGGGCATCTGGTGGATAAGAACCACCGAAGGGAGCCCCCTCGGTGGGGTTTCCCTTGGGCGGGTAAGCCCCACCGAGGGGACCCCCCTTGGTGGGGTTTTCCTCAGCCAGCCCCCTCAGTGGGGTTCCCCTTTACGCGGGTAAACCCCATTGAGGGGACCCCACCTTCGGTGGGTCTTCCCATGGGAGCCCCCTCGGTGGGGTTTCCCTTGGGCGGGTAAACCCTATCGAGGGGACCCCCCATCGGTGGGGTGTTCCCATGGAAAGCTCCCCCCCTCTGCCCATTTCTCCCCCTCTCATAATTAAAAAATGGAAAAAATAATAAAACTGGCCAATGGTCCTTGGCCCAAATATAACCGATGGACTTTGGGGCGGCCAAATCCCACTGAGGGGACCCAACCTTGGTGGGATTTAACTGCCTGCGACTATGGGCCGAGGACCCTCTTCTCCTCCCTTCCAACTCCTATAAGGAGGGCAAGGGCCAGGACTTTTGAGGAGATTGGGGATCCGGGGAGGAGATTTCTGAAGCTCCTTGCTGTCCGATGACCCCCCTTTGGAGGAAGAAAAAGCCTCCCCCAGGGGATTAGAAGCCTCCCCAAGGGGATTGTTGGTTGTTCAAGACCTCTGTGGACATGAATTTGTGTACTTGAAATTACACAAAAACCCCTGAAGACATGAAGTTTGTGTATGTGTGCTAAATTACATGCATGTTCTATTCAAAGGAGAAATTGCCAAGAAGCCTTTGTTCAAGGGAAAATTACAAAAGGCCTCCCCCCCCCATTTGGAGAAGAATTACAAATCAGTCCCTATTTTGGGATAATTGCATATAAACCCTTATTCAAATGGTCAATAGCAAGTCAACCCGCTAAGGGGTGGAAGATTACAGAAAGATCTCTGATCCCTGATAATTAGAGAAAAAACCCCAGAAAGGTGAAAATTACAAGAAGACCTAACAAAGGCCAACCATTGCACATGTGTTCTCTTGAAGACCATGAATGAACAAGTCAAGTTTTGGCAAGAATGAAGAAAGCTCTTGTTGTCTAGAAATTACACAAAAGTCCCCAATCTTTGGGAAATTGCAAAAGAGTCCCCAAGAGGGTACAAATTGCAGATAAGTCCCTCAAAAGGGCAGAAATCGCAGAAATACCCTCCAAATGATACAAATTGCAAGGCTCATGTCATTTGCACGACTTGGTGGAGTGGGACCCACGTCACTTCCCTAAAGTGGTGTGCGGCTCTTTTGAGTTCAGCTTCATGCAGAGCGTAGCAGGAATTCTCAAAAATGCCAATAAATGGGAGAGAAATTCAAGCAGACCAAGAAATGATAGAAGCACCCAGGGAGGTCAAGAAATGACGTAAATATCTTGGAAATGTCAAGAAACGACTGTCAAGCCCGGTTCATGCCGTTTGCACGGCTCGATGGAGTAGGATCCACGTCACTTCTCTGAAGCAGCACGCTCTCTCCTGAGTTTGGCTTATAGATAACCACTTTAAGTCTTGGGATTGCCATGAAATGATAGAAATCTTTGGACATGCCAAGAAATGGCTAAAAAACCTTGGGAGGTCAAGAAATGACCAAAAAGTTCCAGGGAGTCAAGAAATGACAAGTGTACCCTGGGAAGTCAACAAATGACTGAAAGACCTCAGGGATGCTGGAAAATCACGGAAGTGTCCAGAAAGGACACAAACCTGGCAGGACCACTTAAAGGTCCCATCACAGTCAAAAGGTGATGGTGATGACAAAGCAAATGCAACGGGCCGACAGTGATCATCTTGGCGATCCAACGGTCCGATTATGATGAAATTCAAATACAACAGTTTGATCGTGATAAAATCCAAATCCAACGGTGTGATCGTGGTGAAATTCAAATCCAACGGTCCGATCGTAACGAAGATCCAAATCAACAGTCTGATTATGACGGAAGCAAATTTAAAAGGGTCCAATTGTGACCAAATGCGATTCTGAAGACCCGATCATATAATCAAAGACCCCTTGTACAAGTCTTGAAAGGGCAATTGTAATTCAAATTACATGTGTACAAGCAATGAAATATTCAAATTCCTTTGCGAGAGTGTGTAGGCATAAGGGGTGACCATCAAGGTCATCGTTGTCACAATAAATAGAGAAGAAATACTTTCTTTGACAGAGAATCAAAGGTGTTCGAGTTCAACTCGATGTAAATTAACATCGACTTCGGTCGGTGGGGAATATGTTTAGTGCATGAAACCCTAATCACTTGACAAAATAAATGTGCGGAACAAATACACCAAAATATAGGCGCAATCGTCCAATGAATGGACATGCAAATTTCCGCATCAAGCGAATTTCAAATGGTCTGTTGAATAGATTAGCACACCCGCAACCAAATGAAAACCGAAGCCAAAATTCTTTTTTCCGCGTCCACAAATATTCAGAAGAAGAGCACGGTCGGAGGAAAGGATCTGATTTTGTTAGAGACAGTTTCTTTTGGGGCTAAACATTTGGGTGTGATTGAGGGTCTTAACTCCTCGGTCTTTTACGTCTGGGGAGTTGAGGTGGTTTTAGTCACCTTTTGGTGAGGGCTTCCTTGTATAGAGGGTTTTTGTTATTTATAGTTTTATACCTCTACTTTTGTACATCCTTCTCCTTTTATTAATATATTCTGTGGTACTATCCACATATCAAAAGAAAAAAAAACCAAGCTTTTGTCTTTTTCTCCATAGATCTCTATATTCTACTCTTAACAACAGTTGAGATTTAACCGTACCCAACAAGGTTTGACTTCTCCCAACAATCCCTGACTATAAGAACTCTATTTTTCTCAGAATGGTTTTTAGTCTAGGAAGAAAGAGGTTTTCCTTTCACAAGGAGAGAAAATTTTTCAAAAACCCCTAATATACCCTTGATGTTTTCTTGCTGGGCCGTCGGTCTATTTGTTTGACACCATTGATGCCAAATCAAAGTCTTTCAATTCAGTGGTTTTGATGGTACTACTTTACATATTTCTTGCAGCAATTTGAATGGTTAATCGGATCACAATACAAACCGATGGAGTTGTCAAAATCAGACTGGGCGATGATAAGAAAATCCCCGCCATGGGCAATTGATTCATGGGGACTGGGTGAGTTTTCTCTATTTTGGTTTATGGATGTCAGATGATTCATGTCTTATTCTAATTTCATGACAAATTTTCTCTACATTTATCAGCAAATTAGTATGGCTACTTAAACAACCATATGGAGAAATTGAAGTTAACCACGTGATATTCACCTTTTGTTTTCGTATGATTTGTTATGCCAAGTACCTCATCATGTTCATTTTCATGGTCGTAAGAAATGTGACATCTTGAAGGCTCATTGCGCTGGCAATCTCTGAGTGTGAAGGAGACTAACTAGTTGTGATTGTTTTGAGCATTTGTGGACAACCATTTGCGGGAAGGAAGCAGAGGAGGAGACATGGCAAAGTTTAAACCAGATAATACTAACTGATTCATATCTCATGCGCCTTTTAGTTTTGATCTGCTATCATCGTTGATCTGGTTAACCTTCTTCTGTCTTTCAACAAATTCCAGTTCCTTAGGCACCCGCCACCTTAAAAGTTCTGGAGGATTTCCATCTCTGGACAGTATGTAGGCACTTCCCTAGATTTTCTGCATTGTATTTCTTCATAGGGCTTGATGCTTAATAACCTTTTTGGTAGTAACTGCAATAGTACATAAAAATGGTATTCTATGAGTTTATGCAAGATCTTATCCTCCCATATTGGGAGGCAGATCCTGAAGCTGGTGTGAAACATCAGTTAAACTTTATATCCATTGGTCCATTATTTTTCTCAAAAAGAGCTGGAACATATTTTGTTAGCATCCATTCAGTAGTTCTCCTTTTTTATTTTGTTGTGACACACAAATATGTGGATTTTTTATCATTCTTCAAAGCCATTTCCAGAAGAGCGTTAAAATCCTTGAGGGACTTGATTTCTGTACCCTTGATTCTTTCTTTCCATACATTCCCTTCCCATTTCATCATACATCTCTTCTTGCTTCAGATGTGTGCCTTTTGATAGATGTTAACCTCTTCTTTATAGAGTGGATTAGTTTATTAAATGGTGTTATTTACACAGATGTCTTTTCTCTTTCACTTTATGAATCCTCATTGAGATAGTACTTTCTGTCTACCTTTTTTTCCTCTTCAGGTTGTTTGATTTATGAACTCTTTTCTGGTCTGAAGCTGGCTAAAACTGAAGATTTGAGAAATACGGGTTCTATTCCGAAGGTTTGTATCCATCTGCTGGCTTGTAATGTTGGGTTCTTTTGGCATCTGCTTTCTTTCCAGATGCAGATTCCTAGTCTATTCAAACATATACGGAGAGTACATGCATGTCATCATGTGACTATTCCTGGTTAAATCTTGTACATCCAAATTCCTCTAAGATAGATGTGTGCAAGAAATATTCCATCCACAGATGAATCATGAAAAACATTTTTATATACTGGTCCGCTGGCACCATCGAGTCCCAGTCCAGTGGCTTCAAAGAACTAGGCCTTGCAACAAGCCAACCCATACAAGCAATCTTCTGCTTGTCTCGCTTTGACTGCGGGCATTTGCAGTCCTTGTCAGTTTCATATATTACTTAAAATTCACCCTCAGTTTTCCTTAAATAAGTTATTTTGAGAGCATGTTTCACAGTTATACACATCCGGTGTTCTACATCATTAGCCTGTTTTTTTTTCAATGCCCACTCTGTTGATCCATTTGGTTGGCAAGCAATATTATTTTGTTGAAAAGCACATGTTTGACAAGTTAAACAGTTTCTCTGTCTACATAATTGAATATCTATTCTTTGTTGCATTTATTCATTTGAAGAAAACCACGTGGATCAATGCTGATTACTTTTCTTGTCTCAGTCGCTACTTCCAGATTATCAGAGGCTCTTGAGTTCTACACCTGCTAGAAGGATGAACCCTTTAAAGCTTATAGGCAACAGTGGTGAGTTTCCTTTTACATGATGGGATTTAATGGACAAGGTGCTTGAAAGGGAATTATGCAGTAATTGGCACCACCAAAGCCATTGATTACCTTTTCCACAATAGAAATAACTTATTTGTTCATAAAGTTAGTGGTGTATGTTTGAAATGAGTCACTAACTTCTGTGTTCATATGTTATATGTTCTTTTTGGGATAAATTTGCACACCATATTGTAGAATAGATAGTTTTACCCATTGGGTGGCTTACATGGGATGGAAACTATTATTCTCTACCCATATTTGGTGCATATACGTAGAACAAATTGGACAAACTCTAGTAAACCTTGATCAGGATCAGAAAATTTGAAAATTGGAAATGGTGATTACAAATTTGGAATCTAAGTCATTAATCTTTTGAATGTTTTGCTTATGACCCCCTTTTCAATTCTTCAATCATTTGTCTATTTCTTAGAACTTTTTAAGCATTCATCATCAAAGTTCTGGTGGCATGAATGTCATTTACATATTCCATTGTAATTGCTTATGTGAAACATCATTTCCTATAGATCTCTATTATTTTTGTCTGATGTGGTAATTACGTTGTTGGCAGAATATTTTCATAACAAGTTGGTGGAAACTATACAGTTCATGGAAATTCTAAACTTAAAAGATAGTGTTGAGAAAGACACCTTTTTCCGCAAGCTTCCAAACTTAGCGGAACAACTCCCTCGTCCAATTGTTTTGAGAAAGGTAATCTGGAGCATGTTGTGTTTCTAAACTTTGCCTGTTACCGCCCAAGCAGTAATTGCTTACCACAAGTTGCTCTTCTTCTTTTTTAACAGTTGCTTCCACTGTTGGCATCTGCCCTAGAGTTTGGTTCCGCCACAGCTCCTGCTTTAACTGCTTTGTTGAAAATGGGTTCTTGGCTTCCAGCAGATGAGTTCAATGTCAAGGTCTATATTTTTGCATTCCTGGAGCATTTTCCCCCCAAGTTCTGTGTTTTATCTACAGGCCATAGTTGAATTCACTCAAGAACCATCTTTTGTCTTGACTTATGTGTCTGAATGTATTCACTTTGACAAGTAGTACTCTCTCTTCATTAGGTTCTGCCTACTATTGTGAAACTTTTTGGTTCCAATGATCGAGCTATTCGAGTTGGGCTTCTCCAGCACCTAGATCAGTTTGGAGAATCATTGTCAGCTCAAATTGTTGATGAACAAGTATGCTGTCTCTTTCAAAATTTAATCTATATTCATTGCTTTAATCTGGCCTATGATTAGTTTTCTTTTAATCCATTGTAATAATTCTATTTTTTATTATACTTAGGTTTTCCCTCATGTAGCCACTGGATTCTCTGATACTTCTGCTTTTCTTCGTGAACTGACACTGAAGTCTATGCTCATTTTGGTGCCTAAGGTATGCACACTTTCAAGTTTTTATATTGCATCTTTTCCATTCTACTTTCTGCTGATTTGTCTATGTTTTCTGTTACTTTTTCTTTTCGTATGTGCATTCATGTAAGTCATCTTATAAGAATAAACTAATTTCAGTTCCTTGGCATCCTTGCTAGTCTATCCTGGTGCGGACACCCGTGCACATGCCGATTTGATCCGACACATGTTTACCGACGTCGTCGAGTGTCGGAGCCGACATCTCTTTGGTTAGGCGACACTCCACTGGACTTTTGAGGCCCCAACACATTTTGGGAGGGCCGAGACATTTTTTTGTTTAGTCTATTTAGAGCCCATGGGGTGTTTTCTTATTTCTCTGTATTTTTGGGGCTATTTTTATGCTTATTTTAGGAAAAGGGCATTTTGGTAAATTTGTAAGCCTTGTCTCCTATTTATATGACATGTGCCTCCCGTAGGAGGGGATGATGAACATTTGAAAGAAGAAAAGTTAAGCTTGCTGCGCAAGCCATTGGCCTCTTCCTCCCCTTCCCGCCTCTTCCCTTCTTCCTCCTCTTCCTCCACTGTTGTTCCCCATCATTTTGGTATCAGAGCAGACAACGATCCCCTTCGCTACCTTCTCTTTTCTTCCTCCCCTCCCGATCGTCTCCCCACCTTCCAGTTCCTCTTTCTTTCTCGCCGCTCTCAACTCTCTCCCACTTTTGTGAACCCCTCCCTGTGTAGCACTAGCTTCCTCCTCCTCCCCATCATCAACCCCCTCCCCATCGTGCCTCCCTTGCGACCACCCCCGCCTGCTACGCAGAGCCCCCCCTGTGCAGACCCCACCCACCGCAGAGCCTTCTCCCCCCCCCCCCCCCCCCCGCTTCGCCTTCCCCCGCGACACCCTCTCCCTCCTCGCTGCTCTCCCTCGCAACCCCTCAGACCCAACCCCCATCGCCAGAAGAAACATAAAATAAAAGAGGAAGTAGAAGAAGAGGAGGGAGGAGACGTCGCCGGAGGCCCTGCTGTCTACCGCGGTCGCTCCGCGGTTAGCGGCCAGCCGAGGCCGGCTCCGCCTCTGTCTCTGTGCCTCCGCCATCGCCTGCCCCGTCATCGCCGGCAACTGCCGCGAACGCCGGAGCCCCGGCCGCCTTCGCCGGCTCCGCCGGCAGCCTCCATCGCCCGCGGCCTTCCCCTCCCCTCCTTCCTCTGGCTTCTCTTTGCACAACGCGAGGAAGAGAGGTAGGGAAGAAGGCCAGCCCAGCGAACCGGGTCAAGCCGGTTCGACCTGGCCCGCAACTATAGCCGGTCGGCTACAGTGCTGGCGGTGCACCAAGAGGCCTTATCGCATCGCCAGCGTGGAGGGCTCGTCTGAGCTCGGTTTGACGTGCCGTTCGCGACGTTGCGGTCGTCCTGACGGACCCTATTCTCTTGGGGTTCATTAATCCCGGCTGGAGCCCAGATGAATCTGCACGAGGCCGGAGTCGACGACGACACGACCCTCGTGTACCTGTACGCACCAGTGTTCCTGCACGAGTTTGGCCAGCCTCGACGTCCTCGGACCCCACCACGTCGGTGCCCGAGTCGACCTGCTGTTTCGCCCTAGCATGGATGTAGCTGGGAGCCAGTGGTCGCCAGGTTCGCCGCCTTGACGTTGACGCCAACAGACGCCAGAGGACGCACTTCCACTTCGTCACCCCACGTCTCCGGTGCAGATCCCCGCTCTTCAGCCGGTCAGTGAGTGCTATCGACTCTGTCTCATTCTTGCTTTCTGGTATATGGTTAATTTGCTCCCGTGCTTGTGAGAGTTAGGACCACCTAGCCTGTTGTTAACTTAGTGATAATCACTGCTGTTCTTGAGTTGTGAGATCCTTCCCGAGGCCCCTGACTTTGTGATATTTGAATGTTCTATTGCTGCCCTAGACTAGTGGTACTTCTCACTACAGTCGGTCTATTTCGCTTCATCACTACTAGGGATGACTCTTTAGAGTTGTGTTTCTTGTTATTTTAATGTATTCACTGTCATGAAACTATTGTGAGTGCCTAAATGACGCTTCAGCAGTTGCTCATTTGCTGATTTTCGATCTTATGCATACATGCTAGAGTTGTTAAGTCGGTCCCATCTTGCATCAGTTTGAACGCACTGTCACTTGTTAGAGGGCCACTGCATTTAGTTTGCGTCATGCCATAGCTGTGAGTCTTGTTTGCATGCCCACCCGTAGCGGTGTTGAGTACCACATCTCAGCACCAATGTCGGAGTCTCGGGCAGATGCTCATGTGGTGCCCGAGGTGATAGAGAGGCTCAACCGGCTCTTTCTTCGTATAGATCAGGTGGAGCGTCGAGTTGAGGAACGGTTTACCGAGTCAGAACGTACAGTCCAAGGGATGGCTAACCGCCTTGCTGTTTTGGAGAGATCACCCACCCCTCCCCCTGTTCCAGTTCAGCCCCTCGCCCCTAGAGATCCCCCTTGGGCGGATCATGTTGTTGATCGGCTAGAAGACAACCATGGATATGACTCCTTTGGCGAGGTTGAGGGTGTCTATAGGCCTACTGCCCGCACTCATGGGAGATTTGACAGGCAGTTAGAACATGCGTGGAATGGAGATCGGCGTCATCGTCGCTATCCTTTAGGTCGGGGTGAGCGAGTTGATCGCGACGGTCGAGTTGATTGGGAGATGGATCAGGGTAGGCCCCGATACCCGAGGGGTCGAGGTGATCCCGCATTAGGTCAGAGGATATTTAGGTGGCGGGAGGACCGCGAGGACTATGATGAATGGAGGCCCCATCGTTGTCAAGAAGATCAAGATGACCGGCGGATTGTTCGTGCTGACGCTCCCACCTTCAACGGGTCCTTGGATCTGAGAGTTTATCTCGATTGGGAAGCCAACATGAACCGTTATTTTGACTGGATGGGAATGTCTGACGCCCGGCGCGCACTCTTTGCCATGATGAAGTTGATAGGCCAGCGCAGACTTATTGGCTGAATGTTGAGGCTCTTCTTGAGCACGTGGGCTGGAGCCCATTGAGTCGTGGGAAGACATGAAAGTCAAGCTTCGTGAGAAATATCTTCCTTCGACTTACTGACATCGCCTCATTGATCGCTGGCAGAACCTCACGCAAGGAACTGATCTGTTTCGGAATACATTGCTGGTTTGATGAATACCTATTGAGGTGTGGGGCCCGTGAGGAGAGCGTGCTGACTCTGTCTCGATTTAGGAAGGGTCTCTGTCCGGTGTACCAGCAGGAGTTGTTCTGCCAGCATGTGACGACCATCGAGCATGCTTATTAGGTCGTGCGTGAGGTGGAGCAATTCGAGCCGAGGTCTGGGTCACCCGCGCAGACTAGACCTGCCTACCAGCGCCCGAGCTATCGACGCACATCCTCCAAGTGCCGTCTTTCTTTAGAACTAATACTTGCGGGGACAGCGCAAGGGCTCAAACTCTCCCGAATAAAACCTTTCCTCAGGAGCTCCTCAACATGTCTCCGTAGTTTTGCAAACTCGGCTAGACTCATGCGAAAGTGGGGCAGGTTGGGCAAAGTGGATCCCGGAACCAAATCAATGGCGTGCTGGATGTCACGCAACGGTGGTAATCTGTCTGGGAGATCAACAGGAAAGACATCAAGGAACTCCTCTAAGAGGGAGGCCACCTCAGAGGGGGGGGGGGGGGTTCACTCGCAGCGTCGCCCTCGACAGGCCTCACCATCAAAACATAGAGGCATTCAGACTCCTCAAGCTTCTGACTAAGATCATGAGCACTAACCATCTGTAGGGTCACATGAGGTGGTGCATCAAGAATAGAGATAGTGGTGGTGCTCGCGCACCCCGCCTGTGTAGGACTCACCATAGGGGTTTTACATCGTGACCGAGTGGAGCTAGAGACAACAGAAGTGCTCTCAGGTCTCGGGCCACAGGCAGGAGGGAGACTAGCAGTAGGAGCTCGGGACGGGATAAGGGCAGTAGAGGAAGAAAGCTCAGATGTGGACACAGGAGGGGTGGGGGCACTAGATCGGGCTACTCTCTGAGGGGGCAAAGTTGCTGGTCGGGAAGGCTGCAGGGTAATAAGGGCATCGCCGCAGAGGAACTCACAAATATTGGACCGGCCATAGAGGACCGCATCCACATCATATATCCACGGCCTCCCTAAAATGATGCTCCCGACCTCCATAGGTAAGACATCGCACCAAACCTTTTGAGAGTATGGGGGAAAAGAGATTAGGACGTGACATATCGTCCGGATCGGAATAGAAGTGGAATCCACCCAAGAGACACAATAAGGGCGGGGGTGGTCGACCACAGTCAGCCCAAGATGCGCAACAACCTGGGAAGAAATGACATTAATGCAACTTCCACTATCAATGATCACCTTGCATACCTTTCCATCAAGACGGATATAGGTATGAAAAATGGAAGTGCGGTGCCAATCATCACACTCAGTAGGCTAAGCTAAGATGCATCGGACAACCCCAAGCCTACTCTCATCAAGGGGATCTTCCTCATGGTCTGTCGGGAGATGCTCGGCCTGAATGTAGCCAGTCTGCTCACCCTCAGCCTGAAACTCGGCGGCCATGTCATCCCCAGCCTCATAGCTTACATGCTGCACCACATGGGTGGTCTCCTCAGGGTGAGCACCCTCTATAGTTAGGGCCCTAGACGGACACTGGGCAGTAAAGTGACCGACCCCCTGGCATTTGAAACAGCGGTCCCGGGACCCATTTCCACGAGAGGGTTCACCCACGGCTGGGGCTTTCCCTCTATCCTCCCGCCTAACAGGGGGTGCACCCAATAATGAACGGTCATGAGGTGTAGACAAAACAGGGGCGGGGTCCCTCTGAGGTCAGGGCCTAACTAACGGGTCCTGTCGCAGAGGGTCCGCAGGTCGAAGAGTGGGACCCCTCAGGGGCGGCCCAGAAGCGACACGCTGATCCATCGGGCGCTGGTAGGCAGGTCTAGTCCGTGGAGGTGACCCAGACCTCGGCTCAAACTGCTCCACCTCACGCACGACCTAATAAACATGCTCAATGGTCGTCACATGTTGGCGGAACAACTCCTGCTGGTACACTGGGCGGAGACCCTTCCTAAATCGAGACAGAGTTAGCGCGCTTTCCTTACGGGCCCCACACCTCAATAGGTATTCATCAAATTCAGCAATGTATTTCGAAACAGATCGGTTTCCTTGCGTGAGGTTCTGCCAGCGATCAATGAGGCGATGTCGGTAAGTCGAGAGAAGATATTTCTCACGAAGCTTGACTTTCATGTCTTCCCACGACTCAATGGGCTCCAACCCACGTTGCTCAAGAAGAGCCTCAACATTCAGCCAATAAGTCTGTGTTTGGCCTATCAACTTCATCATGGCAAAGCATGTGCGTCGGGCGTCAGACATCCCCATCCAATCAAAATAACGATTCATGTTGGCTTCCCAATCAAGATAAACTCTCGGATCCAAGGACCTGTCGAAGGTGGGAGCGTCGACAC
Organism: Colocasia esculenta; assembly: GCA_014218235.1. Lineage (NCBI taxonomy): Eukaryota > Viridiplantae > Streptophyta > Magnoliopsida > Alismatales > Araceae > Colocasia > Colocasia esculenta. The sequence continues at coordinate 145,287,706 of CM024762.1, read as the reverse complement.
GAACAATCCGCTAGTCATCTTGATCTTCTTGAAAACGATGGGGCCTCCATTCATCATAGTCCTCGCGGTCCTCCCGACACCTAAATCTCCTCTGACCTAATGCGGGATCACCTCGACCCCTCGGATGTCGGGGCCTACCCTGATCCATCTCCCAATCCGCTCGACCATTGCGATCAACTCGCTCACCCCGACCTAACGGATAGCGACGATGACGTCGATCCCCATCTCACTCATGATCTAACTGCCTGCCAAATCTCCCATGAGTGCGGGCAGCAGGCCTATAGACACTCTCAACCTCGCCAAAGGAATCGTATCCATGGTTGTCCTCTAGCCGATCAACAACATGATCCGCCCTAGGGGTAGGGGGCTGAACTAGAACAAGGGAGGGGCGGGCGATCTCTCCAAAACAGCAAGGCGGTTAGCCATCCCTTGGACTGTACGTTCTGACTCGGTAAACCGTTCTTCAACTCGATGCTCCATCTGATCTATACGAAGAAAGAGCTGGTTGAGCCTCTCCATCACCCCGGGCATTGTGTGAGCATCTGCTCGAGACTCCGACATTGGTGCTGAGATGTGGTACTCAACACCGCTACGGGTGGGCATGCAAATAGGACTCACAGCTATGACATGACGCAAACTAAATGTAGTGGCCCACTAACAAGTGACAGTGCATGCAAACTGATGCAAGATGGAACCGACTCAACAACTCTAGCATGTATGCACAAGATCGAAAATCAGCAAATGAGCAACTACTGAAGCATCCTTTAAGCATTCACAATAGTTTCATGACAGTGAATACATCAAAATAACAAGAACACAGCTCTAAAGAGTCATCCCTAGTAGTGATGAGGCGAAATAGACCGACTGTAGTGAGAAGTACCACTAGTCTAGGGCAGCAATAAAACATTCAAATATCTCAAAGTCAGGGGCCTCGGGAAGGATCTCACCACTCTCAAACAACAGTGATTATCAATAAGTTAACAACGGGCTAGGTGGTCCTAACTCTCACAAGCATGGGAGCAAATTTAACCTTATACCAAAAAGTAAGAATGAGACAGAGTCGATAGCACTCACTGACCCGTTGAAGAGCGGGGATCTGCACCGGAGACGTGGGGTGCCGAAGTGGGAGGGCGTCCTCTGGCGTCTGTCGGCGTCAACGTCAAGGCGGCAAACCTGGCGGCCACTGGCTCCCAACTACGTCCACGTTGGGGCGAGACAGCAAGCCGTCTCGGGCACCGACGTGGTGGGGTCCGAGGACGTCGAGGCTGGCCAAACTCGTGCGGGAATACCGGTGCGTACAGGTACACGGGGGTCATGTCGTCGTCAACTCCAGCCTCGTGCAGATTCATCTGGGCACCAGCCGGGATCAATGAGCCCCAGGTGAATAGGGTTTGTCAGGACAACCGTAACGGCGCGTCAAACCGAGCTCAGACGAGCCATGCACGCTGGCGGTGCGATAAGAACTCCTGGTGCACCGCCGGCACTGTAGCCGACCGGCTACAATTACCTGGTCTGATGGCCTTCTCCTCTTATCCCTCTTCTCGCGTTGTGCAGAGAGAAGCCAGAGGAAGGAGGGGAGAGGGAAGGCGCGGGCGATGGCGCGCTGCGGGCTATGGCGGCTGCTGACGAAGGAGGGCGGGGCTTCGGCGCTCGTGGCGGCTGCCGGCGACGGCGGAGGCACAGAGAGGCGGAGCTAGCTGAGGGGAAGGCGGAGCCGACGGCGGGGATGGTCGGGCCGGCAGTTGACCACAGAGTCGGCGGCGACCGCGGTGGACGGAGGGGCCTCTGGCGACGTCTCTTCCCTCCTCTTCTTTTACTTCCTCTTTTTTTTTGTTCCGGCGATGGGGTTGGGTCTGAGGGGGTCGCAAGGGAGAAGAGAGGAGGGAGAGGGTGTCGCGGGGGAAGGCGAAGCAGAGGGGGGGGGGAGGAGAAGGCTCTGCGCAGGGGTGTGGGTGGGGTCTACGTAGAGGCGCTCTGCGTAGCAGGGGGGGGGGGTTCGCGAATGAGAGGGAGAGAGAGAGTTGAGAGCGACGAGGGAGAAAGGGGATAGGAAGATGGGGAGACGACCGGGAGAGGAAGAAAAGAGAAGGCAGCGAAAGGGGATCGCTGTCTGCTCTGATACCAAGATGATGGGGAATAGAAGCAGTGAAGGGGGGGGGGGGGGAAGGGGAAGAAGAGAGGAGGCGGGAAGGAGAGGGAAGAGGCCAATAGCTTGCGCAGCAAGTTTAACTTTTTTTTTTCTTCAAGTTTCTTCATCATCTACTCCTCCGGGAGGCACATGTCATATAAATAAGAGACATGGCTTACAAATTTACCAAAATGCCCTTTTCCTAAAATAAGCATAAAAATAGCCCAAAAAATACAGAGAAATAAGAAAACACCACATGGGCACTCAATGGACTAAACAAAAAATGTCTCGGCCCTCCCAAAATGTGTTGGGGACCTCACAAGTCTAGTGGAGCGTCGCCTAACCAAAGAGACGGCTCCGACACTCGACGACGTCGGTAAACATGTGTCGGATCAAAGCGGGCATGTGCACGGGTGTCTGCACGATGAGCATTTTGATGTTGGGGCTTGTTTCTCTTGTTTGTATGTCACTAGTGAAGAGACAGATAGCATATACTGGTTGACAAATGGGATTGGCTTAGTGGTCCCAAGTTGAACAAGATGAGAATGGTTCATTTTGTTTTTACGTTATTGTTAGGTTACTTGTATACATTCATGCTCACACATATTGTTTTGGAACTTAAGACTGTCTGCTGTAACTGTTTAATGGTTTGTTTCATGCAGTTGTCTCAACGAACTATTTCAGGGACCTTATTGAAATACCTTTCAAAGTTACAGGTGCTTCAAACTTCCTTTTTGTTAATGTTCTTTTTCACCAAGTTTTCATGTCATTCAGGCAGCCATGATTTATTCTTTTATCGATTGTTCATTATATGATTGTGATGTTTCATTTAATGTTGTACAGGTGGATGAAGAACCAGCAATCAGAACAAATACCACAATTCTACTTGGGAATATAGCCAGCTATCTAAATGAGGGGGTTAGTCCAAACTTTGACATCACCTTTATTGTTTTGTGAATGGTTGAAAGTTTTCTCAGAATTATTCACATTGAACTTGATATGTTGTCCACTGTTCTGCAATCCCTTATGTAATCTATGCAGATGTATTTAGGAGATTGCTAGCATCTGCGTCATCACATCAATCAGCACATAATAACTTTCTATTAATAATCCCTCATATAGATACTGCAGAAAAAGGGTTGTGTTCTCTTTCTAAGTTGATTGATGTGAAAATTCAATGTATTCTTCAGACAAGGAAGAGGGTTCTGATAAATGCATTTACTGCTCGTGCATTGCGGGATGCCTTCTCTCCAGCCCGTGCAGCAGGTAGTTTATTTGTCTTTTTCTTCTTTCCTTTTTATAGACCATGATTCTGTAATCACCTTTCCTTTCACAGGAAATTTTCTGGTATGCAAGTATACATGCATACATGCCTGTGTCTTTGGGTGCAGGTTGTGCCATTGTGGATATCCACATGCTTGTATATCAGTTTATGTGTGCTTCAGTTCTGGTGGTGTTCAATAGTTTGTTCACCTCCGATCCAGTAAAATCTGCCTTTTGGTTTTGCAGGGGTTATGGCTTTAAGTGCCACTAGTTCGTATTACGACATGACTGAAATTGCAACTCGTGTCTTGCCTAGCATTGTTGTACTTACCATTGATCCAGACAGGTATTCAAACATTATCAGGATTCTTTTTTTGTTGCTTAACATCTTCGAGTTGAACACTCTCCTCTCTCTTCACATAAACACGTGGTTCAATTTATGGATGTGTATATGTGTTGTATCATGGATGCGGTGTTCATATGACTCATCATTTGCAAAAGCTAAATATCTTGGAAGCATTGCAGGTTACATTGTATACAAAATTTTCCTAATCCTGTGATGTAAAAAATCCATCATCCTATTATTAAAAAGGAGAAAAAAATGTTTCCAGTGTTCTTTCATGTTAGGCTTCACTTAGCATTTACCAATTGGTTAAATTGACAGTAATGACCATTAGCTCATTTATCATCATGAGCAATAAAAGGAGGCATTGTTCCACATCTTACATGCCGTCTTGATGATTCTATTATTTATCATGCTTGTCGCAAATATACACCTAGATGATTGCTCATTTATGGTGAGTGACTGAGTGTGCATGTTTCTTAGAGCTTGATTATATTTTTTTCTAGACAAGGGAACCATTGGAAGTGCAATCTATTTGCATTTGCTTGTATTGTGTGTTACATGTGTGAATGTTTTCTAAAATGACAATGTAATTCTTGACTATTCTTCATTGTTGTTCTCCCGTAATCGTTTTATTTCTTATCCAGTGTTTTAGAAGTTGTGTCCACATGCTTGTGTTTATACTTGTGCACATAAATAACTATGATTACTTGTATAACTATGATTACTGAAGAAATGATTTTTTTTTTAATTTTTAGTGATGTGAGAACGAAGACATTTGAAGCTATTGAACAATTTTTACAGATATCGAAGCAATATCATGAGAAGGTATGCAGATTGTCTGGAAATCTGATGCTTCACCTTTCTACCACACTTCTCTTCTTTTTATGTGGATTGAATATGTTATTTGATGTACCACAATTTTCTTTAATTCTGTCTCTGTTGGCTGCTTTTCCTGATAATAGATCATACCAGCCTTTTCAGTCATGACATGCATTTAAAAACTAGCCTCTTCAGACTGGAAGCAGGCAGAACCGCAGCCTAGATAAAAGCTATAAACTGGCATTGAAACCGATTCAGAACTGGATTTTTTATTTTTTTTTCTTCATATGTTAAACATTTTGTTACTATCATATTCAAATTTTCAGCATGTTATAATGTCTGTAAACAGTCTGAATGTGACTGGTCACACACTAGCTGAGCTCTGCGGAGCATGATCAGATACTTAATAGTTGTTTAAAAAAAGGAGAGAAGGCCTCACATATCCTGCCCAGTTTGTAGAGGTATTTCTTTTGGTTGGTGGCAGAGAACTTGATGGAATCCTCAACATCTATATATGCATATGTTGGCACCGGAAATTTTCAACCCAAAAACCCACAAAAAACCCAAACCTCTAGAAAAAACTAAAACCCCAAAACCTAAAAAATCCCCAATTTCCCAAAACCCAAAACTCCAAAATATTCAAAACCCAAAATTCCCAGAAAATACCCATTTCTGAAAATTCCCAGAAATTTCCAAAAATTCCAAAAAAATACCAAAAATCCTCCTACAAAACTTAAAAAATCCCAAAATTCCCCGAAATTCCCCAAAACCCCAAAGTTTCCTAAAAAATCCCCAGAAATCCCGAAATTCCTAAGAAAAACCCCAAACAACCAGAAAATACCCAAAACCCTAAATGGGGCCCAAGCACCCCACCTCCGGTTGGGCCAAAACCGGTGGTGGATACCTCCAGTTGGAACCCCACATGCCTCCAGTTGGAGCTCTAACCGGAGCCCCCTCCACCCCCTTCCAAACCGGAGTGGGGTCCAAATCCGAGGTGGGTGCCTCCGGTTGCCACCCAACCGGAGGCATCCCCCCTCCGGTTGCAACCCAACCGGAGGGGGTCCTCCTCCTCACTCTTCTCACCCCAACCGGAGGGACCCTCCTCTGGTCCCTCTTCATACCCCACCACCGGAGGGGGGTGCCTCCGGTCCCCTCCCTCCCCTCTCCAAACCGGAGGGTGGGGGTGCTAGTTGGAGAAGGGCTTTTGGCTTTTGGGCCCCCTATCTCCAAGGGGTCTTTGGACCCCCCATCTCTCTTGGCTCCTTTGGCCTCCAAGGGGCCTTTTACCCATCTCCACCGGAGGAACCCCACCTCCGATCCAAATCCGACCGGAGGCACCCCACCTCCGATCCAACCCAACTGGAAGTCCCGGGAAGAGCAGAAAATCGCAGAAATACCTTTGTGATGGGGAAAAGTGCAGAAAGACCCCAGTTGTGGGAAAAAAATTATAGAAATGCCCCGGAAGGGTTGGAAATCGCAGAAAAATCTCAGAAGGGTGCAAAATTGCAAGGAGGTCCCTTTGTTGTCCGGAAAATTACAGAAAGATCCCTAAAAGGTGTAGAAATTACAGAAATACCCCAGTTGTGGGAAAAATTGCAGAAATACCCCTGCTGTAGGAAAATGTAGGGGTGTAAACGATCCGAGTCGAGTCGAATTATACTCTGCTCAAACTCGAACTCGTTTACTTTTGACAAGCTCGAACTCGGCTCGAAACTCGTCGAGCTTCTTCATTCGCTGTTCGAACTCGACTCGTTAAAAAATTTTGGAGCTCGAGCTCGACTCGATGAACAACTCGTTTACATGTAAACGAGCCTGTAAACGAGTTCAGACTCGAATTCGAGTTTTCAAACTCGAAATCAAATCTTAAAATTTAATATTTAAAAATTACTTTTTTAAAACGAGGAACAAACTTTTTCGATCCATGTCAAAACCTTTCACTAATTAACCGAGTTTTAAAAAAAACCCAGTCAAATGGCCCCCGAAAGGCCCAAACCCACACTGCGCATGGAGAGAAAGGGTTGGGGCCTGCTTTTGTAGAAACGCAAGGCAACTGTTTTTTTTTTTTATCCGATATGGGACTAATCAAAAAGCAAGGTGGGGTGGCCACGCCGGCCAGTGCAAGGGAGGGCGAGATGGGCGGAGGGTGCACGGGGTGGAGAAGCCGAAGAAGGTCACAGCAGGCACCCCAGACGGCGTCCTGCGCTGCCGGCACCGTCGCGTGGGCATCTTCCACGGCGGCTGCCGCCGAAATCGCCGGAGAAAGCACCATGTTTGCAGCGGGGGCCGCTGCCGCCGCCTCCGTTTTCGCGCTGGTAGCTCTGTCTGAAACGGACGGGGTGTCCGCGGTGGTCGTCGGAGGAGGCAGCGGGGGAGGAAGCTTGAACCGCCGTGGCGCCGTCGGAGCACGCACCTGCACAGCCCAGTCGCGGCGTCGGGAGGAAGAAGAAGAAGCCGCGGTGCCTTTGAACCTTGGCAAACCTATTTTTATACATATACCCTTATTCAATTGATATTATTAAAATCAGATTTCTGTAAATACTTTATTCATATAATTTGTGCATATACCCTCTAATGTTTAGTCTTTTATATTTAACTCCTCAAAAACATTTCATAATTTAATAATAACTCTATAAAAATAACAAGTTAATATTTGTTTTAATAATAAATATTTAAATAACTTGTTAACGAGTATTTAAATAAAGTCTTAACGAGTATTTAATCGAGTTCTTAACGAGTAATTAAACGAGTTGTTCACGAGTATAATCGAGCCGAGCTCCCATGTGTTCAGACTCGGCTCGTTTATGAACCGAGCTTTTTTTTTTGTTCAAACTCGGCTCGTTAATTAAATAAACGAGTCGAACCGAACTTTTATCGAGCCGAGTATCGAGTTACTCGTCGAACGTATCAGCTCGTTTACACCCCTAGGAAAATGGCAGAAATACTCTGGTTTAGGGGAAAACTACATGTAAATCCTCACAGAGTTCGAAAATTGCATGGAAGCCCTTGATCAGTCCAAAAAATGGCACGAAGTCCCTGGCAAACTCCAAATGCGATAGAGTTCAAAGCGGGAATGCTGTTGGCACGACTCGGTGAAGCGGTACCCACGTCACTTCTTTGAAGCGGCGTGCGCTCTCTTGGGTCGGGTCTGGGTTAATCTCACTTACTAAAGATGCTCGAAAAAGTCAGCTAATGGTGAAAATGTCCGAGTATGCCAATCAATGGCGAGGACACCTGAGGAGGTCAACAAATGGCCGAAACACTCAAGAACGCCCAGAAATGGCAGTAATGTCTGGGAAAGTCAACCAATGACAGAAATACCCTGAACCGCTCGAAAAAGTCAACAAATGACGGAATTATCTGAGTATGTCAATCAATGGCGAAGACACCTGAGGAAGTCAACAAATGACTGAAGCACTCAGGAACGCCAACCTCAAATTTGTCTGTTTTACAGACTGACTCGCCTGCAGAAACAAAACAGAAAGAAAAGAAAAGAAAAAAGAGATAAAATTCCGCGTCCGACAGTATATACATTTTATCTGTAAAGAGGCTATGTGGTTGACTGGTTGCACACTAGCCTGAGCCATGTGAAGCTTGATAGGTCTAAAAAAAAAAAGAAAGGAGAGAAGGCTTCACACATCCTGCCCAGGATGTGGAGGTATTCTTTTGGTTGGGAGCAGAGAACTTGATCAAACTACCAAGCTACTGTGTGATCCTGCTGAGTGAAAGCAGTTATGTAATGTGATATGACCCTTGCTTGCAGCTGGCTGTGTTAAAAGAAAAGGAAAGAAGTCCAATCTCTGCTACTGGGCAGGGAGCTTGGGGGCACTTGCATGGACAGACAAATTTGCATGCCTGCATGCTATCCAATGGCAGCAGCTGCACTGTTAGCAGAGCAGACAAATCTGGTAAACTGTCCTGCCCTACTCATGCTGTCTTGCAGGGGCAACTTGGGTGGACAGACAATTTGCATGCTTGCATGCTATCCAATGGCAGCAGCTGCACTGTTAGTAGAGCAGACAAATCTGGTAAACTGTCCTGCCCTACTCATGCTGTTCCAAGCTGGAATTGATTTAAACAAGAACCAATTTTTTCTGTTCATTGCCTAACCAGTACTGGCGGGTACACTTCTTTCAGCACAGAAAACTAACCTTGCACCAGAAAAATGGTGGGAAGTAGGTTGGTATGAATGGCTAGATTGATTATCCCAAAGAAACCTGGCTTAGACTGGCTAGGTCCATCATGAAGGGTTTTAACCCCGGCCTCCACCTTCCTTTCTTGCTGAAACCAATGGTAATGGCAAATTTCTGTTTGGTATCTTAATGACCCCTTTTTTGTTGCTATTTACAGATGAATACTGGTGATGCCAGTGAGTCTTCAGCTGCTGGAATCCCACTTATACCTGGAAATGCAAGTTTACTGGGGTAAGATTTCTAGGGCAGGGAGATTGTTGCATCTTGCACATGTTTTTGAATGTGAATCTTTTATCATTATGTATTTAGTATATTTAACTAATTGTACAGACTTGTTCCCTAGAAATTTTGCTTCCCAAACTATTACTTTTGGAGATTCTATTCATTTAATTTAATTACTCTAATTACTCTTCTGAAAATTACAGATGGGCAATGAGTTCTTTGACACTGAAAGGAAAAGCTTCTGATAATGCTCCACTTGCTTCAGTGAATTCTAACACCTCTGTCACTCCTGCCACTTCTGATGTCAGCTCAGGTGAGTTTTCTGATTGTTTGGTCATTTTCTTCACATATGGTGTTGCTCTCTGTTCCTCTTCCTAGGTTTCCGAGTGCTAAGTCATGATTCTGAGGTAATTAACTTCGGTAGTTACATGGTGCTTTGTATCAAATATCAATAAACATCTATCAGACTGAAGATTTTGAGCTTGATTTGATTACTTCACTAACATCAACAGGAAAATACAGGGGAATGCTTAGCAGCTAATGATGTGTCCTATAAATGGCTGTAAAATACCTTGTGTCCTGAATTGTGGAGGAGATCACTTCTATATACAACATAAATTTTTTTTAAAGTATGATATGTCATAACTGTTTTAAGACATAGAAGCAACCTAAATTTCCTAAGAGAATCAGCTGCTGCAATTTTAGTAACTTCCACCAAAGAAATTGACTGCCAGCAATTAGGTTGACCAGCAGTGATGGAAAGTTTGTGGAAGGCTTAGAGGAATTTTCAAATTTAAAGAGAAAACAATTGGTTAATAGATACCAGGCAATTAAGTAGATTTCTTACTTATGGCCTCGGAGTGGGTTTTGTTGTGGGAAAGGGGAGACCGGCACATGAAGTCGTTTTTGTCTTGCAGAACTTTGCCCCCTTGCATTGGATTGATTTTCCTTGAAGCATTTAGTGTTCAACGTTGGGGTCGTGATATGGTTTTTGAATATAGGCATTGGGTTTTGAGTGTCAACATGGGCATGCATGTTAAACACAAGACTTTTAGAAATAATGTGCATGGTATATTTTGATTTATACTTGTAAACACATGTAGTGAGGTACAATTAATTGAAATTTGGCCAAAACATAAATAAATGCTAATTTAGTTTTGAATATTAACATTCCAACAAAATAAATTTGAAGAATTTTTGGAATTGTTTAATTTTAGCATCCCACAATTGCTTCTGGGATGCTGGGAGTGGAGTCTTGCAAAGGCTCAGAGAGCTATTGAATATTGTGTGGCAACCTTCTTGGGCACAACACGTGTACTTAATTTCATGACAATACATCAGCGAACTGTTGACGAGAGCAAGGCACCATAGAGATGTTCAGGTGGGGTATACAATTTCTTGTAGACCGGGAAAGCATGCTAAAACCCATAAGTTGTGTTCATGGGGGCATCCTTGTTGCTTCCTGAAACTTGCTGATGCTGCCACCAGCTTGCTGTTTTCTATTGTTGACGTGAGTGACTTGGGTTTTCCTGTATGTAACTGAAGTCAGATATCTGGTCTCTTACTGAAGCTGTGGATACGTGAGAAGGATAAGTTTCTAGCAATCATGTGACTTTGGTACAGCAATGAGACGAAACTTTCAGTTCAAAATAGATGAAAGCAGTCCTTACATGCTGATAAAACTTCTCTAGTGAGACCATTGATGTTTTCATGACACTGTTCGTTCTGAGTTGGTTATCAAGTTCACTAATCTTTCATAGGTTTTTAAGGGTGTACGTTTAAGAATGACAATTAGGTATTAAAATGTTTACAACTCATTATTTGTGAAACCTTGATCTCTAATGTTGACTGCACAAGGGGAATGCCTTTGGTTTCATCTTTGAGTCCTTGTGTGCAGTTAAGGAGACACGAAATGTAGCTTCTTTGCATGCTAGCTCCAGCGTGGGCTCTATGGAGCAGGTTGCTCCTCCATCTCCACATCAACCGATGGTTGGGGGGAAGTAGAAAATGGGATCTTTCATGAAGATCACGACAGCGACAAGGAAGGATGGGATGATGTTGAGCCACTTGAAGAACAAAAACCAACATCCAGCTTAGCAAACATTCAAGCAGCACAGAAGCATCCAGTAGTGCAAACAAGGCCACAAGGTGAAGCTACTAATCCCTTTTGGTCATGGTTGGTTAATGATCCTTGTATCCATTCAAGGAATCAAAGTTTGAATCCTGCCACATTATTGATCAGCGGAGGGGAGGGCTTCCTGAGATTTTCCTTTTCAAAAGTTCTCGACTGTTTTCTTCCCCTTCTCAGTTGAGAGTTCTATGCGTCCGCTTCGTGAGATTTTCTTTTTGAAAAGTTCTTGACTGTTTTCTTCCCCTTCTCAGTTATGAGTTCTATGCGTCCAAAGTCCAAGACAGTACAAGAAGATGATGAGGACGACGACCCATGGGGATCTGTTGCTGTACCAGCACCTAAAAGTTCATCCAGATCCACCGATAATCTCAAATCTGCATCATCTCGCAACAATGATGATCCATGGGCATCCGTTGCGGTTCCTGCTCCGAGGACGGCTTCGAGACCACTGAATACAAAACCTGCTGCCGTTAATGATGACAGTGATCCCTGGGCGGCCATTGCCGCACCCCCACCGACAACAAAAGTGAAGCCCTTGTCTCTGGGAAGAGGTAGAGGGAAAGCTGCCCCTGCAAAGCTGGGTGCTCAGAGAATAGACAGGACTTCCTGAAGTGGACTGTAAATTATGCAGACGTGGGAGAAAAGAGGGAGAAATTTTCGGTTGCCTGCTTCGGTCCAAGGGATGTACCATTTGTAATATTCTTTTATTAGAATTTGCAATAATTCTTGTAGTATATTTTGTTGCTTGTCAGAAATGTGCCTGTAATTTCTTCCGTCGCATTAAGATTGCTTGCGAGCCCTATAGCCCAGATGCCCACAAAAAGTGGGGAAAAAAAAAAAAAACTCTCCAGTTTGATTGTCGTAGTCTCGTTCCCTTTTACCTTACATTTGAAGGGCTTCATTTTCTGTGTATAGAGAAAAGAAAGTTTGAAAGCATTAGCATGATCTGTTGTTTAAGATCTCTCCTAGTGAGACGGTTGATATTCCTCCTTTGTGTTTCGCAGCGTCTGATATCCACTTTTAAGACTCATGTACTGAATCTTTGTAGAATTGATATATACAATTGATTGACCATAAAGAGCGTTTCAGTTCAGTTTGTATGTAACGAGCACATAGGGTGATTGGGAACACCTTTTCACATGAAGGCTTGAAGCTATTCATTCCTCAAATTCTCCTTACCTCTTTCTTTTTTTTACCGGGTCATCTTCTCTTTTGTATGAATATATACGGGTGCAAATTTGTAAGTTTTTGTACTACTTTGATCCTAGCCAGTATGATGGTCTGTTCTTCTTTGATTATTTTCATGTCAGACAACTTTTTCTTCGGAAAGAGAAACTAGATACATAGAAGATGGTTCTCCCATGGAGATACAAGAGGTCACAAGCAAAGATACATTGGTAGATAGTGCTTAAGAAGGGATTAAAATGATTCACAACAAATGAACACCCTTTCAGTCAAAAAAAGATCATCCACACCATGATATGAGTAGTCGCCGAATGAGGGAGAGTGTTATAACCTTCAAGTTCTTGCAAGCGCCTCTCCGGATGGAGTAAGATTGCACATCATTTAAGTAGTAGCAAAGGTAAAACAGTTTAGATGAAGCACATACACAAGTGATGTGTTGATGAATCACAAGACTCAAGTTGAGCCAATCATTCCAACCCTCAAGATAGGGTCTTCAAGAGGTCAAAGATTTAACCCAGTTGGATCAGCTTCAAAAATCCTGATGAAAACTTGTAAAATAGATATAAAAAACAAAAGGAAGCACTAACCCAAGTAGTAATAAGCCGAAGAGTGGATAGAAAAACAATCCAAGATCAAAGAAGGGGTGTGGTGGCACGGATGGGTGGTGTGGGAGAAGAAGATGGGAGAGATAAAGGTGGAGTGGAAATGAGAAATGAAGGTGGCGGGGATGAGGGTGGGCAAAGGTGTAACAATGGGGAACAAAAGAGAGACACCAAGAGAGAATCTACACTAAGAAGAAGAGGTTAAGGGGTAGATGAAACCCAAAAGATGTGGGGGTGGGGGAGGAGTTTGCAGAGGCGACCCCCCCACCCAATGGATTCACGACAAGAGCTTAGATCTACAAGAATAAAACAGCATGAGAAAACTTTGCACTGGAACGATGTGCCGCTGGCGACGAAGACGACCTTGGTGCACAATGACTCTTCAAACCCTCTTCAACGCCGACTCTTCAGAACATTTTTATCTGCTTTATTACAAATCACTTGTGTGACATCGTACCATATCAAAGAGATCAAAGACCACTCGGTTCCTAGTACGACAATGTTTGAGAACGTTGCCTAAAAAGTGAAATTCGACAAAAGTAAATTTCCACCAAAATTGCAAGACGGATGTGATTCGCATTGTTTCATAGGCACGGGTGACGAGGCCCCTCGTCGTCTATGCCCAAGCCACGAAAGGGGTTAAAAATAAAAAAAATGGGGCGGCCTCTCTATTTCTCTCTTCTCGCACCCCCAAATTCACAAAATCAGAGTGAAACTCACTTTTCGGCAAAGCGGAGAGAGCGTGCGGCCTCTCTCTTTCTCTCCTCTACCTGGAATCAATTGTGCACGCAAGAGATAGTTTGGAAACGTGGCAATTTTGTCACAGATTTTCATCCCCAAAATCTCGCGTAAGGCATTTCCAAATGATGAAATTTACTTTTTTATTATTTTTAGTGATAAATTAAATTTTATTGAGTTGAATCAGAGTCAAAATAGTTTGCCTAATTTTATTATTTTTTAATAAAAAATTAGATTTATTGAATTGAATCAAAGCAACCTAATATGCCTTAACGTCTAGTACCATATCAAGTCAAATCTAGTTCGACCTAATATAGCCGTTTGTCCATCCATTGAAAAGGTCATGTACTTCTTTGCTCATTTTCATGTCAAGAAACATGTCTCATCGATTAAAACAATTGTTCATAAAGTAATTGAGAACAACTCTGATAACATGTTAGAAAGAAGATGACTTTTGTGATGGTCCTCGTCGTTCAAACCCATTAACCTAATAATAAACTTAACCTGACTCCGCCTCCCGCGAACATTCTAAAACCTCGCAAGGGATATCAATACACATGTCCGTGGAAATATAAAAGAACACATTAAACATATATAAGATTACACATCCCACACATATTTACATGAAATATACATAGTCAGTTCTGAACTAAAGTTAATATACAAAGTACAGTAACCTGGAGCATACCCCGAGGTGAAATAGAAAGTACAATCATACTGCTGGAGATGCAAGCCCAACTCCACTACGATGTGGCTCCGAACTGGATGAGGGAAGGAAACCCTCCTACTCTTCTTCACCTGAAAGGAGAAGGGGTGAGCCTCACAAGTCACTGGCTCAATGGAGAACTCCCTCAAAAGTAGAAACAACACCAACTCACAAGAAGCTGTAGTAAAGAACCACATTAAATAATAAATAAGGCTGCCTACACATGGTACTGCATATGTAATTAAATAAACAATTCAAAAACCAATAACATGGCTCAACCAACCATAAATAAACGGCAAACTTCGCTCAAGTGTACGAGTTAAAGAAGGGTCATGCCACACTCGGGCTACGAGAACTGGTTCGCGACACCAGCTATTGACCCGGACAAATCACATAGGACTACCTCTCAATCTCGCAACCACGAACGTAAGGTCCAGCTGCCACTCCACCACAATAAGGCCAACAAACTGTGGAGACCAACCAACACCCACCTGCAGGCCACATCGCTGCAGGTCCATGTCTAGCACCTTTAGGGACTCCAGTCCGAACTCCCTAAAGTGAGGCACTGAAAATATGACTAGTTGGGACTCAGTACGTCTATTGATATCCGTATCCCCAACCACGAGTGTACTACAAGCGACCGAACACAAACTCACACAAGTCACTATCCCAGTGCTGTATTTCCCTTAGCCGGACGTACAACTCAAACACAGGAGGAGTGAGGGTGTCTAGAAAGACAACACAGACCTTGACGGTACACACCGTACTGGGACAAACCTCGAGCACCACGTGCCTGGCTCACAATGAACTTAGGGTATCCGACTCG
>CM024762.1:144281338-144672350 GCA_014218235.1 Colocasia esculenta | reverse complement strand
CTCGGAATCCAAACCCTGTCGGAAGGATCGGCCGTGGGGGTGCAATGGGTCGAGGTGAGAAGAGAGAATATGCTCGGGGAACAACAAGAGAGGACAAGAAGGCTGGGGTGGCCAGATGACCTCATACGTCCATGCTCACGGCGGAACCCCTATCTTCGATTACGGCGCTTCTTCTCCGCCTCCGTCCATCGAACAGGTCAACAAAGGGGAAATGGAAGGATGGAGAAAACGAACGACGACGAAACATCAAGAAAAAAAATACTTGAACCTGGTCCTCACGTTTAATTTTCCTTTTGGGATTTTTTAGTTTCGACCCTACAAACTTTCGTATTAAGATTCGGTTTTTAATCCACCTATTTATTATGAAACCCCCAAATCTCTTAACTCATATTATTAAACCCATCTAGTTAATAATCGTTTGCAAAAAGAATATGCAAGGGATATTTCTTCCATTACCATCCTAAAAAGTTTCTATTACCCAAAATGCCCTTCATTTACCCTTTAAGCTAATGGAAAGGTTTTTATGAAGGCGGGCTTCCAATCTCGCAGTCGCTCTCCTTGGTCGCGACGGTGACACTGACCATCTTTTCTACAGTGTCTTTGATGTTTGTCGGAGACTACAAGTAGGGACGGACCTAGCAAGGGTCCAGTGGATAAAAAAAATTTGTATTAAGTGGATAAATTTTTACCATGGGTGACCCCACTGAAATTATATAAGTGCACTATAGGACCTCAGTGAAATAAAATTCTGGATCCGCCACTGACTACAAGCCATCCCTTCCATAGCGTCGACGACACTCGATTGGACTTGCAGCGACACTCAGTGACCATAGGCCATCTTTTTTGTGTGGTGGCGTCGACATCTCCCCTCTCAACTATGGTAGTCCTAACCCATATAGAAGCAGCTTTTACCAAACCCCTCAAGCAACACACTGTATGGAAGCAGTGATCTCTCTCTTGGAGGAGTAATGTCGCAAATGGTATGTTATAAACTTGCACAAGAACTGTTCGATCAATATGAGGTCACACTATCTTGTGTATCTCTTGTATGAGATAGTCTTCGAATGTTTGCGGAAGTGCACACAACCAATAGAATGTCGTTGCAAGAAAAGATTTGCCTTGTTTTTATTTTCAACGAGAAAGATCTAAAGGAAGACATTCTATCGATATTCAAATACTACTAACCCACATGAGGATTATAATTATTTTGAGTGAGTTGATGATGCTGGGCATACTACTGTAGATTTGAAATATCAAATGATGGCAATGGAAGAAGATGTGGCCAAAAGTTTGACAAGTCGAAGAAGCAAATGCGACTGTGAAAGAATATCTTATTATAATCGTTTTACTTATGTTTTTGGTATGGAGATAAATATATTTTGATCTTCTTGTTGTGGACATTTAGTTTGGGATGACAATGTACTTACATGAATGAAATGTAATGGGATTTCAATTTGCTTTTGATAAGATAATGTTTCTAGTGAAAGCAATATGTTGTTTGTCTTCTTGTCAATTGAGAACAATATTTATCACATAAACACAATCCAGGACAAAGCTGATCACATACATCATACACAACTAAATTGTTCAGATGTTTAAACACAAAACTAAGGACAACACTAGTATTAATCAAATGTTTAATCATAAAAATTGATCACACAAATTGAGGACAACTAAGGGCAACCTCGTACAGATGCTCATCGAAAGAGAACTGTTCAAATCTTATCGACTGGTGTTAGGCACCTCATAATGGAAAGCTAATGCCTATCATGTTGCCCACTTAGAAATTATGGCCATACTTCCATCAACGTCAGTCGACTATAATAGTTTATACAAACTATTAGTGTCTTCATCCGCCTCAGTACATAGTTCACATTGCCCTTGGGACTGGTCTACCAGTAACCGCCAAACCTATATGTAAGCTTCAACTAGGGCTCCCCCACAACCATTCTATAGCTTGATTCAATGCTTATATACAGAAAAATCAACATAAGAAGCGCAATAGATTAACTAAAGAGATGAAATATCTCAAAACCTAAACAACCATCAATCAACCTCGAACCCTAAACATGAACCTAAAATCATATACCACATATCAATAGAGTAACTAGAGAGGTAAAAAATACATCTTGCACTCTGCAGTCCACATTCCACGATGGCTTGGTGATAGCTGAGGTTGGGCGATGGCGAATGTTGGTGCTAGTTTTCAAACCCTAGACATAGGAAAGAGGGGTAGAATGAATGCCATCTGGAATGCAAGTACACTGACAATTGGGGACCCATCGGTGAGCAGAGGCGATGGCGATGGGGGACACAAGTTGTTGGTGAGGGGGGACGGAGCCTCGAGCCCTAGGTCCTAAGCCTTCATGCATTGAGGCATTTTGTTTCAAAAAATGTAGCATCCCTTCTCTTTGACCAGCTAGCCTCTGATGAAGGTCGCGAGGTATCAGGTCGTCGCCTTTTGAAGGCGACGATATGGTCGTCGCATTTTGGTTGAGAACGCGACGGGTCATCGTCGCGTTCACTTCTGACAGTTTTTGGCCGTTGATTGTTCTTTTGTCGTCTTGCTGTCAGGATAGTCGGGACACAAGTCGGGGTGCATGCAACCTGAAGGCAACATGCCAGTCGTCGCGTTCAGGGTGTTAGACATGGGAGGGTGATGCATGGCGGGTCCGATTGTCAGGTTTGATCAGGACTTTGAGATCGCGACAAGAAGCCTACATGTTCATTAGTGAACGCGACGGTTGGCTGTCACGTTCTCATATATGAGGCCTATATATGCAAGACCAACAAATCTCTCTCCCCCCTTTCTCCTTTCCTCTTCCTCTCCTCCCCATTTCCCCTCATTCTGTCCAAGCTCGACTATGGAGGACTGTTGGTGGTGTGGAGTCTTTGATCTCTCCTTCCTTTCTCTGACGTGAGCATGGCGGCTCCCTCTTCAATGTGTGACTCTTCTTCGACGTGTAGGAGGCCAGACCTTACTCGTGGATGGCGTAAGTGTGGAGTTTGGAGCAAGGAGGAGGTGGCCATGCACACGAGAAGACCCCAATAGGTTGACTCTTCTATTTGAGGTAGGGACCCTCAACTTTCCCCCTAGTTTTTGCATGCTAGGACCTCCCTCCCCTTCTCTAAGCCTTGTAGAATTCATGCTAGGTATGTGTGGATGCATGTTTGGTTTCCTTTAAGCTTGATTGGGGTGGGGGTTTGAGTGGTTCCATGATGTGCATGTGAGATTTTTTGTAACGACCCGATGCCCTGACCCTCGCTCCCACCAAGGATCCAACCATCGGGGACCGCCACCCACGGGCCTGAAGACCCGGAAGGGCTAAGGATCGGTCTAACAAGATATGTAATAAGACAAGTAAAGACAAACACACTAAAAAATACTAACAAGTGAAGGAAAAGAGTCCAACACAGTGTAGAGTCTAGTACAGTCCCAAAGCAGTAAAGTACAAGTGTAGAAGTAAAAGGAATAACACGTCCCTTAGGGCATATCTCGAGGGTGAAGTACACTGAACTGGAGAACAATGCTCAAGATAGACGCCGTCTACTACGGCCCCGTCTCCTCAACCCATTGCAGAGGGTGGTACTGTGATGTCTCACCTGAAAAGGAGAGAATGAGCTTCACGAAGAAGCCCAGTAGGGACTACCAATCTCCCACTGGTTCTAACAGCAGAATAGATCTATATATACAATAATTAAATAAAATAGTAAATCTATTATACTAAATAGAGTAAAGTGCGGGAGCGTGAAGAAACTACACGGTCTACAGTCTATGCTAAACGTCGGATCGGAAAACCCGTGTAAACTACAGCACTGGAAAGAACCCAAGGCTATAACATAGACAGTAAACAACTGCCTGGATAGAGACACTAGCTACAGAAACACTACACTAGTCAACCGGCCAGGTGCGCCACGCGCCTTACCCTCGACCGACAATCCTTGTCTAGCACCTCCCGTCGGAGTGAGACACGGAACAAAGTAAGCACAACTGCCTTAGTCTGGCCGGACTATGGTCCCACGCCTGGCCCCTCTAAATGGTTCCGAAACCACGTAGAGTGAGGCAGTGAGAAAATGACTAGCTGATTTGCGCCGGAAGAGCTACCAACTACACGCTTCCCAGACTCAGCTAAGAGAGCTCTACAAACGACTCTACGCTGTTGTCCCCACCGTTTTCCCCTCTGCTACCAGAGTCCGTGACTCGAGCTCGCCCGCCGCCCTGAGAACTCTCTCTAACAGGCGCGCAAGGACTGGGGGTCCAGGTAACGGTAGCAACCTGTCTCGTGGACAAGCCATCATGTGCCTAGCACCGGGCGAACTGACTAGAGTAGCACTAACTAGGAAAACACACAGGTGCCAAGAACAGAGTCACAGTGGAAGGAAAACTCCGAACAGGTCACCAAGTCCCTTCTCAGTCTGAGAAGGCGATGCACAGGCTGTCGCTACCTGAAGGCGACACCCTGTCTGTCGCGACCAGGGCCAGAAGGCGACAGGAAACCTATCGCAATCAGGTCACGACAAGGGCATTGTCGCGACCACAGACAGTGGCACAGGTGACCACCTGAGACCTCCCACTACACACGGTGTAAACTCGAGGAGAAGGCGACAACCTCCCTGTCGCGACCAGGCAACAGGGTAGGCGTCGCTTCCTCAAACCAGAAGGCGACGTGTCGGGCTGTCGCGACCACAGGTTTTGCACACCCGAGAGCGCACCTTCTGGTCATGCATCACCCATACAAACACAAGGGGAGGGGAACATGGATAGCGATTAAAAAACAACCAATAGCATCAAACCACCCATAAAACACCCATGCATATCAAGGAAGGAATCTACCACTCAAATAACCTCACATGCAACATGGAACCCACATCAAGCACACCCCATTCCAAGCACCATTCAACCATCACAGAACATCTATGCAAACCACATGAACCATAGAACACAATGCACAACCTAGCATGGGTTTTAATGGGCTTGGAGAAGGGGGATTGGGCCCTAGCATGATAGAACTAGGGGAAGGTATGGGGTCCCTACCTCAAAATGGAGATCCACCCAATGGGGCCTTCTTGTAAGCATGCAACCCTCCTCCTGCTCCAATTCCCCGGAGATGCCGTCACGAGCCACGAACGTCCTTCACAAGCCGAGGAAGAGGATCACCACGAGGAAGAGCACACCGAGAAGAAGAAAACACACAAGCACCAAGAGCACATAACACACCTACCTTCACAAATGAAGAATCCTCACACAAGCCACACAATCCTCTTCCCAAGCTCCCACGAAGCCACCAGCAGCCGCAGAGGCGTCGGAGGGGAGAAGCCAACCGAAATGGGAAGAAGAAGGCTATTCTCAGGCCTGGTCGTTTTATGCCTTGGAGATGAGAACGCGACAACTTGCTTATCGCGTTCACTCAAGTGAATGCGACGGCCAACCCGTCGCGATCGCACGGTCAAGGTCAACCTGACCAACGGAAACGCCATGCGTCACCCAAGCAACCCTGACACCATGAATGCGACACTTGACCCGTCGCGTTCATCATGTCAGTGGGTAACACTTGTCCCGTCCGCCCTGACAACAAAAAGACAAGAATGCATGCTGCGGTCAGAGGCTGAACGCGACAACATGCCCATCGCCTTCCCAAGCTGAAAGTGACGACTATCTTGTCGCCTTCAGAAGGCGACAACCCAAGCGTCGCGACCTTCAACAGAAGGTGGCTGACCAAAGGCAAGAAGGGATGTTACATTTTTGGAGTGTAGTTTCTTCTCCGTGGCATGAATGGGTGTGGATGAGGGTGGTTTGTGTTACTTTCATATGTATGATTGTTCTCCATGCTCCCCCCCCTTGTGCACATCTGAATTGCCGTTTTGGGGTATTTTTAGAGGTCTCGAGTAGGCACCCAGACCTCTGTCTGTGGTCGCGATAAAAATATGTCAGGCGGCTATCATAAATGGGACATTAGAGTAATTTTCTTACCCTTGATTAAAGGATACCATGGCTAGTTAGCATAACCAGATATTCTCTTATGGCTATAGATGTCAGCTTTTTTTATAGGTGACAATAAAAATTGGGGGGGGGGGGGGGGTTAATAATAAATAGATGGATTATAGGGACCGAATCCTAAATATGAAAGTTTGTAGGGGTCGAAAACTAAATAACCCTTTCCTTTATTTTCTCTTTATTCTATATTACACTTTTATGCACGTAGACTCAAAAGTTTAATATTGGGATAATAATTAGATATCATTATCAGATTTGGGATTTATTTCATATTCCCTGTCAGACAAAGTAGTATGAGATAGTCCCTACTTTTGAGGACATTTATTTTATAGTCTATGTTTTGTAAAAGTCTTATAATGCTTTTAAAGCATCTTTGTCCTCTTTTTCTTAGTCACTTTTTTAATTCTTATTTTTCCCTTATCTATAAGATGTCTTTTATCTCTTTTTCTTTAAGCATAATTAAGTTAACTTTTAAAATAAAATAGTATATGTTTTACAATGAATGTGTATATGATTTAAAGTACCTGTATATATGATTAAAGAACAATACTATATTACTTAAAGCAGTTTCTATTTCTTTGAAACAATATATGTTTTGAAGTAACATTCACAAGTTTATAGTAAAAGTTTATGTATTATAAAGTAAAAGTTTAGATGTCCTAAAGTAGCTATTACTTTACTTAATATAACTTTAACACCAATTAATATTTACCTTAAACTATTACTTTATTTTAACAATCTAAAAAAATAATATTTATTTTAAAATTAATTAACATGACTAGCTGTTGCTGTCGCCGCCATCGACTACCTGCTGCCATCAGTCTCCAACTGTTGCTAACCAATAATTGATCATCAACTATCGGCCATTGTTAGTCGCCGTCGACCTCTAACCGTTGCTATCCGACAATTGGTCGCCAATTGTCAAAACCGTCATCGGATGCCCACCCGTCGCCGCCACCACCAGCTTAAGTAATGTTAAAATAAATGTTCAAAGTAAATGTTAAAATAATGACTTTAGATAAATACCTTAGAAAAATACTTTAGGTAAATATTAATTGGTTTTGTGGTGGCCAAATCTGGCCACCTAGACCTATTGCGGCCCATTACGACTCCCTCAGGTCCTGTCAGCAGGCGTGACCCCTGCTCAGGGTGCCACGTCCTTATGAGGGCCGTTCAGGGGTCTTCGGGGCATAGCCCCCGTAGTCGGGCTTCGCTAAGCTTTCAGCAGCATGTTTCCGAACAGCTTCATTTGTTCATAAAGGGCCCTCACCTGCCGAACAGGGCGCCAGTCCTAACGCGCCGAACAGTCACATATATTACCGAGCAGTGGTCAACCTCCCTCGCGGGATACCTGCTCGGTGACCTCCGCTGGAGTCTTCCGAGCGGCTCTTCACATCCCCACAGCGGTTGTAACTGCCGCAGGCCATGCGCCCCACTATCAAGAGGTGTATTAACTACTTGGAATCTCAACGGGCGCCTGAACGTGTAACCCTCCACTACGTGCGCCAATCAAGGCGTCCTTCCAGGCACGATCTAGAGGCGTTACGCCCGTCCACTTCAACAACCATGCCTATATAAGACACAGGTACAACATCATGCAGAGGCAGGTAGACCTTCTTACAAACACGCCTTATACGAGAACTCCCATCCTCTTTAGTCATCCACTGACTCAGGCATCAGAGGGTTCTCCCACTTCTTCAACTGGGCCCCCCTGATCTATTTCTGATCTTGCAGGCTTCCGTCGCCTCCGGCTCCATCCTCCCTTCTTCGAGTGTAGGCCAATCAGGTTCCGGCCCAATCAAGAAAAGGCCTCCACACTTTTGGCGTTGTCTGTGGGAACGACGCAGCCATGGCTCGCGGACGATCCTCTTACCAGAACATCGGGAGCAGGGCGACGAGTCTCGCCAATCACGTGCAGAATCTCGCCATCGTGCCCCTCCCGTTGACGTTGACGTCGCCCTGCTGGCGTAAACAACGACGTCCCTGCACCGGCGGCCCCTGTGCCAGCAACTGCCCTGGAGATGGCTGAACTCCGGGGGCAAATGCGGCAGTTGACGGGCATCTGCCTGGCCCTGCAGGCTCAGTTGGCTGTGCCACCGGCCCCGGAGCCTTCACTGCCACTTGGGGGGCAGGCGGGGGCGTCCCGCTAGCGATCTCGAGTCCTTCTAATGCCCCAGGATCAGCAGGCGGACTCACCGCGCCGATCCCACCGAGCACCGTCCGAGGAACCGGCACCAGAGCGCCGAGGCCGCTCGCCCCGTCGCTCTGTAGTCGCCCCTCGTCCGTCGCGCTCGATTGTGGGAGCCAACTCACAGGGCACCGGTCGGGCAGGCTCTGCCCATTCCGAGTAGGAGCTCGCCAGACGCCTCCGTCGTGTGGTCGACCTGGAGCGCCGCATGGATGCAATGGTTCAGCGCGCGGAGGGGAAAGCCTCAGCGGAGGATGACCTGGACTTCCGCTCCCCTTTCAGTGGGGAGATCCTGGAAGCCGGGTCTCTCCCAAGCTCCCTCTGCCCACCATTGAGCCCTACGATGACACCACCGACCCTGCCGACCACATCCACGGCTTCGAGTCGCATATGGTGTTCCACGGAGCATCTGATGCGGCCAAGTGCCGAGCTTTCCCAGCGACTCTCAAGGAGACCACCAGAGCCTGGTTCGAGACTCTGTCAGCGGGCTCCATCTCATCCTTCCGCCAGCTGAAGAAATCCTTTCGGGATAACTTCCTAGGCGGTAGGTCGCAGCCGCGCACAGCGGCCTCCCTTCTGACCATACGTCAAAAGAAGAGCGAAGCGCTCTGGGACTTTGTAAAAAGGTTCCGAACAGAGGCGCTTCGCATCTCGCGCCTGGACGTCCCTCTAGCCACCAGTGCCCTCATCCAGGGCACTCGCGACGGCTTTTTGCAGAGGACCCTTGGCGTCCAGCAACCTTCCACTCTCGCCGAGCTGCTTTCTATTGCACAACGCCACGCAGCGTGCGAAGAAAGTTTGGTTGCAGGCCGAGCAGAGCAGGGGGAACAGTCGGATAAGAAGAGACCTTCTGATAACGGCTCCGACCGTGATCGGAAGAAAGGACGGCGCAATGGCGACTCGCCGCGCCGGCCGCGTCCCTTCACCGACTATACTCCCCTCACTGTGGCGCCCGAACAGATCCTGGCCGAGACCAGGAATGAACCATACGTTCGGTGGCCACAAAAGATGCGCTCCGACCCTCGGCGGTGCGATCAAGCAAAGTACTGTCGCTTCCATCGCGACCACGACCACGACACCTCCGAATGTCGCCAGCTTAAGGACGAAATCGAAGACCTTATCAAGCGCGGCTACCTCAGGGGGTATGTGCGCCGGAATGAAGAGCGCCCCAGACGCCGAGAGCGAACTCCCGAGCAACCGGTCAACAATGAGCCCAATGGGCAAGAAATCAATGTGATCGCGGGAGGCTTCGGCGCGGGCGGAGAGAGCACTCGGAGCCGACGCGACTACGCAAGGCGAGTGCACGTCGTGGACAGGCCACCGGCGCCTAGGCCTGCTCCATATCCCACCAATCCTGCACGTACACCGTCCGAGGAGGCTATAACCTTCTCAGACGAGGACCTTGTAGGGGTTACTATCCCGCACACTGATGCGTTGGTCATTTCGGCCACCATCAATCATTGTAATGTGCGCCGGATTTTGGTGGATAATGGAAGCGCCCCTGACGTCTTGGCTTACGACTGTTTTGTGCTTATGGGACTCAAGACCGACCAGCTCACCCCAGTAGAGTCGCCCCTGTTCGGCTTCTCAGGGCTCTCGGTGCAGCCCATGGGTAGGGTACGCCTCCCAATCACCTTAGGGACGACACCGAAGACTGTGACCAAGGTAGTTGACTTCTTGGTCATCAAGAACATGCCAGGCTACAACACCATCCTTGGCAGAGGCCTGATCGGTAGAATCAGAGCAGTACCTTCATCTCTCCATCAGAAGATGAAGTTTCCAACTCCGAGCGGGATAGGAGAAGTGCTCGGGTGTCAGCGCGAGTCTCGCCGGTGCTATGTTCTCTCTTTAAGAGACAAGCAACCACTCGCGACACCAGACCAAGTCCCGCCATCCACCGATCAGCCCTCCACTAGCCGAGGAACGTCTGCTGAAGATCTACTTCCCATCCAAGTTGACGACGACCCCGAGCACGTCCTCTACATTGGTGCCCTACTGGCAGAGGTCGAGCAGCAACGCTACGAGGCCTTTCTGCTAGCCAACCTTGACGTGTTCGCGTGGTCCGATGGCGAACTTCCGGGCATTTCTCCAGAAGTAATGATACACCGCCTCCGTTTGGACCCACGGGTCCCGCCAGTACAGCAGAGGAGGCGACCTGTAAACCGAGAACGGCAGACCGTGATCCAGGTTCACGTCGTCAAAAGCTGATCTGGTGGACTCCTCCGAGAAGCCCAATATCCAAGGTGGATCTCCAATGTGGTCCTCGTACGCAAGACCAATGGCAAATGGCGTGTGTGCGTCGACTACAAGGATCTCAATAAGGCAACACCTAAGGATAATTTCCCCTTGCCGCGCATCGATCAGTTGGTGGACGCCACCTCCGAGCACGAGCTTCTCAGCTTCTTGGATGCCTACTCTGGTTATCACCAGATCAGTATGCATCCTCCGGATCAAGATGCTACTACGTTCGTCACAGACCTAGGGTTGTACTGTTTCACCAGGATGCCCTTCGGTCTGAAGAACGCTGGGGCAATGTACCAGCGGCTGGTCAACAAGATGTTCGAGCAGCAAATTAGATGCAACATGGAGGTCTACGTCGATGACATGCTGGTCAAGACGCTTCCAAGCACCGACCACATCTCCGACCTCCAAGAGACTTTCGCAACTCTGCGGAAGTATAACATGAAGCTCAATCCCTCCAAGTGCGCGTTTGGTGTTCGTTCGGGTAAGTTCCTCGGCTCCTCGTTTCAAATAGAGGAATAGAGGCAAACCCTGAAAAAATCCAAGCCGTCCTGGAGATGAACAGTCCCAAGACAGTGCGCGACGTCCAACGTTTGACTGGGCGTCTCGCTGCACTGAACCGGTTCATGTCCCGAGCAGTAGAAAGATGTTTTAGCTTCTTCAAGTTGCTCCGAGGCCCCAAAAGTGCCTCGCAGCAAGGGGGGCAAGTACGGTGGACAGAGGAGTGTGAAGCTGCCTTCACCGAGCTGAAGGCATATTTGGCAGCCCCACCTATTCTCTCAAAGCCTGTGCTCGGAGAACCACTGTTCATATACCTTTCGGTTACCGAACACTCCATCAGCGCGGTTTTGATCAAAGAAGAGGGAGCGGCGCAGCATCCGGTATACTACATCAGCAGGGTCCTCCAAGAAGCCAAAAGGAGGTACCCCCGAATAGAGAAACTCGCTCTCGCCTTGGTCACGGCTGCTCGGAAGCTTAGGCCTTATTTTCAGGCCCATTCAGTGACGGTCCTCACGACCAACCACTGAAGTCTATCCTCAGCGACCAGATGCTTCGGCAGGCTTGTCAAATGGGCCATAGAGCTGGGCGAGTTCGACATCAGTTTCCGACCGAGGACAGCAATCAAGGCGCAAGCATTGGCAGATTTCGTTGCGGAATGCACACTCCCTACTGAGCAGGACCCGCCATTAGCCAACGAGCCCCCATGGGAGCTCTACGTGGATGGGTCCTCTTGTGTTACAGGGAGTGGGGCAGGCTTGGTCCTCACCTCTCCGGAAGGGCTAGAGTTCCAGTATGCCCTCTGTTTTCGCTTTGCGGCCTCCAACAACGTCGCCGAATACGAAGCACTACTGTATGGAATTCGCCTGGCTCGGCACCTCGAGGCCCTTCGGCTCAGAGTCTTCAGTGACTCCCAGTTGGTTGCCAGCCAAGTGAACGGACAGTTTGAAGCCAGAGAGTCTCGCATGGCTCAATACCTTCAGCAGGTTAAGAGCCGAGCAGAGGGTCTCCTCTACTTCGAAGTCATACATGTCCCACGGGATCAGAACGCACGAGCTGATGCACTGGCCAACTTGGCCTCCTCAGGTGACATCACTCCTTCTCGTTCTATATTTATCGAAGAGCTCACCTCGCCAAGCACCGAAGTGGACGTTGCTGCTATCGAAACAGACCCACCAGCCCTAGCTGGATGGATCCTCTCCTGGCCTACCTACTTTGTAATCAGCTTCCACCGAGCAGGGCGAAGTTCGAAAGATCAAGATGCGCTCCCAACACTTCACCCTCGTGGAAGGCAAATTGTACCGACGGTCCCTTTCAAGACCTCTTCTACGGTGCCTCAACCCCGAAGAAGCACTCGCCGCCACCGAAGAGGTTCATGAAGGACTGTGCGGCAGTCACTTGGGGGGCAAAACGCTGGCCCGCAGTATTATTCGGGCAGGGTTCTAGTGGCCTTCTCTGCAAAAGGATTGGATGGCCTTTGTTCGGAGGTGCCCAGAGTGTCAGAAGTTTGGGCAACTCATCAAGCAGCCAGCCGAACAACTCCATAGCCTGTTTGAACCTCGCCCTTTCGCCAGATGGGGCATCGATATCATGGGGCCCTTCCCAGAGGCCCAGGGTCGGAAGAAGTTCCTATTTGTGGCCATCGATTACTTCACCAAATGGATCGAAGCTAAACATTTTGCCACGATCACCGAACAGGCCGCATGGAAGTTCGTCTGGAAGAACCTCCTCTGCCGGTTCGGCGTCCCAAAGGTAATCACCTCTGACAACGGAAAGCAGTTCGACAGCACATTTTTCAAGTAAAAGTGCACGGAGCTCGGGATCTATAATCACTTCACCTCCGTGGCGCATCCCCAAGCAAACAGATTGGTGGAAAACGCCAACCGAACACTACTGCATGGGATCCGCACAAGAGTGGAGGCTGCAGGAGGTTCGTGGATTGACGAGCTCCCCAACGTGCTTTGGTGCCACCGAACAACAGCTCGGGTAGCAACGGGGGAAACACCCTTCCACTTGGCTTACGGCTCAGAAGCTGTTGTGCCCCTGGAAGTAGCTCTCCCCACCCACCGAACAACCCACTTTGATGAAGCCGCCAACAACCGCGCTCTACGGGAAAACCTTGACATGCTTGGCGAACGACAGAACGACGCCAACATTCGCCTTGTTCCTATCAGCAGCGACTCGCGCAATATTATAATGCACGAGTTCGGGAAAGGCGCTTCAATGTGGGAGATCTAGTCCTTCGCCGCTGCTCAGCTTCGGATCCCCGAAGAGCGGCCGGAAAGCTCGCCCCTAAATGGGAAGGACCTTATCAGGTCACCCAGGTCCTTGGGAAAGGCTCATATAAGCTAACTACTCTTAGTGGCGAAGCCATACCCAGGACTTGGCATGTATCCAACCTCAAGGCTTATCACCTATGAAAGCCTTTGTTCAGCATCCTACTTCTCTTTTCCCTGTTCCTATGGTTAGACAAGTGTTCAGCATTCACCCCTGGTCGAAACCCTCGCTGGTTCTAACTGACCTGTGCGGTACATGCAACGCGCCTAAACCAGCGAACTCCGATTCGAACAGGAGCAATAGCAAAAGGGAGGAGATAGAAAAAGTGAAGCTATAGACAAATCCACGAAGCGGAAATATTCGTTTATAGAATCTCTGCTTACATGCAGGCCCCTTGGGCCAGGTTACAAAAGCGGACAAAAAAGAGCAGAAGGTCCAAAAATGCAGTCAAGGGGCTTGTTCGGAGGGGCCAACGCCATCGTCAGCAGGAGGCATCCGCCCATAGTGGAATTGTGCGAATCACACACCCTCCAAACGGGCATCATTGGTGAGACGCCGACATTCCCGAACAGCGGCCTCGAAGGCTTCTCGGCCACGTTCGACCCAAGACAGCTGCTCCCCAAAGTCCTTTCCTGCTTCAAGGCCCACTTTATAACAACGAGCCCCAAACTGCTCTAGGTCCTTTGGAAGTCAGGACCTTCTTTGTACTCGGACACTGCCTGAGCCCTAGCATTGCCCAATACCTTCGTGATGGCCTCCTTTTCGGCTCGAGCAATAGACAGGTTTAGCTCGGAAGCCTGGAGGGCATCTTGGAGGCTTTTCACCTCCTTTAGAAGATCGGCCTCGCGAATCTGGTGCTTCGAGATCAGATCCTCGCAGTAAGCCTCTTCCGCCTCCCATACCTGCTTCTGGTTCTGACCACGCAAGGCTAGTTTCTTCAAGAGGCCCATCGAGCTCGTGATGCCATCCACCAGCGCTCCCACGTCGAAATTTTCATCTTCACCATGATCAGAGAGTTGCCTTGGGCGGTAGGCCGCGCTGGAATGCTCAGGAGTCTTCTCCGGGCTCAAGTCTTGGCACCGTGCCATCCTATCCAGATAGGATGCAGACGGGCACGAAGGCAGAACCCTCG
Source organism: Colocasia esculenta (assembly GCA_014218235.1). NCBI lineage: Eukaryota > Viridiplantae > Streptophyta > Magnoliopsida > Alismatales > Araceae > Colocasia > Colocasia esculenta. The sequence continues at coordinate 144,658,019 of CM024762.1, read as the reverse complement.
AGGAATCGTCCTCAAGCCTTCCCAGCATGGCCTCCAGCATCGACTGCGAGGGGAGCTCGGACGACTTCCCCTTCAAAACCGCGGAGAGAGGCCTCCGGTCCTCCTCAGAATTGATGGCCCCCTCAGCAGCGACCGGTTGCTCAGTCAAAGCTTCTGCTCCCCTAGCAACCTTAGCAACAGCAATTTCCTTGTGACCTTCCGTCACCAAGGCTACCTCCTCGACCCCTTGTGTCGCTTCTCCAACTTTACTGGAGACCAAAGCGGCTGACGGTCCTTCCACCACCGCAGCCATTTTTGTGGGGGGCCGCGGCATCCATAGCGATTTCCCCCTGAGGGGCTGCCACCTCCTCGGTTGGAATGACTCTCGCAACTGAAGCAGCCGCCCCCTCGGAGACATCCCTTTTTGGCACCCTGCGGTGCGGAGAAATCCCTTCTCTAGCAGTAGAGGTCCCTTCATGACCTTCGCCCCTTCGAGCGGAGGTCTCCGTAGCGTCATCTCTGGCGCCTCTAGTGCTCGAAGCCGTTGTTCGAACAACTTCTTCTTCACGACTCTCACTGGGGTCCCACAGAGCAGACACTTCTCTCTGCTCTTCAGCAGAGCTTTCTGACCCGTCGCTCACCATGACGAGCCCCAGTTCGGTCGCCATCCTCTGCGCGACCTCCGGACGGATCAAGGGGGGCATCCGCGATGCTCCCTGTTCGGCCGACCCGGCAGCCTTACGCTTTTTTCGCAGCAGCAACTGCGCCTCTTCAACCTCCTCTTCGGTCCCCTCCTCGCTATGTTGAAGGGCAGCATGGACCAGCCTCTTCTTTTTCCGAGCGCGGAACTGGTTGCGTCCTCCGCGCCCCCATCAAGCAGCATCGGCCTCTTCTTCATAGAGGCGGAAGCCGAGTCGTCCCGTCGCCCTCCTCAAGCGAAGTCCGGGCTCCTGCTGAAACCACTTCATGGTGGCCTTCTTCTTCAAGCGAATCCTTCCGGGCCCCTTCTCAGGGACCCGTGCGCCTTCGAAACGCTCCTTGGTGGGTGAGGGCGCCACCAGAGCCGTTGTAACCGCAGCACTAACCCTCACAGCAGAGGGAACCCGAACAACGGCCGCAACTTCATCATCCGCATACACCATATGAGCCAGAACGGGGATCTGTTCGGCGAAATCCTCGTTCGCCTCCAGATCCCTCCTAGCCTCCAACTCCGCAGCAGCTGCACGCAAAAAAAAAGAGAGAGAGAAGGTGAAAGTTAGAGCAGGGTCACCAAACCGGCAGGTAAACAGCCAAGGTTCGCGCACTTACTCCACGGTTTACTCAGGCCATGCTTGACAAGCGAAAATTCGGTCACATAGCCTTCCCCATTTCTAACACCTGCTCGGAGAAGACTATCTGAGGCCCTCGCCTCATCTTGGATCAGCTTGGGAAAGCTGTCCTTCCGAACCGAGCGGACGACAGTGGGGAATCCCCACTCTGCACCATCCCGGTGGCGCACGAAGAACAACCTGTCCATCCAGCCTTTGTTGTTGGAATATTTGTTGGACAGTTGTATGTGCATCCTATCTGTTCGGTGCTTGGCGTAATAGATATCCACTCCTGACGGCCGAGAAGCAGAAAGCTTGAAGTGAGCTCGGAATACATCCGCTGAGCCCCGGATCTCCTTAATCCTACAGATGACGCCGAAGATACAGATGTACCTCCATGTATTGGGCGTCAGTTGTATTAGCGAAACGCCCCAGCAGTTCAGTAGCGCCTTCGCCACTTCCGGTAGCGGCAGCCGGAATCCTGCCTCCATGTGATCTACAGAGAGGGGGAGACAACCTGGTTTGTTCACTAGGTACGATTCCCCTTCCTTCGCATCAATAATCTCGTACTCGTCGCCGATCCGAAAGCGCTCCCGGAGCCCACTGTAATGGCGGCATCGTGGCCCACTAGTCGCCGCGACTGTGACCGCCTTCCCTTTTCCCGCCATCGTCGTAAGTCGCGGAGAAGAACGGCAAACAGGAGGAGGCGCGAGGAAGAAGACGACAGAGAGCCTAAAGAGGGCAAGAAAGTTCTAAGGTTGGAAAGTTTTTTTTTTAAAGGCGTGGCTCCCGCCTTCGCCCCCTCCCTTCTTTATAAAGAAGGAGAGGCGCGGAATTCGAAGCAGACCCCAGACGCCCTTCCTTCCTGCTTTCGAAATCTCTCCTCGCTCACGCCGCTGGCGGCCGTTCGGACGCGACGCGCGACACTTCCGGAACGACACGTCATCGCACCCATCATGATGGGTTAGCCGTTCGGCGAAGCCCTCAAGTGGCGGCATCGCAAGGCTCCCTGCAACGGGCCATAGCATTAAATGCGGAAAAGACGCCCTCGAAGTGCTCATGGCTCCAAGCCACTCGAGGGCGTGGGGGGCAAGTGTGGTGGCCAATTCTGGCCACCTAGACCCATTGCGGCCCATTACGACTCCCTCAGGTCCCGTCAGCAGGCGTGACCCCTGCTCAGGGTGCCACGTCCTTATGAGGGCCGTTCAAGGGTCTTCGGGGCATAGCCCCCGTAGTCGGGCTTCGTTAAGCTTTCCAGCAGCATGTTTCTGAACAGCTTCATTGGTTCATAAAGGGCCCTCACCTGCCGAACAGGGCGCCGGTCCTAACGCTCCGAACAGTCACAGATATTACTGAGCAGTGGTCAACCCCCCTCGCGGGATACCTACTCAGTGACCTCCGCTGGAGTCTTCCGAGCGGCTCTTCACATCCCCACAGCGGTTGTAACTGCCGCAGGCCATGCGCCCCACTATCAAGAGGTGTATTAACTGCTTGGCATCTCAACGGGCGCCTGAACGTGTAACCCTCCACTACGTGCGCCAATCAAGGCGTCCTTCCAGGCACGATCTAGAGGCGTTACGCCCGTCCACTTCAACACCCATGCCTATATAAGACACAGGTACAACACCATGCAGAGGCAGGTAGACCTTCTTACAAACACGCCTTATACGAGAACTCTCATCCTCTTCAGTCATCCACTGACTCAGGCATCGGAGGGTTCTCCCCGGTTCTTCAACCGGGCCCCCCTAATCCGTTTTCTGGTCTTGCAGGCTTCTGTCCGCCTCCGGCGTCCATCCTCCCTTCTTCGAGTGTAGGCCCATCAGGTTCCGGCCCAATCAAGAAAAGGCCTCCACAGGTTTTAAAGTAAATATGCAAATGTCATGAATACTCTTTTACTTTAATACATGTGAACATTTACTTTAAAACAAATAAACTTTTACTTTAAGATATGTGCTCTTTACTTCAATATCATATATATGTTCAAATGTTCAAATATTCTCATATGTTTTAAATCATATATTGTTTTACTTTAAAGTATATATTGATTTACTTTAAATCATATACTCTTTTACTTTAAATTCTATATTCTTTTACTTTAATACAATATTTATTTTTACTTTAAAAAATACATAAAGAAGAGGAGAGAAAGAAGAATATAAAATTGAGTGGAGAGAGTAAAATAAGAAATGAAACAATTCTCTGACAGAAAATATTAATAAGAGATTAAAAAATAAGTCTCACTAAAAAGTAAAGAATTTTCAGTATATCTTTTTTTTAATAGGGACTTGAAAATAAGTTTCCTCACTGCCAAGGACTTTCAATTAATTTTATCTTTAATATTTGCATAAGTCATCATTGAAAAGTATTCATTTATTTACATAAATGAGATTTGAGAGAATCTGCCCATATTATTTGCTTACAAATAGTAACTAGATTATTTGTCTTGATGTGATTGGAACGGCGCTTTGTCCAGTTCTCCAGGGTGAAAACTGTTCAGCCTCCCATTTGACTGGGTCACGATGTGTCCACTATCAACATCTGTCCGGTGAGATTTGATCCATTCCAACTTTGGTATTTCTTGGATTAATTAAAGAGTTGTGCTTGCGTCGGCATGGTGCACCGTGGTTTGCTTGGTCTTTTCTTACTTTGGAAATTTTTATTTTGATCAAATCTAGATTGTTGGATGTATTTGTACTGTACTTCTACCAATGAAATTAGTCTTTTTACAGCACTCATTATCCACACTAGGTTCAGGGAGCTGCAAAAAAAAAAAAAAAAAAACTCTTACTTCCAACTTCTATACTATGTCCACCATGGGCCATGAGTATTTATGATTTGGGGTATAAATTAAAAGCCTAAATTGTTGGAATTTTCTTTCCTAGAGAAATCCTAGGAAAGCTGATTTTAAGTTCAACACTCTTGAGCTCGAGAATGGTAAATTTAGATTGTTTATTTTAACTTCCCAATCCTCCAATTCATGTCAAACACTCCATAAAAGAATTTAAAAAAAAAGAAATAGTTGAAAAGTGTGACACCCTAACATTACTCAAGAAATCTTTATTACACAAGAAGACGTCATGACGTACCGTGAGGTGCCATGCGAGCGCTTTACCTGCATAGAGCATGGACCGTCCAATGACGGCCTGCTTTTGCAAACTTACAAAAAATATTTCTCATATTACTCTACCTAGTATAAGTGTAACTAGAGTGGGAGCATATTGAAGTAACAATTGGTCCCAACACACTTGGAAGGGGTCATATGAGTTCTAGTTGTTTAAACCTTATCATTGACCCAGTCTAAACCCACTATATCTATAGTGGAAGTTTCCCCAACTTATTGGTTGTCAAGAATTTTTGGTCCCTAAATTATTGAGTGGTGGTAGTATTAATTTGTTTTTGTAAGCTAAAGGGTGTATAATTGGCCATTTTATTAATAGAAAAGTTACAATGAAATAACTGAAATTAAGTACAACTGAGTGACATAAGTATGAAGACAATCACAAACATAGAGACATCAAAACACAACAACTAGAGTCTCAGACCCAAGAAAGCAACTTCTTAAAACTCCATAGACAACCGATTCCAGAACTAATTTTTCTCCAGATATAAATGTATTTTCAACTTTAGCAAACTCTGCAACCAAGAAATACATAACCGACCTCGCCTCAATATTTTCTTACATAACTTGAGCTGGGGAGGAAACAACAATTGAGGACTAGTGCAACGACTGGGAGATCAAGCATGTGAAATCTGCAAATATATTCTAACACCGCCTTTCTGATTAGGACATGTTTTAAATTTTCGACTACCATATTATGAGTTGGTAGTACCCTTATTGGCAATATCAGTAGAGGATGATGAACTTGTCTCAACTTGTTGTACTCCAACAGGTGACCGCTGCAAAGCCTCTTTATAAGAATAGGTTTCTAGAATGCATATGTTTTTAGATTGTAGTATAAATCCTTGGGGATCATCTCGGACATAGTCCGAGTCCACTAGTGTTTCCATGGCTATTGGGCTTGACGAGACTACTAGCCCATAAACACTATTGTGAGCCCCATCTCAAGCTAGAAGGGCGATGGGGAAGTTGTGAGAGCCGAAGGTCCTTGTATTGGACGCGAGATATTCACCTCCACCGGTCTACTACCGGACTGGGTGCCACACTCAACGGGCTTTACAGTTTGTAGGGAGATGAAACTCTACTACCGTAAAATATGTGGCGTGTTTCTCCAAATCACCTTCTTGAATCTTCACATTGGCTATTAGATTATTTTGATTTAGAAAATTAGGTGGCACTTAAGCTCGCCAAGGTCGGATCTGTAAAGAGAAACAAAGAATCAAGAATCTTAGAAGTGGGTCCCAAGAATAACCCTCTGATACATAAATAAGAGTAGGCAAGAGTACAAAAAGCAATTCGAGATTGTTCTCCACTATTTTGAGTGCTAAAAATGACTTATTTCTTTGAAGAGCTATCATTGGGGATTATAAGGGTAGTCGCTCCCCCCAACGAATGGCTCTACATGACACCATAACCATTAAGATCGGCTTGGGGGTGTAATCCCCTAGGATAATGGTCGCCATGGGTGTTGACGCCCATTACAAAGGTCGTGGGTCCGATTGTGGCTGATCATGTATAACCCCTCATCTTCGTCTTTATAGTTCCACTTCCTCCTGGGTAACCATCATGTGAGTGGGGTCCACCAACCATGCTATTAGGCATGCATATCAGCTACATCACTTTTTCCCGAGTCGAGCTAAAGACCTTCTAGGTTAACCTCTCCTATCGGACTAAGGGCTTCTAGGGTTATGAGCCTACAAGCAAAGGGCCTGTCGGATGGAAATTCGTAGATCGAGCTAAGGTTTGTGATGCTACTTGTTTAGACGTGAACCAAGTGAACCCTCTGTCTTAGCACTTTCCAAAGACGCTACTTGGGGAATTCATTCTTAGGCATTGCTTATCATTTGAGTTTACTGAAGCGGGTCACAGTTTAACAACTAGATTTTTATATATTGGCCAGATTCAACAATTGGACCTTATGACTTTAAATTAGAGGGCTGAGATTCTCCCTCTCTAATATTCAAAGAGTGACTTAGTAGTAACTAAATATTTTATACATACTAGGCTTAGAAATTTGACTCCCATTACCAAGTCCATTGAGTTATCTTCCTTCTTGGTCAGTGGACTTCCTCAGGAAGACAAGGTCAAGATAATAGGCAACACCCTAGTGGTGCATCTTCCTTTCTTTCCTTAATTTTAAATGTAGTGGTTTGAAATGCGGCCGTGAGTTCCCCTAATTTCTCTCCGTGATCACTGGTCACTTAACACTCTTCTCCAAGGACCAAGTAGAGAAAAGTAAGGCATCATCCTTCTTGTTCAACTTTAGAAGCCTTCAATTCCAAGTGCAACCACAACACAAGTGGAAGAAAAAAGTGGTTGGGGACTAATTAGACAGACAAGTGGACTACCTTACAAAGCGTCCTATGTATGGACCACAACATTTACAAAATAGACACTTGAACTTGCTGGTCTTGCCGACAACGAAGTCGGCACTTGTCATTTGTCGTTAAAGTTGCCTTCTTGGCAGAGATAAATATGGTGGACCAATCAAATATGGGTGTGGTCGGGGTTGCATTTTCTGACTCCCTCGAGCAGCTATAACATTTTTTTTTCTTCCAAATTTCTCAGCCAAGAGAAAAATAAATGCTATAGATCTTTGACAGAAGAATCTTTCATGTAAATATTATATGGGTTCTGAGTGCTTTAAGAAGCTACTTGGAGGGGTGTCTAGGTTACATGTCTGCCATGGGCAGCATGCTCATCATCTCAGTGACTAGGGGCCAGGGCAGCGTCTGGAACTGCATTTTTTTTATTTTACTTTTTGAAAACCCTAAATCTTGCCAAAAACTTCCCCACCTCAGTTTTTAAGACACAAACTCCAACACATTATTATTCTCTTTTTTCTCTCTATCTCTCTTCTATATGTTTTTTTTTTGAAAATATAAAATCTGTTTTATACATTTGATACTTAGAGTGAGAAAAAAATAGAATCTAGGATCACTTTTTTCACCTTGTCATCCAAAACTGCAGTATCGCTATATCTATTATGGTATTAAAACTAAGCAATTGTTAAGGACATGCAAATTCACTATACTCCAATCAAATATAACTAAATTTTTTTAAAGAAAGTTATACGTATGGAACACCGTGCTGTGCAGCAAGCAAAACTTTGTTTCGCGTTGGACTGCGTGGGCCGTGGACCTCATCAAAACCACTCACGTGCACGTCGGCCCAGTAAAAAAACACCGCTTTATGCAGGCACACACACTTTTTCCATCACAATTCGGCTCTAAAATATATTGCTGTTTATGTTATTTCTACAATTTGACTCTAAAGAATCGAGAGAGAGAGAGACGGAAAGAGAGGTGTGCTACTTTATTGTCTCTAAATTGAGAAATAAGTGTGTTAGATCGGCACATGTTTGGTGTGCGTCTAGTCTATTCTATGATGGGCAGAGGCACAGATAAGATACTGTGTCCATCCACACTGATCAATCACAATACCAAATGTGATATGTCTGACGTATAATAAAAATTTCTCTTTTAAAAATTTTTAGTTACTATAGTTAAGTGGCAATTATACCGAGTTAACATCTCTGCCATCAATTAGAATTTCCCTTTTTGCTTAAAAACTGAGCACAATTAGTACACAGTGACCGAACTGGGAATCCTCCACAAGGCACATTAATCACGGCCTTTTTCTGAATTCAGACAATAAAAAATGATTCAAATATGAACCATAAAGAAGTGTTTATTAAAATTGGGATCTCATCTTAAGACAATAATGACTTTTCTTCTTCTTTATTTTCCCTACTTTTTCTCTAGCCAACTACGAGACCTCGATTGAACCACACGACCATTCGTATGGTTCTGAATTGGAGAGAGAGGTGCAGCAAATATTACTCAAATTTGAGATAGGCTAATTGTGGGCCTACGTTAATGGGTGAGGCCCAATTCATAGAAAAACAAAATTTGAACCATCTCTACTGGTCTAGTTTGGAAGCAAGACAAAGGTGGGGGATATCCGGCCATTATATAAACCATCGAATAGACTAATATGAGATCTGAGAAGGATTGGTTATTGAGAAATACTTAATGTTCGACCGAAATGGTCCAACGAGCATTGAGAGTGTGGGTCCTACTGCCAACTTGGCAGCGGGACCCTCCGTTTGTGAGAACGGAGCTCGACTGAGCATTAAGTGTTTCTCTTGGTTATATATATTGGACTTAATTTTAGATGATACTTTTATGTGACGGGTTAGCCAATCTACTTTATTAGGACTGGATTGCATATGAACAATTACTGCATGATCTTTGTTGATTTTTTTTTTTGACTGGCAAAGAGGTATTTTCATTACTGATAAGCAGAGATAATACATAAGTTGCTGAAAATAGAAGCATATGTGGGTATTCCCATTCACCCTCAACGGCAGATAGATTAATTAAAGGAAAGTTGAGCGAAATGATGTGCCAATATAGTAGCAGTTGTAACCTCAAACTGGACATGAGTAACGGGGGGGAGTCTAGCAAGTGCTCTGCAATCTTCTATTATAGAAGAACAGCACCAAGGACTAGGAATCGATCCCTGAATAGCTTTAACCACAACTTGGGCAACCCTAATGATAAGAATCTGAGAGTTAAATGATTGAGCCCATTGTAATCCCATTAAGATGGAGAATAGAGGAATTTATAAGCTTGGCTTTGCAGTAGAGGATATTTCCATCAGAATTGAAGATAATGATACTTGCCGCATCCCGCTGGTTCTTTGAAGGCTGCATCTATGAACATCCTGGTTTGACCTCTAGTCGAAATAGTCACCTGATCAGTTGAAGGTTATATATATATATATATATTTATTTATATTTATATACTGATCAGGTTATATATATGTATATTCCTGAAAAGTCACCTGAGTTGAAGGTTGATGTGTGATCTTTGGCTCCATAATACAAGATTCCCAAAAACTGGCTTCATGAACAATTCTCTTAATTACAAGATCTGGGGGAGGGGGGGGGTTGTTTTGTTATTGTGGTGGCCAAATCTGGCCCCCTAGACCCATGATAGCCCGTTACGGCCCTCTAACGTCCTATCAACGGACGTGGCTCCGTTTCAAGGTGCCACGCCCTCATCAGGGCAGTTCAGAGGCCTCCAAGGCATAACCCCCATGATCGGGCCTCGCCAAGCTCCGCAGCCTCATACTTCCGAGCAGGTCGCCAGACCTTTTGCACCGAACAACTACAGATGTTACCGAACAACACATTCGATCCCCCACGTGGGTCACCTGCTCAGTAATCTTGTCCAAAGGTTGCCGAACAGCTCTTCGTGTCCTCACGACGGTTATAACCGCCTCAGGCCACGCGCCCCATCATCAAGAGGTGCGTTAACTGTCTGGCATCTCAACGGACATCTGAGCGCATAACTCCTCCCGTTATGCGCGCTCGTCAAGGTGCCTTTCCAGACACGATCTATCAATGTTATGCACGTTCGCCGCAGCACCTATGCCTATAAGAGTACAGGTATAGGACCATGCACTGGTACGCTCTCTTTCACGCGAACACACCTTTACACTCAAAAATCCCCTGCCTTGCAAGCCTCATACTGACTTAGGCATCGGAGGGTTTTCCCCGGTCTTCACCGGGCCCCCTAATCTTTTCTGGTGATTGCAGGATCCTTCGTCCGCTACTGGCGACCGTCATCTCCCTTACACAAGTGTTAGGCCTGATCCGCTCCGGCCCAACAAGGAAAAGGCCTCCACACTTTTGGCGCCGTCTGTGGGAACGACGTAGCCATGGCTCGCGAACGAACCTCGTACCAAAACGTGGGGAGTAGGGCGACGAGATCCCGTCAGTCACGAGCGGACTCTCACCGGCGATCCCCTCCCGTCGACGTCGACATCGCCCCTGCTGGCGCTAACAACGACATCCATGGGCCAGTGGCCGCCGCGCCGGCAACTGCCCTGGAAGTAGCCGAACTCCGGGGGAAGATGCAGCAGTTAACGGGTGTCTGCCTTGCCCTGCAGGCTCAGCTGGTTGGACCACCTGCCCCGGCGGTTCCCCTGCCACGAGAGCGGCAGGCGGAGTCGTCGCATCGGCGCTCTCGCGTCCTCCCGGCGCCTCAGGATCAGCAGGCGGACTCACCGCGCTGATCACACCGAGCCCTGTCTGAGGAGCGGGCACCAGAGCGCCACGGGCGTTCGCCCCGTCGTTCTGTTGCCTCCCCCCGTCCATCGCGATCGGTTGTGGGAGCCAACTCCCACGGGTCCGGACGAGGGGACCCTGCCAATTCCGAACAGGAGCTCGCCAGGCGCCTGCGACGCGTGGTCAACCTCGAGCGCCGCGTGGACGCGATGGTTCAGCACGCGGAAGGGAAAGCTCTGGCGGAAGATGACCTGGACTTCCGCTCCCCTTTTAGCAGGGAGATCCTGGAAGCTCGGGTCTCTCCTAAACTCCCTCTGCCCACCATCGCGCCCTACGACGACACCACCGATCCGCCGACCACATCCACGGCTTTGAGTCGCACATGGTGTTCCACGGAGCATCAGATGGGGCCAAGTGCAGGGCCTTCCCTGCAACCCTCAAGGAGACTGCCAGGGCCTGGTTCGAGACCCTTCCGGCGGGCTCCATCTCCTCCTTCCGCCAACTGAAGAAGTCCTTTCGGGACAACTTCCTTGGTGGAAGGTCACAGCCACGAACGGCGGCTTCCCTCCTGACCGTACGCCAGAAGAAGGGCGAGGCGCTCTGGGACTTTGTCAAAAGGTTCCGAACAGAAGCGCTTTGCATCTCGCGCCTGGATGTCCCTCTGGCAACCAGTGCCCTTATTTAGGGCACTCGCGACGGTTTTTTGCAGAGGACCCTCGGCGTCCAGCAGCCCGCCACCCTCGCCGAGCTACTCTCCATCGCGCAACGCCATGCGGCCTGCGAGGAGAGTTTGGCAGCAGGTAGGGCGGAGCAGGGGGAGCAGTCTGACAAGAAGAGGCCTTCCGATAACGGCTCTGACCGTGATCGGAAGAAAGGATGATGCAACGGTGACTCTCCGCGCCGTTCGTGCCCCTTCACCAACTACACCCCCCTTACTGTGGCACCCGAACAGATCCTGGCGGAGATCAGGAACGAAGCATATGTTCGGTGGCCACAGAGGATGCGCTCCGATCTCCGGAGGCGCGACCAAAACAAGTACTGTCGCTTTCATCGCGACCACGGCCATGACACCTCCGAGTGCCGCCAGCTCAAGGACGAAATTGAAGACCTTATCAAGTGCGGCTACCTGGGACGGTTCGTGCGCCGGAATGAAGAACGCCCCAGACACCGAGAGCGGACTCCCGAGCAGTCGATCAACAATGAGCCTAATGGGCAGGAGATCAATGTGATCGCAGGAGGCTTCGGCGCAGGCGGAGAAAGCACTCGAAGCCAACGTGATTACGCAAGGCGAGTGCACGTTGTAGATAGGCCTTCGGCACCTCGGCCGACTCCATATCCCACCAGTCCTGCACGCGCACCGCCCGAGGAGGCCATAACCTTCTCGGACGAAGACCTTGTAAGGGTTATGACCCCACACACTGATGCGTTGGTCATTTCGGCCACCATCAATCATTGTAATGTGTGCCGGATTTTGGGGAATAATGGAAGTGCCCCCGATGTCTTGGCTTACGATTGTTTTGTCCTCATGGGCCTGAAAACCGATCAACTCGCCCCCGTAAACTCGCCTCTGTTCGGCTTTTTCGGGAGTTTCGGTGCAGCCCATGGGAAGAGTTCACCTCCCGATCACTTTAGGGACGGCTCCAAGGATCGTGACCAAGGTTGTTGACTTCTTGGTCATCAACAATATGCCTGGATACAACACCATCCTTGGCAGAGGTCTGATCGGGCGCATTAAAGCAGTACCTTCGTCACTCCATCAGAAGATGAAGTTTCCGACCCCGAGCCGAGTCGGCGAAGTGCTCGGGTGTCAGCGCGAGTCTCGCCGTTGCTATATCCTCTCCCTAAGAGACAAGCAACCACTCGCAGATCCGGCACCGGCAACGTCCGATCAGCCTTCTACCAGCCGAGGTACGTCTGCCGAAGATTTAATTCCTGTCCAGGTAGATGATGACCCCGAGCACGTCTTGTACATTGGCGCTTTGCTGGCAGAGGCCGAGCAGCAACGCTACACAGCCTTTCTGCTGGCCAATTTGGACGTGTTCGCCTGGTCTGACGATGAGCTTCCGGGTATTCCCCCGGAAGTAATGGTGCATCACCTCCGTCTGGATCCACGGATTCCACCAGTTCAACAGAGGAGGCGACCTGTGAACCGAGAACGGTAGACCGTGATTCAGGATCACGTTGTCAAAAGCCGAACTGTTGGGCTCCTCCGAGAAGCCCAATACCCAAGATGGATCTCCAATGTGGTCCTCGTACGCAAAGCCAACGGTAAATGGCGCGTGTGCGTTGACTACAAGGATCTCAATAAAGCAACGCCCAAGGATAACTTCCCCCTGCCGCGCATTGATCAGCTGGTGGACGCTACGTCCGGTCACGAGCTTCTCAGCTTTCTGGACGCCTACTCTAGTTATCACTAGATCAGTATGCATCCCCCGGACCAAGACGCCACGACATTCGTCACAGACCTAGGCTTATACTGTTTTACCAGAATGCCTTTCGGCCTAAAGAACGTTGGCGCAACTTACCAGCGGCTGGTCAACAAAATGTTCGAGCAGTAGATCGGGCGCAATATGGAGGTCTATGTCGACGACATGTTGGTCAAAATGCTTCCTAGCATTGATCACATCTCCGACCTCCAGGAGACTTTCGCAACTCTGCGAAAGTACAATATGAAACTCAACCCTTCCAAGTGCGCGTTTGGTGTTCGTTCGGGTAAGTTCCTCGGTTTCCTCGTGTCAAATAGAGGAATAGAGGCAAACCCGGAGAAAATCCAAGCCGTGCTTGAGATGAGCAGTCCCAAGACAGTGCGCGACGTCCAACGACTGATGGGGCATCTTGCGGCACTGAACCGGTTCATGTCCCGAGCAGCAGAAAGAAGTTTTAACTTCTTCAAGTTGCTCCGAGGTCCTAAAAGCGCCTCAAAGCAAGGGGGGCAAGTACGGTGGACTGAGGAGTGCAAGGTCGCCTTCACCGAGCTGAAGGCATATTTGGCAGCCCCTCTTGTTCTCTCAAAGCCTGTGCTCGAAGAACCTTTGTTCGTTTATCTTTCGGTTACCGAACACTCCATCAGCGTAGTATTGATCAGAGAAGAAGGAGCGACGCAACATCCAGTGTATTACATCAGCAGGGTCCTTCAAGAAGCTGAAAGGAGGTACCCCCGAGCAGAAAAACTCGCCTTCGCTCTCGTCACGGCTGCCCGGAAGCTTAGGCCCTATTTTCAGGCCCACTCCGTTACGGTTCTAACCGATCAGCCGTTGAAATCCATCCTTCAGCGGCCGGAGGCTTCTGACAGGCTTATCAAATGGGCAATAGAGCTTGGTGAGTTCGACATCAGCTTCCACCCTAGGACAGCAGTCAAAGCGCAAGCATTGGCAGACTTCGTTGCGGAATGCACTCTCCCTACTGAACAGGATCCACCGTTGGCAGATGAACCCCCATGGGAACTCTATATCGACGGATCCTCTTGCGTTACAGGGAGCGGAGCTGGCCTGGTCCTCACCTCCCCGGAGGGATTAGAGTTCCAATACGCCCTCTGATCCTGCTTTCCGGCCTCCAACAACGTGGCTGAGTACGAAGCTTTGCTGTCCGGTATCCGCATGGCTAGGCACCTCGGAGCCCTTCGGCTTAGGGTCTTCAGTGACTCCCAATTGGTTGCCAGCCAAGTGAGTGGGCAGTTCGGAGCAAGGGAACCCCGCATGGCTCAATACCTTCAACAGGTCAAGAGCCAAGCAGAGGGCCTCCTATACTTCGAAGTCATACACGTCCCACGGGAGCATAACGCGCGAGCAGAAGCACTTGCCAACCTGGCATCCTCAGGTGACATCGCCCCTTCCCGCTCCGTGTTTATTGAAGAGCTCGCCTCGCTGAGCACTGAAGTAGACGTCGCAGCCATAGAGATGGGCCTACCAACTCCGAGATGGATGGACCCTCTCTTGGCGTACTTACTCCGGGGTGAGCTTCCACCCGAACAGAGCGAAGCTCGGAAAATCAGGATGCGTGCTCAGCAGTTCGCCCTCGTAGAAGGCAAACTGTACCAGCGGTCCCTTTCGAGACCTCTTCTACATTGCCTCAGCCCTGAGGAGGCCCTTGCGGCCACCGAAGAGGTCCATGAGGGGTTGTGCGGAAGCCACCTGGGGGGCAGAATGTTAGCACGCAGCCTCATCCGAGCTGAGTTTTGGTGGCCTTCTCTTCAGAAGGATTGCATGTCCTTCGTCAGGAAATGCACGAAATGCCAGAAGTTCAAATAGCTCATCAAGCAACCCGCCGAACAGCTTCATAGCCTGTTCGAGCCGCGCCCTTTTTCCAGATGGGGCATTGACATCTTGGGTCCCTTCCTAGAGGCCCAAGGTCGGAAGAAGTTTCTGTTCGTGGCCATCGATTACTTCACCAAGTGGATCGAAGCCGAACCTGTTGTCACGATCACCGAACAAGCCGCGTGGAAGTTCATCTGGAAGAACCTCCTCTGCAGGTTTGGCATCCCAAGAGTGATCACTTCCGACAACGGGAAGCAGTTCGACAGCACCTTCTTCAAACAGAAATGTGCCGAGCTCAGGATCTATAACCACTTCACCTCCGTGGCACATCCCCAGGCTAACGGCTTGGTAGAAAATGCCAACCGAACACTGCTGCACGGGATCCGCACAAGGGTGGAGGCTGCAGGAGGGTCATGGATTGACGAGCTCCCTAACGTTCTTTGGTGCCACCGAACAACGGCTCGAGTAGCCACTGGAGAAACACCCTTCCATTTGGCTTACGGCTCAGAAGCTGTTGTGCCTCTGGAAGTAGCTCTTCCCACCATTCGAACAACTCATTTCGATGAAGCCGCCAATAACCGTGATCTTCGGGAAAACTTGGACATGCTTGGCGAACGACAAAACGACGCCAGCATTCGCCTCGTTTCTTATCAGCAACGGCTCGCACAGTATTATAATGCGCGAGTTCGGGAAAGGTGGTTCAACGTGGGAGATTTGGTTTTGCGCCGCTGTTCGGCTTCGGATCCCCGAAGAGCAGTCGGCAAACTTGCCATCAAATGGGAAGGACCTTATCAGGTCACCCATGTCCTTGGGAAAGGCTCATATAAGCTAACTACCCCTAGTGGCAAAGCCATACCCAGGACTTGGCACGTATCTAACCTCAAGGTTTACCATTTATAAAAGCCTTTGTTCAGCATCCTACTTCTCTTCTCCCTGTTCCCATGGTTACACAAGCGCTTAGCATACACCCTGATCGGAACCTCATTTTCAGTTCCCAATGATCTACGCTGTACATGCAACGCTTATAAAACCGGTGGATTTCCATCTGAGCAGGAACAATGACGAAAGGGAGGAGATAGAAAAAGAGACGCCGTAGTCAAAGGATAGAAAGGGAAATCTTCATTTACTGATCTTTTCTTACAAGCAGGTCCCTTGGACCACGGTTACAAAAGGGAAATACAAGAAGGGCATGGAGCGGGGAGATTAAGGAGCCTGTTCGGAAGGGCCAGCATCTTCACCCGAAGAAGGCATCCGCCCAGATTGGAATTGCGTGAAGCGCACACCATCCAAACGGGCGTCATTGGTGCGGCGCCGGCACTCCCGAACAGCTGCCTCAAAGGCCTCTCGGGCACGCTCAACCCAAGAGAGCCTCTCCCCGAGATCCTTCCCAACATTAAGGCCCACTCTGTAGCAGCGGGCCCCATACTGCTCAAGATCTTCTTTGTAGTCCGGCCCAGTCTTATATTCTGCAACGGCGCGGACCCCCGCATCTGTTACAACCTTGGAAAGGGCGTCCTTCTCAGCCCGTGCCAAGGCAACATTGATTTCTGAAGCTTGGAGGGCGCCTTTGAGGTTCTTCACCTCCTCCTCCAACGCCGCCTCACGAGCCTTATGTCTCGCTGTGAGGTCCTCGCAGAAAAGCCGTCTGCGCCTCACAGAGATATTTTTGTTTCTGGCCCCGAGCAGCTAGGGCCTTGAGGATACCCAGCTACTTGGACATTCCGTCCGCAAGCACCTCCAGATCGACGTCGCTCATGCCCTCATCCTCTTGGCCCTCCGGGTGGTAACCTTCTGTTGGTCTCTCCGGAGTCTGCTCGCGGGGAAGATTCAAGCACCTCGCCAACTGGTCGAGATGGAAAGCAGTGGGGCTCGCAGGCAACTCCCTTGGCGCGTTTTCCATACGACGAAGTGTCGCCTCCAACGCTGCCACTGAGGGGTCCTCGGGAAGCCTCTTCAGCAGTACTTCATTGAGAGGCATCCGGTCGTCATCAGACTCTTCAGCCCGAAAACCGCCCCCAACTTCCGCTGCCTCCCCTCCAGCACCATCAGCTACCTTGGCGGTTGCAATTATATTAGCAACCACCTCGGTGGGGGGCATGGGGGGCAGGGTGCCCCCAGTGGTGGCGGCGATCTCCTCAGCGGCCCCCGTCGTTACGACCGCTTCTTCAGTGGCCCTGGCAGCAGGAACCACTTCCTGTCTTCCGGATAGGGTCGCCTGTGGCACTGGAGCCACCTCATTGCTCGTCAGCATCCCATCAGCGGTGGAAGCTTCCGTCGCATCGACGTCTTCATTGGTCCTAGTGCTCTTCGGGGCGACGATCCCCTCATCCTCCTCAGCAACGGCGGTCTCTGTAGCTACCACCCCCGCTGCTTCGACTAGCAGAGGGTTCTCCTCCCCCCGAGCAGAGGATGCCGCTACTCCTTCGCTCCTCCAGGAGGAAACTCCTGCAGTATTGCTGGCGGCACCGTGCTCAACACCACCAGCATTGGAAGCATTCGAGAGCTCCCTATCCCTCGAGCAGGTGGAGCCCCTGGCCTCTTCTCTGGCAGGGCTCTCCGACCCATCGCTCACGACGACGAGTCCCAGTTCGGTCGCCATTCTTTGCGCGACCTCCGGACGAACCACGGAGGGCATCCACGGTGCTTCCTGATCGGCCGACTCCACGACCTTACGCTTCCTGCGCACCAACAACTGCGCCTCTTCAATCCCCTCTTCGGTCTCCTCCTCGTTATGTTGAGGGGCGGAAGAGACCATCCTTTTCTTCTTCCGAGCACGGGGCTGGTCCGCGTCCTCTGCGCCCTCATCAAACAGCACTGGCCTCTTCTTCGTAGAGGCGGGAGGACGAGTCGTCCCATCGCCCTTCTCCGGCGGAGTCCGAGCTCCTGCCGAAACCACCTCCTTGGTGGCCTTCTTCTTTAGGTGAATTCTTCCGGGCCCCTTCTCAGGGACCCGTGCCTTCTCTGGAAGCTCCTTGGTAGACAAAGGAGCAACAAGCACCGTTGTTACTGCGGCACCAACCCTCACAGCAGAGGGAACCCGAACAACGGCCGCAACGTCGTCGTCCTCGTACACCATGTGAGCCAGAATAGGGATATGTTCGGCGAAATCCTCGTTCGCCTCAAGATCCCTTCTAGCCTCCAACTCCGCAGCGACTGTACACACAAAAAAATAGGGGAAGAGTTAGAGCAGGGTCACCAAACCAGCAGGTAAACGACCAAAGTCTATATACTTACTCCATGGTTTGCTCAGGCCATGCTTGACGAGCGAGAATTCGGTCACATAGCCTTCTCCATTCCTAACACCTGCTCGGAGAAGACTATCAGAGGCCCTCGCCTCGTCTTGGATCAGCTTCGGAAAACTGTCCTTTCGTGCCGAACGGATAACAGTGGGGAACCCCCACTCTGCACCATCCCGGTGGCGCACGAAGAACATTCAACCTTTGTTGTTGGAGTACTTGTTGGATAGTTGAATATGCATCCTATCTGTTCGGTGCTTGGCGTAGTAGATATCCGCTCCTGACGGTCGAGAAGCAGAAAGCTTGAAGTGAGCTCGGAATACATCCGTCGAGCCCCGGATCTCCTTGATCTTACAGATGACACCGAAGATACATATGTACCTCCATGTGTTGGGCGTCAACTGTATTGGCGAGACGCCCCAGCAGTTGAGAAGCGCCATCGCTACTTCCGGCAACGGTAGCTGGAATCCTGCCTCCAGGTGATCTACGGAGAGGGGGAGACAACCTGGTTTGTTCACCAGGAATGATTCCCCTTCCTTCGCATCGATGATCTCGTACTCGTCACCGATTCTGAAGCGCTCACGAAGCCCACTGTAATGGCGGCATCGTGGCCCGCTGGACGCCGCAACGGTGACCCCGCTCGCTCCGACAGCCGCGACCGCCTTCCCTTTTCCTGTCATCGTTGTACGATGTGGAGGAGAACGGCAAACAGGGGGCGGGAGGAAGAAGACGATCACCCAAGGGGGGCACGAAAACCTCTCGAACGAAGAAGGAAGGAAGCTTGAGAAGGAAGAAACCCTGAGGACTGACTGCTGGAAGAGTTTTCGAAGGCGTGGCTCCTGCCTTCGCCCCCTCCTTTCCTTATAAAGAAGGAGAGGCGCGAAATTCGAAGCGAACCCCAAAACGCCTCCCCTTCCAGTTTTCGAAAACTCCTCCTCGATCGCACTGCTGGCGGCCGTTCGAACGCAACGACGATGCTCCTGGCTCGACACGACCTCGCACCCATCATGATGGGTTAGCCGTTCGACAGGGCTCCAGGCGACGGCACCTCATAGCTCCCTGCAACGGGCCATCGCATTAAATGCAGAAGCGACGCCCTCGAAGTGCTCGTGTCACCGAGCCACTCGAGAGCGTGGGGCGCAAGTGTGGTGGCCAAATCTGGCCCCCTAGGCCCATGATGGCTCGTTACGGCCCTCTAACGTCCTATCAACGGACGGGGCTCCGTTTCAAGGTGCCACGCCCTCATCAGGGCAGTTCAGAGGCCTCCAAGGCATAACCCCCATGATCGGGCCTCGCCAAGCTCCGCAGCCTCATACTTCCGAGCAGGTCGCCGGACCTTTTGCACCGAACAACTACAGATGCTACCGAACAGCACGTTCGATCCCCACGTGGGTCACCTGCTCGGTAATCTTGTCCAGAGGTTGCCGAACAGCTCTTCGTGTCCTCACGACGGTTATAACCGCCTCAGGCCACGCGCCCCATCATCAAGAGGCGCGTTAACTGCCTGGCATCTCAACGGACATCTGAGCGCATAACTCCTCCCATTATGCGCGCCCGTCAAGGCGCCTTTCCAGACACGATCTATCAACGTTATGCACGTTCGCCGCAGCACCTATGCCTATAAGAGTACAGGTACAGGACCATGCACTGGTACGCTCTCTTTCACGCGAACACACCTTTACACTCAAAAATCCCCTGCCTTGCAAGCCTCATACTGACTTAGGCATCGAAGGGTTTTCCCCGGTCTTCACCGGGCCCCCTGATCTTTTCTGGTGATTGCAGGATCCTTCGTCCGCTACCGACGACCGTCATCTCCCTTACACAAGTGTTAGGCCTGATCCGCTCCGGCCCAACAAGGAAAATGCCTCCACAGTTATCAAATACTGTATTGCACCTAGATTTCCAGATGTTCCACATGACTGTCACTGCCCTTATTAAACAGCTCCATGTATCATCTTCAGTTGAAAAAGGAGGGGCTAGCTACCCACATAAGTAGCCTCTGATCCAATGACAACTTTAAATTATCAAGTTTATAGGGAACCAAATTGCTCTTGCATATTCACGCTCTAGTAACATATTCTGTAAAGTTTCTTCCTTGTCACCATAAATTGGACAGTTCTTACAAATTCTTGGAGAGATTACTGCAAAGTCTGAAAAGAGTAGAAAGTGCGTTTGCTAAGGCCTTCCAAATAAAAGTTGTGATCTTTGGAGGTATCTTTCTTGCAAATTTGGGGTGCCATATTAACTTCCAGACTGGGTTTGGGGCAGATGAGGAAGTCTCTGCTTGAGAATTTCTTAGATATCTATAAGCTAATTTTCAAGTCTGAGAATATGACTGAATTGGGATCCTCAATCTGAGAATTGAATCTACTACATTCTAATCGAAGAGGCTGGTGATTGTTGACATTTTCCATATGCCATCTTCTATCAAGTCGGAGACTTTGAGAGGTTTAGTACCTTGAGCATCAATCTTTGGAGTGAGGGTAGTTATTTGATCTGGGATCCAGAAATCTTGCCATATATTTGATGTTGAAGCCATTATGAACCACCCAACAACTTCCTCTCCTCAGATCATCTCTAACTGACATCATTGTCTTCCATGTATGTGAGTTTGATGGGGCTAACTTAGCTTGCCAAAAGGAGTCTGCACCTAAATGTTTTGCTTTGAGAATACTTGACCATGATCCACTTGAATCACTGGCAAACCTCCATGCAAGCTTTTATTATTGAGGCTCTATTGAAACCAAACTCATGAGGTCTCTAATACCCAGAACCCCCATCATCCTTTTGGTTTCTGAACCCTCTACAAGAGGTGATCTAGCAACTCCTTTTGTTCTCTCCCCACCAGAATTCCCTTTGAATCTTGTGCAAACTTTGAATAGTGTCCTCAGGGAACATCACATATGTGTTCATGATGTGAACTGGGATGTCACTTAAGGTGTATTATGATCTTTGTTGACAGTACTTCATCACCTCATTTCTTTAGAGCTACCTTAGCCATTATAATTGACCTCCTGAAATCTAGAGGGCACGTGGGAGCTACTTAACTGCGACCAAAGAAAGGTAGAGAAACAGTAGTTGTGGGCTTGAAGGTGACATGACCGAGGGGAGAGAGAGTGAGAGAGCCGGAATTGCATGCACAGCAACATGGACTTTAAAAGAGTGCCGTGTTGAACTGGCATTCCTGTTTAATATACTAACATTACGAAAAGGACTGGATCTCTATTGTTTAATAAACAGCCAAATATTTCATGTTTGCTGACCTAGCATCCCTGGAAATAGTCCCAGCAGATTTGAATTGATTCGCATATGTGATTCATTGGGCACAAATTAATACTGTCAGTTTACTGCCTGTTAAATGCAAAGCCATCTTTAATTTGTTGCTAGCAACAGGAAATTTCTCATGACAAATTATACAAAAATATTAATAGACTGCTTAAGACTTTCCAAGATTTGGATTACCTGACCCTATATAAAAGGGGTCATGTGGAAATGGATTTTTCATAGATCCATCACAAATTTTTAAAAGTAAAATGTTCTTTTATCATGTTCTCATGTGTGTTCCCGCATATTACGAATTCAAGTCCCGTTTAGTGCTAAGCAAGTCACTATAACGAAAGATGAATCCGTAATTGCGGAGCGCAGGCGTGCCAGTCGCTGAAGCGACAACAAGTTCTGCCTCCGAGAGTCGAAGGACTTTAGGTCTGTTTGCGCGCTGTCTGACTTCGTCAAACGAAAGTGGTGATCGGGTCGGGACCAAGATCACGCCGTTGCCTAAGCGCAACGACGTTAATTACATCCCTCTAAGAGGGAAAACCCTTGATTAATCGCCAGAATAAAGAGTCTTGTGGCCTTTGATGGAAACATCCGATAAAAGATATGCGCAGAAAAGTAAATCTAGTTGCGCCTAAAGTGAGACGACCAGAATATAACACTTGACGCATTTTTGTTGTTATTTCAGAATTATTAAGAGGGCTAAATTAATTGATTTGACTTGTTTTCTTTTGATCTTTTACAATTTCTATTGTGCTCGATCTTTTATTGGATTGTCCTTTTGTCTGTTGGTCTTTTGATTTAATTTAAATTTGATTGTTCAATTTGATGTGGAGCTTTATTTGATTTCAATTTTTTTCTTAACTTATTTGAGTTTGAAACTTATTTGAATTTTTTGTTCCGAGTCAGGAGCTTAACCCGAAATTATTTGATTTGATTTCTTTGGTTTAGGGTTGCTTTATTTGATTGATTGATTTTTTTTTTTTTATTTAACTTTGGGTTTATTTTGAAGCTGTTATCTTTTTGTTGCATTTATTTTGGTATTGTAGGATTTGATTTGAAATTATTCATATTTTCATTTGTTATTTGATTTGAGATCTCCCTCGATTATTATCTCTTTGATATGAAGTTATCATGTTGTATTTCTTTTAGATTTGATCTAAAGTTGCAACAATTAAGTTTGTTTTATATGATTTGATTTATCTTTTTTTTTAATTGTATATTGTTTTGACAATTTATTAATTATTATTCCATTAATTTAATTTCCACTCCATATCTGCTTGTGAAGGATCAAATAGAAGTGGAAGATTTGTAGGCATACGTATACACATATGGGTTTAAGAATGGGTTATGCTTGTGGGTTTATTTGGGTATGTGCATGCATGGCACGTGGAGTTGGAATGGTGGGGTATTTGATGTTTTTTTTAACGAAAAGGAGAAATGGGTCAGAATGGCAGCCTTGCTGTGGGTGATGGGTTAGAACGGCAGGCTTGAACAGCGGGGAGTTTTAGATGTTTTTTTTTTTTAAGGGATATGTGTGGGAATTTATGCACACAGATATGGGTGGCTGAACGGCAAGGTGTGTTGTATGTGGGGGTGCTGATCGGCAGGGTGTGTTGTGTGCGGGGGTGCTGATCGGCAGGGTGTGTTGTGTGCAGGGGTGCTGAACGGCAGGGTTTTGTATGTATGAAATGTTGAACGGCAGACCCTTTCTTTTCTTTGGAAGCTTGAACGGCAGGGGGTCAGGGAGTCTGCCGATGAGCCTGAACGGCAGGGGGGAATGGTGCTGAACGGCAGCCTGCTAATTTCTCTTATTGTCATTTATTTATTTCCATTTTTTTAGTGTTTTATATGCTTTCATTTTTTTTGTTAATTAATTTTTTTTATTGACCTATTTTCTTTATCAATTTACTTGTGTTGTTTTCTTTTTTATTACTTTTGGTCATTTAAATTTTTTTATTGATTTGATCGCCTTGTCCATTTGTTGTTTGCTGTCTGCTCTTTTTGTTATTCAGCTTCCACTTATTCTTTTATTATTTCTATTATTTGTTTTACTTATTTATTTTCTGTTTGTCCTCGTGTTCAGCTCATCGGTCGAAGGACGCAATCATACTGGCGCTCATTTGTCTCGTTCTTACACATGTACATACATGTCACACAAATTAGTAAGATCATGGCTGGAGAAATGACGTTTAAGCTGGCGGAGAAACCCGTCATGTGGTATAATCCGATTTGATAGTAACTTTCCCTGCCCACCATATGTCGGGGCGTTACTCGGGTGCGCTCACCTATGAACTTAAGATGGTGCACAGAAAACAATGTTTGCCATCGAGAGGCAATATGCTGTTTGCCAATGACGCCGAATTATAACACAAGTTATACGGTGACTACGTTGGCACAAATGTATAACATTATCGTTAGAAATGGATAAGTGTTCGACTCGAGACAAAAATCCGACAGCACCTCCCCTTAGTTTGCGCTTTGGGGGGGTGTGCATGACATTCGTCCACCGCGATGGAGACGATGCCAATAAGATGTTGATGCCGAGGCAACAACATCAAGGCACAAGGCACCGGTTTCCGAGGCGTCCTCAAGAAAATCGGTAAATGCCGAGGCCGGGAGATAGCTTGAATGGTGACCCTCAAAGCATTGCGTAACTGAACCACCTTAAACAAAGGGGTATTGGATTTTTAATGGAGAAGAGAGGTTGAACGGCAGCACTGCGTAAGCATTACACAGGGCTGCCGTTCAAGACCCTCAACATCCAAGCAACGACGGAGTGAGGGAGTGAGGTGAACGATGACACTTCGGAATACACAATATTCGAAACGGCAGCCTTCTAAAACATAAGAATATTTTGAACAGCTACCCTCCAAAACATAGACATTCTGAACGGCAGCCCTTCAAAGATATGAAATCGTCTGAACGGCAGCCCCCAAAATATGAAACATTCTGAACGGCAGCCCTTCAAAATATGAAATCTTTGAACGGCAGCCCTTTAGAATGTGAAATCTTCTGAACGGCAGCTCCCGAAACATGAAATACTTTGAACGGCAGCCCATCAAAATGTGAAATCTTCTGAACGGCAGCCCCCAAAACATGAAATACTTTGAACGGCAGCCCTTCAAAATGTGAAATACTTTGAACGGCAGCACTGTGTCATCACTGCGCAGGGCTGCCGTTCAAAGCCTTTAACGCCTTGAACAAGAAATAATTGTGTAAATTGACTAATATAAAAAAAAAGGTAGGCCAATTTAGTCCCTGAGAACCAGGCATGGGTATTATTTTCACCCTAACCCGAGAACATCTGGGATCCCATTTAGGATACGGAGCAGGTAAAGATAAATGGAAATGAATCATATCTTAAAATAAGAATCACTAAAATAGAAGGGGACGATCACAAAGCTATTCTCAACAGGTCGGCGATGTAAAAGACTGGGGGAGGGGATTCCAAGCTCGTCATGCCAATTGTTTAAATACACCGGATAAGAGGATATGGAGGCATCCTAACCCGGCATGAAAACTATTCATTAATGCTAAAATGGTCAACAAGCAAGACATTCATAACCAGTAAGAACAAGGGGAAGATAAGAAGAAACGTCAGATGGGAATCGGAGAGAAAACACTGAACCGGAATCAAACAAATTGCCAAATTCAACTTAATCAGAGGAGAAATTCTATAAATTTAGAGAAAAGAGTACAATGGAATGGGGGGAACTCGAAGAAAACCCCGGTTTCTCTCTTTTGCCCAATCTCTCTCTGTGGAACACTCACCCTCTCCCTTTTCTTTCTTCTTCCCGAAGGATCTCCCCAGCCCCTGCTTCAAGAAACCCCGCAGTAGTCGCCCTCCTCTTCTTCCGGTTCTTCCTTCTGCTTGCCCAGAAGAACCCAGAGCCGCCAGAAGCCTCCCTTTTCTTTCTGCTACTCCGTTCTCCTCTCTTCTGCATGGGAAAAGGGCCTTTTTAAGGGCCATTCTTTGAGGGCTGACATGGCAAAAGCCAGAGCCGAAGATAGACCCCTCATATTTGATAAATTTACAATGCATGCCATTGTTGTTTGCCGCGGATGCTTGTTGGTCTTGGTCCTTTCTTGGGCCGCAATCCATTCGAGGCCCATTAGCCAAAACAGGTGTAAACAAATGCCCCCCACCTGGGGATGGTGCAAGCGAGGATCGAGCGGAGCAGCGTCCGCAGGTGTACCCCTCACAGCCTCATGGAGAATTGTCTTGTGCTCTGCTGTCGTGTAATTTCATTGCTGTCAATCTCTTGTCATTCTGTTGTCTTGTGACGTCTAGTGATCTGTTGTCTCATGGTCGGATGGCGGTCCTTGGACGTGTTTCCATGCCGATGGTCTTGTTGAAACTGATATTATCATGTTGAAATCGACAGCCAGTGAATGATTGCTACGATGACAGTTCGTTGAATTAACGAGTCTGTTGAGCTACACCATATGAACGGACGCAAGCTTCTGGATGGTTCCGTTTAATGTACTGTGGGTGTTTCGACCGGCACATTAATCGGATCGGCAATTTTCACCTCGATTGATGCAGCGACGTCTTGGTTTGATGACGTCAACTAGCAAAAATATTGGTATTATGGCCCTTAATACCACTGTAGTAACAATTTTTTTTTTGACATAATTCTTGGCCTGACGAGGGATTCACGGTAAACTTACCGTTTATTGCTTGTAGATATATATACATATATATATATATATATATATATATATATATATATATATATTTAGGTAGAAGGTGCCAGAACGGCAGACATGGACCGGGCACACTTCTTCTTTGGAATGACCAAAAATCAGATCGGCAGCCCTTGAACCGGTACGGGACTGGTTTGAACGGCAGCCCTTGACCCGGCTCTTGCTGCCTTGAACCGCCAGAGATTTGGCTTTGGAGCGGGCCTGTGGGAGACCCGATAGGCCAGATCGGCAGGCTCCGCCAGGACCTCTCCAGAAGGTGCGATGGAGGGCGCTGAGCGGCAGGCTCCATTTGGGTCTGTGAGGACCCAGGAAGCTGAGTGAGTGGGATCCGAAGGGCCTGAAAAGGTGTGCCCCTCCTTTCTCTTTTCCCATTCACAAAAACCTGCCGCACAAGCTTCTCCACTTCTCTACGTTTCTTCCTCCCTTCGCACTGCTTCCCCCCTTCTTCGCACTGCTTCCCCTTCTACGAACATCTCGAAGGCAGCAGCGAAGCGAGGCAGAGAAGACGACAGCATCCTCATCTCAGTCGTTCCTCTCTTTCCCCCTTTGCTTTTGTACACCCCATCCAGCGAGATAGGCGAGCGCATTCGAGGGGCTTCTTCAGCAGGGGATCTCGCGACGGCAGCGGCATAGCAGGACAAAGGCGACAGAGCAGAAATCTGGTACCTTCCCGTGCTCTTTTGTTACCTCTGGTTTCTCTTCTGGCTTCTGATTTAAGGACCCCTGAAAGGCGACCTCAGTGCTCCTGGTTTTGACTTTGACAGAGCACAACAAAGGCGACGGCTTTCCTTTACCCGTGGGGGCGGATCTAGTGACGTCAGCTTCGGGGCCTCCGGCGATGGCAACCTTCTGCAGCAACCGAGGTTGCATGCAAACAAGGCGGGGGGGTTCATGTGGCTGTGTTTCATGGCGCTAGAGAGGCGTGGAGGAGGGTCTACGGCGGTGTTCTTTGTTCCTGTCAGCGTTAGTGACCAGGAGCAGTAAAGGTGCTGGGCGCTGTCTTCCCTCAGCTTCTACGAAAGCCAAACATTGCTGGTATTTTCTTTGGAGAATCTCTACCTTGATGTTTATTTGCTAGATTTATCTTACTGCTCACAGCAATAGATGCACTTTGAGGTATGATATTGGCAGAATCAGTTCTATTTGAGAGGGCTTATTAAAAGCATGGTTGCCTGGATGGTCACAGCAGTACATATCACCATCTTTTGCCCACCGCCCACATTATCTTCCTTTAGCTTCCGTGAGAGCTGAACACCGTCGGTATTTGAGAGGATTCCGATGATGCCTAGATTTACATTTTAACTTTCAACCATCTGAGAATCAGAATTTTTGTTGACCACCCTCTATTGTGTTGTCCGAGACACCTTGTCTCCCACTTTGCCCATGCAGATATGTGGTCTTCAAGTATCTAATTGAGGCCATTTCCTGCTGGGGCGCAGCCTTGAATTCAGATGTCCTCCATAGCTCTGCTTATTAAGATGCTATTAACTCCAGGATGTGATGTCAAAAAGCAACTTCCTGACTTCTTGCTTTCATGTTCCCCACTCCGGGCCTAGTTCTGGTTGCACAGGTGCTTCCCAGAGCTTCTAAACATAGCTCCCTAGAACTGAATTGATAACTCCCCAATAAGTGTTTCAGTAGTTTCTGCACTTTGGATATTTTGACACTGATGAATCCAAGTGCCAAAGAGTGCTCTAACCAATTGGAACTGATGTGGTCATGCATAAGCATTGTTCCCAGTTCAGAATAATCTCTGCATAAAGAAGTTTCCTTCACAAATTCTTTCCAGGATGAGGCTTTGTGAGCACTCTTAATGACTATCTCTGTGTGCAGCTGATCACTAATTATCCAGCATAGAGACCACCAATTTTTTTTGTGCTTGCTTTGCTTTCACAGTTGATGGTGAATAATCCACCAACTAATGCCTGCTTGTCACTTTCCTCTTTACTTCACCTAGAGTGCCTCAGAACCATCTTGTCCTGCTACTTAGGCTTTCCATATGATATCCTTCTTCTTATTGATGTTTAGCACTGTGCCTTTCCACATTTCTTGTCATTGAACTTGAGTTTTTTTTTTTATCTGATCCACTTCTCGACTTGCTTTCATTTCTTTGTTCTCCTGAGTGTCTTTTCCATTTGTAACAAAAGTGTTCACCTTATTCAGCTTATCTGAAAACTGGTTGGCTTCACATTCAGCACCAACGAGCAGATTTTGCATTTCGTCATTTCTTAATGTGTCTGATTCTTCTACATGACACATGCTTGCCTTGAAGGGAGTGAACTTTGACGGCCAGCAGTCTATATAAAAATCTTCTGTCTAAAGACATTCTATGTGAAGAATGATGTCTTTTTTTTGTTCCTGGTTGTTATTTGACATGATGAGACCTTCTTGCAACTCTTGAGGACGATGCTATTTTGCAAGGTTAGGGACTATGGATGGATGAGAGCTATGATTTGGTGGTTTTCTGAGCACTGGCGCTAACTTATGATACATTAGAGCCTTGTACATATATCTGATTTCATGTGACTAGCCCTCGGGCTCAGTCAGGCACTGGGCCATTCTCCCCTTGCAGGTTGGACCTCGGGGTCGGAGTGGTTCCCGGAGAGCTGTTCGGCGTGCTTGGCATGACCGTCTGTTTGGGGCCATCTCGCCTTTGTGCGCGTCGCCGAGGAATGCAACATTGCTCTCATTGAGGCCAATGCTAACAGCTCTGAGGCCCTACATGAGAAGATTCTTGCTCTCAAGGCAGCATTAGTTAATGTTGAAGCTGAGCTTCAGAGGTCGAGAGATTGTCGGGTCCATTACGAAAAGGTCACTTTACAGTTAAAGGACCAAACTGTTGAGGCAAAGGAAGTTTTGAGGAAGGTTGAATTCCACGAAGAGCGCCTGAGGGAGATGGCATCCTCCCCTTCAGTGGGCATCTTGCCAATGGAAGAGATATTCCGAGACTTGTAAAGTCTCCCTTTTTTTTTGTACATTGGCAAGCATGCCCGTCATGTAACACAATTTCTGAATCAATGAAAAGTACATCTTTTGAGCACGCCTAGCGCTTCTTGTGCAACTTATTTTTTTATTTTGTTCTCATTATCAAATTGAGCGCCCTTTCGGGTTTTCGCCCAACTTGACCCCCTCTTGCTTTTGCCTACACGTCCTTTCGGGTTTTCGTGTAGCAGGGTACTCGATTTTGCCCACGGCGCCCTTTGCGGGTTTTCATCATGGCCGAGTTTTAGGTCCTTTTTACCCTTGCCCAAAGGACAAGTCCGACGAGGCATCTCTATTTTTAGCCCCCTTTTTTTTTTGTTTAACCTTCTTGTAATTATCTGTATGACGGGACCTTTTCCGTCTGTTGGCTATTGGAGTGACGGGTCCTTTGCCGTCGGGATCTTTTGCCGTCTGGTAACTGTTGGAGTGACGGGAGCCTTTGCCGTCTGGTAACTGTTGAAGTGACGGGATCCTTTGCCGCCTGGAAACTGTTGGAGTGACGGGATCCTTTGCCGCCTGGTAACTGTTGGAGTGACGGGAGCCTTTGCCGCCTGGTAACTGTTGAAGTGACGGGATCCTTTGCCGCCTGGTAACTGTTGGAGTGACGGGAGCCTTTGCCGTCTGGTAACTGTTAGAGTGACGGGAACCTTTGCCGTCTGGTAACTGTTGAAGTGACGGGAGCCTTTGCCGCCTGGTAACTGTTGAAGTGACGGGAGCCTTTGCCGCCTGGTAACTGTTGGAGTGACGGGAGCCTTTGCCGCCTGGTAACTGTTGAAGTGACGGGATCCTTTGCCGTCTGGTAACTGTTGGAGTGACGGGAACCTTTGCCGTCTGGTAACTGTTGAAGTGACGGGAGCCTTTGCCGCCTGGTAACTGTTGGGGTGACGGGAGCCTTTGCCGTCTGGTAACTGTTGAAGTGACGGGAGCCTTTGCCGCCTGGTAACTGTTGGGGTGACGGGAGCCTTTGCCGTCTGGTAACTGTTGAAGTGACGGGAGCCTTTGCCGCCTGGTAACTGTTGAAGTGACGGGAGCCTTTGCCGTCTGGTGACTGCCGAAGTGACGAGGCCTGGTGTTGTCTTATACCCATCAAGGTGACGGGGCCTGGTATTGTCTGGTACTTGCCAAGGTGGCGAAGTCTGGTGCTGTTTTATACCCATCGAGGTAATGTGGCCTCGTATCGTCTGGTACTAGGATCTTGCTAACACTTGACCTTCGTGCTTGTTGATGTCTTGGCATTGGACTGATCCTTGTTGTCGTTTTTTTTTTTCTTTTAATTTTCTCTTTATCGAATTGGGCGCCCTTACAGGTTTTCACCCAATCCGACCCCCTCTTGCTTTTGCCTACACGCCCTTTCGGGTTTTCGTGTAGCGGGGTACCCGATTTTGCCCATGGCGCCCTTTGCGGGTTTTCACCATAGCCGGGTTTTAGGTCCTTTTTACCCTTATTCGATGAAGCGACTCGAATAAGTCCGACGGGGCACCTCCATTTTTGAACCCCTTTTTTTTATTATATTTTGTTTTGGTAGGGAAAACCGCTATCTGCTCGAGCTCGTTGACGATTATGATCCCATGACCATGTTATTGACTTGGCCTCGTGTCGCACTAGCATGATTACTAGCGAGACTCTGCTATCGCACGGTGTAGATCTCTTATGTTCGCCATTGTTTCCAATTCTCGATGTGGTCCTGACGTATCAGCATCAATGACGATTTTGATCCTTCGGATTTGGTGACTCCAATTCATCATGCCCCCTGCACATTAAAGACCCCAATGTCAGATCAGAAGATGTTCATTGGATTTTCTTTCTTTAAATTTGGGGAAACATTAAACTGTTGATCTTTCAAGATGTCTTTTAAATGGGGAAAGAAACAGAAATTTCAAAGAACCTCCGTGGAAAATAATGCGGTCGTGTAAACGAGGGGACTCCTTTCATCGTCCTCCCCTTGAAAACAGCGAGAACCACGGGAAATCATAATGTTTGTTGAGACGTGCGTCGCCTCAGAGCCATGGTCCGGCTAGCGGTATGGCTGCCTCTCTCTTTTTTTTTTTGCCATGCATTGCATGCCATTTTTTGCGTTGTTCTTTTGGCTCTTCGTCATTGGCGACTAACGTCCCGGGTTTAATATTTTTTTTACATGGGGAAGACTGAGTGTAGAGACTCCCTGTTGTTGCAATAGCAACGTCTCTTGATGACCGAGCTCTTCATTCATCGAATATGTTGCCCGGGTCTAGTTCTTGTTCCTCCTCTTGCTGCCTGTGATGCTGGCTATCGAACTGTGGATGGCATGCATGGTACAACTTCAAATGTCTTCCATTGAGGGGTGGAAATTTGACTTCACCTCGATGATCGACTACGACGTACGCGCCGCCTTCATAGACCCTCTGCACCACATACGGACCGGTCCAGTTCTCGTTTAGCTTACCCTTTGGGTTGCCAGCCATGACCTCTCTTCTTTTAACCATCACCAGGTCTCCTTTCTTAAACTCGCGGCCCTTAACTAACTTATCAAAAGCGCGTGCTATGCGAGCCTGATAGACTTGAATATTCTTTTGTGCATGTAGCCTCTTCCCCTCCAAGTCGGAGAGTTCTTCAAGTCTCCTTTCAATGTTGGTCTGGCTCTCAGGAGCTAGTCCATGTTGAATAGCTACCCTGAGGGATGGCACCTCGAGCTCCACCGGGACCACTGCCTCAGAACCGTATACCAGGGAGAAAGGTGAGCAACCCGTTGGTGTCTTGTAAACAGTTCGATAAGCCCACAGGGCCTCATACATCCTGTCTTCCCAGTCTCTTTTATTTGCACTGACTGTCTTGGCTAGCAAGGTGCATAGTGTTTTGTTGAAAGCTTCTGCTAAGCCGTTGGCCTGTGGATTGTAAGGAGTAGAGGTTCTCCAGTCTATTCTGTACCTGGAAGCCATTCTTGAAACTTTCTGGTTCTTGAAATGCGTTCCATTATCTGATATAATCCGATCTGGGCTCCCGAATCTAAAAATAATATTTCGCTGGATGAAGCGAGTCACCAGCTCTCCTGTTACTTCTCTTAGTGCCACAGCTTCAGCCCATCTTGAAAAATAATCAGTAATTGCCAAGATGTACTTGCACCCGGAGGAGGAAGGTGGCAAAGGGCCCACGACGTCAGTGCCCCATTGTGCAAACGGCCAGCTTGGGACGGTCGGATGCAAATGTATGGGGGGTCTTCTCAGTATGACTCCATGTTCCTGACATTGCTGGCACGTCTTGGCAAATTTACCACAGTCTTCGAACATAGTCGGCCAATAATACCCGAGCCTCTTGATCTCTATTTTCATTTTGGGTCCGGCCTGGTGGGCGCCAGCGATCCCGGCGTGCACCTCCTTCATAACCCTCCAGGCTTCTTCAGGTGACAAACACCTCAACAAGATCTTCTTTTTGGCGTCTGCCATGATCTTGAATAAGACCCCGC
This sequence comes from Colocasia esculenta, assembly GCA_014218235.1. Lineage (NCBI taxonomy): Eukaryota > Viridiplantae > Streptophyta > Magnoliopsida > Alismatales > Araceae > Colocasia > Colocasia esculenta. The sequence goes on along the minus strand of CM024762.1, from coordinate 144,625,646 downwards.
CTCTTAGCTCATATGAATCTTTTATCCGGACCAGCTTGATTCGTTCTTCTCTTTGTGTTGGCAATTGCTGGTGTTCGAACCACTGCAGCAGGGGCTTCCTCCAGTCTTCTTGTCTGACCTCTTCTGCCACGGAGACCTCTTCATGGTCGTTCTCTTCATTTTCATGTTCACTTTCTATCATGCTAGGAACCTGTCGCCTATTCATGATGACGATTTCCAGCTTCTCATCTGGTGGCACTGCCAGTGAACTTGCCAGCTTAGCCAAAGCATCAGCTTGTGCATTTCCGCTTCTGCCAATGTGCTCTATTTCTATTTGGTAGAATTTTGCCATCAATCTCTTGACTTTTCGATAATAGGGCAGCAATTCCGGCTTTTTGACGTCAAACTCTCCTTGTACTTGTTTGACAATCAGCATTGAATCGCCGAACACTTGCAATACCCTGATATTCATGGAGAGGGCCACTTGCAAGCCAATGATCAAGGCCTCATACTCAGCTTCATTGTTTGTACATGGCTTGCTAATAGAGCAGGAGGTATGTGTAACCTCTCCTTCTGGTGATTTCAAGACGATACCTGCCCCCGCTCTGACTCTTGCTCTGCCATATGCCGACGCTTCTATTCTTGAGGCCCCATCAAAATACAGCTGCCAGGTAGCTGTTTGTAGCTGGTTCACTTCAAGAGTCTCATCTTCTGGTAGCTCGGTAATGAGCGGAGAATTTTCTGGCACAGGGTGCGCTGCAAAGAAATCTGCCACCGCCTGGCCTTTAATTGCTTTCTGAGGGACATATTTGATGTCAAACTCCATCAACATGACGGCCCATTTACCAATTCTCCCTCTCAGCGCAGGCTGAGAAAGTATATATTTGATGGGGTCAGCTCTGGATATCAGCCTGACCTCGTGTGGCAGCATATAGTGCCTCATTTTCTTGGCCGCAAATACTAAGGCCAGACAGACCTTTTCAATTGGAGAATATCTATCCTCCGCCCCGACCAATCTGCGGCTGAGATAGTAGAGGGCCTGCTCTTTTCCTTCTTCATTTTCTTGTGCCAACATAGCTCCCAAAGAATGCTCCGTGGTTGCTATGTATAGTATAAGAGGACGACCCTTTATTGGAGCGCCCAGAACTGGCGGAGTATTCAGATATGCTTTCAGGTGGTCCAGGGCGTTTTGGCACTCCTGGGTCCATTGGAATGGGACGTCCTTCCCCATTAACTTGTGGAAGGGTTGACACCGCCCAGATAGATTTGAGACAAACCTACGGATGTAGGCCAACCGTCCTTGTAATGATCGGAGCTCCGTCAAGTTCCTTGGCGGTGGCATCTCTTGGATAGCTTTGATTTTGACAGGGTCAATTTCAATTCCCCTGTACCGGACAATGAAACCCAAGAATTTCCCGCTGGATACGCCGAATGCGCATTTCATTGGATTCATTTTGAGTTCGTATCGTCTCAGCCTTTCGAATACGACTCGGAGATCAGCCAGATGATCTTCTCTTCGTTTAGTCTTGACCACTAAATCATCAATATAGCATTCCACCTTCTTGTAGAGTAGCTCATCAAAGATTTTGGTCATGGCCCTCTGATATGTAGCTCCAGCATTCCTGAGTCCAAAGGGCATCCGTTTATAATGGAAAATCCCTTTAGGTGACCTGAAAGCTGTGTGTACTCTGTCCTGTTCAGCTATCCAGATCTGATTGTAGCCAGATGACCCATCCATAAATGACAGTGCCTCATGCCCAGTAGTTGCATCGATCATCACCTCAGTGATTGGCACTGGAAAGTCATCTTTCGGACAAGCTTTGTTCAGATCTCGAAAATCTACACATATTCTAATCTGCCCATTTTTCTTTTTAACAGGTACAATATTTGCCAGCCAAGTGGTGTACTGGTTCTCTTCAACAAAGTCAACATTTACCAACTTGTCAACTTCTGCACACACCTTGTTGATCAGTTCTGGTCTCATCCTCCTAGGAGATTGTTTGACTGGCTCAATATTTGGGTCAATGGCCAAGAAATGTTGAGCAACTTGGGGGCTAAGCCCCGGCATCTCTTTGTAGTCCCAGGCGAAACAGTCCCGGAACTCCTTCAAGAGTTGGATGTATTGTTCCTTTTCCACCTCTGGAATGAGGGCACTGAGGAAGGTTGGCCTATGATCATCTTCTGTACCCAGATTTATTTCTATTAACTCATCAACAGTGGCCTGACCACCATCCTCGAGCTCTTCAGGTGCTGGCTGCAGGTCTATGAGGCCTTCTTCCTCATTTTCTGCTTCTAGCACTTCCAAATATTCATCCTGTTGATCTTCATCTGGTGCGCCTCTTCCGATCTCTTCTGATTGCTGAATTTCCTGATTTAAGTTTTGTAAATTGTCTGTTGTAATTGTCTGGCCTTGTATCTCTCCCAGCTCAGTGAAAACTGATTCGGCAACTTTGTTATTTGTCAGTTCTTCTACTACTGGCAACACTTGGGTGATAGATGACTCCGGGGGAGTGCCTATCGGGGATACTACCACCTCCAGGGGAGACTCTTCATTTGCAATTGTGTCTATTTCAGTTTCAGGTCCCTCTTCTAGATAGTCATCATATACTACCCCTGAGGAGCCTTCTTCTTTTCGATTGACGATGCTGACCATGTCAACGGTGTACTGTCCTCCCAACGAGAAACCAAGCCCTGGACATGGCGTGATTTTCAATAAATCCCTATCCATGTTTGGAGGATACCAAAGCTTCCTGAATATCTCCCTCTGACTGAGACGTTGATAGAAAGGAATCTGTTGTCTCATGGTCATTTCGGTTAATGCAGATGACATGTCGGGGAGACCCAAAATCGGCACAAGGGGGTCTCCCATCTCTTCGGGAATCTGACAATCATCATCCCTTCTTATTAAATGCTCTTCGGCTGCATAGAAAACCGTGAAGCGCCCACATGGGTGGGATATCACCATGGTCTTTAATGCTTTCACTGTTTGGCAGTCAACCTCAACGATTGGCTTCGTGAGGCCTTCTGGGACCAGGATGGACTTTCCTTTTTCATTCCCTTCTTGTATGTTGAGGTCGTGTGTGCAGACCGGGGTATCGCATAAATGCATAGATGCCCCCTTTGTTGGTGCGGGCTCTACAGCGACAACCCCTGGCGGAGGTGGTGGAAACCACTCATCTGTGATTGCGACCTCTTTTTCTCTACCCTTGGAAGGGGTTTGCTCTTTTGAGTACTCCAGGTACAGGCTTGCGTCTAGAAGATGACACTCATAGACTTCGAATGGATGTGCATCGGCAAAGGTTCTGTGCTCTCCCTTTTTGATGTATTTATGCACTGGTGCAATGTGGACGGGACTACGCCGTTCTGGTGAAGCCAGGGCCGACCGAGCAGGGCCTTGTATGAAGTGTTGGCGTTGATGACATGGAATTGAACTTTCGTTGCAAAATCTCCCAGCACCAGGTCAAGCTCTATGACCCCTAAAGGGATCTCAAATTTCTGGTTGAAGCCTGCAATCCTCACATCATGCACGGAAGTGAGGTGCACATCAAAGTGGTATTTCTGATAAATCTTATATGGCAATATGTTGACTGCTGCTCCGGGATCCACCAGAATTCTGTTTAGGGGCAGCCCATTCAATTGCCCCCTCATATACAGTGGCCTGTTATGAGTAGTCATGGGGAGGAGCATGTCCTCCGGAGTAAATGTAATGGACTCCGTGCTGGCAACGGCAGTCTCCACTTGCATCTCTGCCAAACATGCCTCATACTGTGTTGGAGTCTGTAGGGCTGAGATGATTGCCCTTCTGGTTTCTTCACTGAAGGATAGAATGTCCCAGATGCTGAAACGTGTGGGAACCTTTTTTAGCAGCTTGATGATCCGGTCAGCAGCTCCCATATCATCCCGCTTAAGTTTCTCTTGGTCGTCTGCATGGCTTTCTGCTTGAACATCAACAACAGGGCCAACTGGCTTTTGGCTGACCTTCTTTTGTGTCTTCAGGGGTGTAAATGCTACCTGAGCTTGCTCCTTGGCCGCTAAAAATTCGGCAAAGGATGGGACCGTGCCCTCAGTCTCTTCATTCTTGTACAGCCCTGGAGGAGGTGGGATTTGTGTCCCTCGAACCTCAGGCTCAGGAATTTGGTAGGATGGCTCTCCTCGGAAGATAATATTCTGATTTGCTGGGGCCGGACGTCCCCATCTTCTTCCAGTTCTAGTTGTAAACTCGAGCCCTGAAGACCCAACCTGGTTGACGTCATTGGATGAGGAACAGATTTCCTCATCATCATAATGCTCCACTAAGCCCAGGAGAGACGAAATGGTGTTGCATGAAAGAGTTGCAACTGCCTTCTTCTTCTTCTTAGATCTTTTCTTCTTCTTCTTTTTAAGTTCAACTGACTCTTGCCCCCAGAATAACTCCTCTTCAGACTGGGGCATCTCTTGTGCAATGGGTGCTTCCAGAGTCAGCTTTTCAAGCTCCTCCCATGGCACGTACTCTTGCAATCGGACGGGATGCCTATCCGGTTGCTCATATTCATCTAGCTCGTCAATTAATGCCTGCAATCGCTCCAGTGACGGGTTGCCCCCTCCATATAATGGCAAGGGCGTCCGCCTCCTTCTGTTGTTGTTCCTTGGGATGACGAACTGGGGGAGTGTTTCATACCACACGGGAGTAACCACTGGTGTAGGTGACTGGGGTGTTACCCCTCGAATTTGCACTTGTGGTACTGGCTTCATTTCTTGAACTTGCACCTGTGATGCTGGTTTCACTTCTGCTTTCTTCTTTGCTCTTTTAGGCACCTCATGCCATCCCTCCTTTTCTTTGATAGGAGTGAGGACATAGTTCTCATAAGTTTTCTGAGTACTGGCCTCGGAGATCTCCTCTGGCAGCTGTTGATATAACGAGATCATGTTGGCTGCAGCTTGCCGAGCAGGGGGCTCATGTGGCTGAGGAGGATTTACTCTGTACTCCCCCATCTGCAGCTCTCCTTTTTTGACCAAACCTTCCATAATATCTTTGAACACGTAACAGTCTTCCAAAGCATGTCCAAGGATCTGGTGGTACATGCAGTACCGAGGATCATCTTTCTTTGAGGCTTCATCCGGTCTTTTAGATGTTGGGAGCACGATCTTGTTGTATCTGAGAGCCCACTCAAACAGAGTTTTGGTCTTCTCCTTAGGGAAAGAATATGGCTTCCTCACCTTGTCTTGGAAGGGGATGAGCTTCCTCTGAGACCCAGGTTTGCTATCAGAAGATCCAGCAGCTGCTTCGCCTTTGCTTTTCTCCTGTTCAAATGTCTTGAGGTCAACAACGTGTACCTCCTTCCCTGCGGGCTTCTTTTCAGCTGGCTTGCTCTTCGGTGCGGAGGATGAGCTGGTAGAGTATTTGACCAAAAAGGCATCAATCTCTGCCACTACATTGTTCAGTCTATCAAAGGATCGGATTTCCATCCCGATCATCCTTTCCAACAATTCCCTCTTCAAGTTCTGTTTACAGATCTGCACTGCATCTTCTTGGTGAGGAGGGCGCTTGCACCTCATACTGAGGTTCCTCCAGCGTTGGATATAGTCTAATGCAGACTCATCATTTCTTTGTCTAGTCGCATAGAGCTCAGCCACTGTAACCTCCCTCTCCGCTATATAAAATCTTTCTCTGAACTTTTTCTGCATATCTGCCCAGTCGGATATAGATCCTGCAGACAGACTGGAATACCATTCAAAGGCCAATCCAGTCAGAGAAGAGCCGAAAAATTTGAGTAGATAAGACTCGTCCGAAGCCAAGTCCCCCATCACATTGATATAGTATGCAATGTGTTCTTTTGGGGATCCCCGTCCATTGAACTTGTCAAATTTTGGGGGCTTGGTGATGCCCGGAGGCAATCTCTTCCAGCATGATGTGCAGGGTAAGGCACCCTATATACGTCGAAAGCGGCATGCTCTCCATCACCCCGCTCTGCCAGCTTCATCTCAATCATTTGCTCTACCATCAACTTGCTGATGACGGCGGGGTCCATTTGTTGAGGGTAGAAGTGGGCTTGCTGATTGCTTGGAGTGTTTATAATGGCCACTGGCGGCAGCAATGACGGCATTTGACTTTCAACTTGATGCTCAGGAACCTGAGTCGGCAGTGAGTGCTGCTGCTGTTGGAGGTGGTCTGATTGTGGTTGGCATTGCTGTTGTTGCTGCTGAAAGAACTGCGGCTGTAACAATTGATATTGGGCTTGCGAGTGCTGCTGCTGCACGGTAGTTGCCGGTGACTGTTGTGGCTGCTCATTCACTGGCTGCACGATAGTGCGCTGTGCTGAGACTCCCACTGATCCTGAGGTTGCATGGGGAGTTTCCCCTAGACCTTCAGCTTCTCTGACTATGTGGCTCTCTGCTTCTTTGCCTCTTATCTGCCTTTTGAGCGCTTCAATCTCAGCCTGATACCGCTGCAACAAATCTAGGACAGCTGGGTCTAGTTGTGTAAAAGCAGGAGTCTCTTGCATCGTGCCCCCTGCCATTTCTAGTGGAGGCGGGGGAAGCTCATTGCTGCCCCCACTACCTTGAGTGGTGATAACATTGGCAGTGACTGCCGTCCCTTGCATTGCCTGTGCATCAGTATTCCCATGCGTGGCTGCTAGGGCTGCTGCCGCGGCTCTTCTTCTGGTCACAGCACCAGGTCTCTCTGCTAGTTCAATGATTTCTTCATCCTCAGTGGGTAGAGCCCCATATCGGCTCCACACACCGGCCATGTGACATGCATAAATTTTCAAGCTCCCATTCTGGTCTCTCTCGACCCTTCGAGAGGTTTGAGGGTGAAAGGATAACCTTTCAAAGACTGATACCCGGGGTTTGGCTCCCCCGGTCTGCTCATGGATGTGTCCACACGGGACATCATTTTCATCAGAACTACTCCCGGCTTCATCATGGAGTGCCTCCATAACTTGTAGCATCCTCGCCCTCTGCAACGGGGAGTTTGCGAGATGCAATAAATGGTCCCGTACAACCCTTGCTGCCCCCGGTTGATCATGAGTTGTGGAAACCATTGATACGGGGGAATTCTTTTGGATAAGTGGGAGGTGGGCTGACTTCCGCAATTCCGCCTTCTTGTCGTGGAAACGGGCATAAGCACATGCCCCTCCCTGATGAATCCTGGCCCTGAACCCTCTGGGCGGCCTATAATAGGTAGGAATTCTCTCGTCAACCATCTCTTTTGGAGCTTCCTCTTCCAGCACAATTTCCTTCAATCTGGGCTGCTGCACCTTCTTAGGTCGCCAGACCTGTTTGAATTTTATTGGCTTCGGGGGCAGCTTCCCCTTGAAAGTGTTGTTCATTGCTTTCTTTCCAGTCAATGCCTGGAAAGTGTTTTCAACAGCCACTGCCGGTATAACTTGTTCCGGCTCAATCCTACTGCGCCTGTTGTTTAGATTGATCCTCACCTTTCCCACCAGTACGCTCTTTCCAGAATTGGAAAGGCGAGCCTGATGAGAAATGATTTTCTCGTCCTCTTCAGCTTGTCGTCGCTTCCTCTGGGCCCTCTTGCCCCTGCTCTTCTTGCCATGGTCCACGTGGTGAACCTGGCAGCTCAGCTTCTCTTCAACTTCTTCACTCTTAGCTTCAGCTTCAGGATGGAGCACGTCTACAAAAGCGACCCCCAAGAAATTGGGGAACTCCACGACTGGGGGAAAGGCCCCAAAGCGGGTCGGCACGGCCAGGTAGCCGTTTCGAGCATGGTCCCGGACAAGCTGGGGTCCGAAGTGTACCTCCGCCATCAGTATGTTAGTACCTGTTAGTTAAAACGAGCAAACAGTTAATATCGAGTAAACAGGCCACGAGGCTTTCTATTCTGGCAAAAAGATGAAGGGAAGTTTGGTCCCACCGGGCGTGCCACGCTGTGGAAATGGATTTTTCATAGATCCATCACAAATTTTTAAAAGTAAAATGTTCTTTTATCATGTTCTCATGTGTGTTCCCGCATATTACGAATTCAAGTCCCGTTTAGTGCTAAGCAAGTCACTATAACGAAAGATGAATCCGTAATTGCGGAGCGCAGGCGTGCCAGTCGCTGAAGCGACAACAAGTTCTGCCTCCGAGAGTCGAAGGACTTTAGGTCTGTTTGCGCGCTGTCTGACTTCGTCAAACGAAAGTGGTGATCGGGTCGGGACCAAGATCCCGCCGTTGCCTAAGCGCAACGACGTTAATTACATCCCTCTAAGAGGGAAAACCCTTGATTAATCGCCAGAATAAAGAGTCTTGTGGCCTTTGATGGAAACATCCGATAAAAGATATGCGCAGAAAAGTAAATCTAGTTGCGCCTAAAGTGAGACGACCAGAATATAACACTTGACGCATTTTTGTTGTTATTTCAGAATTATTAAGAGGGCTAAATTAATTGATTTGACTTGTTTTCTTTTGATCTTTTACAATTTCTATTGTGCTCGATCTTTTATTGGATTGTCCTTTTGTCTGTTGGTCTTTTGATTTAATTTAAATTTGATTGTTCAATTTGATGTGGAGCTTTATTTGATTTCAATTTTTTTCTTAACTTATTTGAGTTTGAAACTTATTTGAATTTTTTGTTCCGAGTCAGGAGCTTAACCCGAAATTATTTGATTTGATTTCTTTGGTTTAGGGTTGCTTTATTTGATTGATTGATTTTTTTTTTATTTAACTTTGGGTTTATTTTGAAGCTGTTATCTTTTTGTTGCATTTATTTTGGTATTGTAGGATTTGATTTGAAATTATTCATATTTTCATTTGTTATTTGATTTGAGATCTCCCTCGATTATTATCTCTTTGATATGAAGTTATCATGTTGTATTTCTTTTAGATTTGATCTAAAGTTGCAACAATTAAGTTTGTTTTATATGATTTGATTTATCTTTTTTTTTTTAATTGTATATTGTTTTGACAATTTATTAATTATTATTCCATTAATTTAATTTCCACTCCATATCTGCTTGTGAAGGATCAAATAGAAGTGGAAGATTTGTAGGCATACGTATACACATATGGGTTTAAGAATGGGTTATGCTTGTGGGTTTATTTGGGTATGTGCATGCATGGCACGTGGAGTTGGAATGGTGGGGTATTTGATGTTTTTTTTAACGAAAAGGAGAAATGGGTCAGAATGGCAGCCTTGCTGTGGGTGATGGGTTAGAACGGCAGGCTTGAACAGCGGGGAGTTTTAGATGTTTTTTTTTTTAAGGGATATGTGTGGGAATTTATGCACACAGATATGGGTGGCTGAACGGCAAGGTGTGTTGTATGTGGGGGTGCTGATCGGCAGGGTGTGTTGTGTGCGGGGGTGCTGATCGGCAGGGTGTGTTGTGTGCAGGGGTGCTGAACGGCAGGGTTTTGTATGTATGAAATGTTGAACGGCAGACCCTTTCTTTTCTTTGGAAGCTTGAACGGCAGGGGGTCAGGGAGTCTGCCGATGAGCCTGAACGGCAGGGGGGAATGGTGCTGAACGGCAGCCTGCTAATTTCTCTTATTGTCATTTATTTATTTCCATTTTTTTAGTGTTTTATATGCTTTCATTTTTTTGTTAATTAATTTTTTTATTGACCTATTTTCTTTATCAATTTACTTGTGTTGTTTTCTTTTTTATTACTTTTGGTCATTTAAATTTTTTTATTGATTTGATCGCCTTGTCCATTTGTTGTTTGCTGTCTGCTCTTTTTGTTATTCAGCTTCCACTTATTCTTTTATTATTTCTATTATTTGTTTTACTTATTTATTTTCTGTTTGTCCTCGTGTTCAGCTCATCGGTCGAAGGACGCAATCATACTGGCGCTCATTTGTCTCGTTCTTACACATGTACATACATGTCACACAAATTAGTAAGATCATGGCTGGAGAAATGACGTTTAAGCTGGCGGAGAAACCCGTCATGTGGTATAATCCGATTTGATAGTAACTTTCCCTGCCCACCATATGTCGGGGCGTTACTCGGGTGCGCTCACCTATGAACTTAAGATGGTGCACAGAAAACAATGTTTGCCATCGAGAGGCAATATGCTGTTTGCCAATGACGCCGAATTATAACACAAGTTATACGGTGACTACGTTGGCACAAATGTATAACATTATCGTTAGAAATGGATAAGTGTTCGACTCGAGACAAAAATCCGACAGCACCTCCCCTTAGTTTGCGCTTTGGGGGGGTGTGCATGACATTCGTCCACCGCGATGGAGACGATGCCAATAAGATGTTGATGCCGAGGCAACAACATCAAGGCACAAGGCACCGGTTTCCGAGGCGTCCTCAAGAAAATCGGTAAATGCCGAGGCCGGGAGATAGCTTGAATGGTGACCCTCAAAGCATTGCGTAACTGAACCACCTTAAACAAAGGGGTATTGGATTTTTAATGGAGAAGAGAGGTTGAACGGCAGCACTGCGTAAGCATTACACAGGGCTGCCGTTCAAGACCCTCAACATCCAAGCAACGACGGAGTGAGGGAGTGAGGTGAACGATGACACTTCGGAATACACAATATTCGAAACGGCAGCCTTCTAAAACATAAGAATATTTTGAACAGCTACCCTCCAAAACATAGACATTCTGAACGGCAGCCCTTCAAAGATATGAAATCGTCTGAACGGCAGCCCCCAAAATATGAAACATTCTGAACGGCAGCCCTTCAAAATATGAAATCTTTGAACGGCAGCCCTTTAGAATGTGAAATCTTCTGAACGGCAGCTCCCGAAACATGAAATACTTTGAACGGCAGCCCATCAAAATGTGAAATCTTCTGAACGGCAGCCCCCAAAACATGAAATACTTTGAACGGCAGCCCTTCAAAATGTGAAATACTTTGAACGGCAGCACTGTGTCATCACTGCGCAGGGCTGCCGTTCAAAGCCTTTAACGCCTTGAACAAGAAATAATTGTGTAAATTGACTAATATAAAAAAAAAAGGTAGGCCAATTTAGTCCCTGAGAACCAGGCATGGGTATTATTTTCACCCTAACCCGAGAACATCTGGGATCCCATTTAGGATACGGAGCAGGTAAAGATAAATGGAAATGAATCATATCTTAAAATAAGAATCACTAAAATAGAAGGGGACGATCACAAAGCTATTCTCAACAGGTCGGCGATGTAAAAGACTGGGGGAGGGGATTCCAAGCTCGTCATGCCAATTGTTTAAATACACCGGATAAGAGGATATGGAGGCATCCTAACCCGCATGAAAACTATTCATTAATGCTAAAATGGTCAACAAGCAAGACATTCATAACCAGTAAGAACAAGGGGAAGATAAGAAGAAACGTCAGATGGGAATCGGAGAGAAAACACTGAACCAGAATCAAACAAATTGCCAAATTCAACTTAATCAGAGGAGAAATTCTATAAATTTAGAGAAAAGAGTACAATGGAATGGAGGGAACTCGAAGAAAACCCCGGTTTCTCTCTTTTGCCCAATCTCTCTCTGTGGAACACTCACCCTCTCCCTTTTCTTTCTTCTTCCCGAAGGATCTCCCCAGCCCCTGCTTCAAGAAACCCCGCAGTAGTCGCCCTCCTCTTCTTCCGGTTCTTCCTTCTGCTTGCCCAGAAGAACCCAGAGCCGCCAGAAGCCTCCCTTTTCTTTCTGCTACTCCGTTCTCCTCTCTTCTGCATGGGAAAAGGGCCTTTTTAAGGGCCATTCTTTGAGGGCTGACATGGCAAAAGCCAGAGCCGAAGATAGACCCCTCATATTTGATAAATTTACAATGCATGCCATTGTTGTTTGCCGCGGATGCTTGTTGGTCTTGGTCCTTTCTTGGGCCGCAATCCATTCGAGGCCCATTAGCCAAAACAGGTGTAAACAGGTCATGCCTCTTCAGTTTCTAGTTTTCTACTACAAAAATGATTTGGATCACCTGACCCTATATAAAAGGGGTCACCGAAATGGCCCCAACTCTTCATGGGGCTGCAAAGCCAGCATGCGTTTCTTGGCATCTCCGTCTCATGATCTTTGCAAATAAGAGTTTGGATCTTGTGATTCTTCCCATTTTACTCTCCCCCACGTATGAGAGATATGAGCACAGAAGAAGATCCACTTCGATGAGATCAAAACCATTTTTTTTTTGCCTACTGGAAGGACCCATCAGAATTGCATCTGCCAATTGGATTTTTTTTTCTTCTTTTTCTTCATGTTGTCAGCATCAAACTTTTGTATGCGTTCCATCAAACGTGACACATCTCAGCTTCACCTTCCATTCTTCTTTTGTTAATGCAATTGTTTATTCAGTACAAGTAGCACGAACACTGCCTGCATTAAAAATATGAGGAAGAAACTAACAAAAGGCAACATATTATTTGATGTCCCGTTGTAAAGGACGTGATCTAACTAGTGATTATGAGGGGTGACGTGTTAAGGTCCACACGTCTCAACAATTCATGGGCCGCGTGGCCCTTGGCTGGGCGGTTGGGCCACTACATCTCATGGAGCAGAGGGGGCAGATTGGGCCCATAATTATTAAATAAATTATGAGAAGTATAAAACATACTGAGTTAAATTAATTAATAGTTTTTGACTATAATAAAAAAAATCTTTAATATAATAGAGTTTAACGTTATATAATAAATTATAATTCTGTCAGGGACTAAAAATAAGTCAAATATTTGATATAGACTTCTAATTAATTTGCCAAACATACTATTATGTGTTTAGTATTTAAACATGAGGGTATTCATCGCATGATGTCTTAAGAGACATTTTTAAAGGGATTTTATAGTAATCCATTTCCCACGAAACTGTTATATTTAAGTACGAGGCGGCTCCAATCGCGACATAAGGTCGAATTATTTCGCGAATGCCCCCAAACAATTACGAACATACCCTTCGCATTTAAGAAAGAAAACCCCAAACGGGGGCACTTGTCAGATAAATGTGGGATTGTGGTTGGAGAAGTTAATCCCTCAGACATGATAACTTAACTTCTAGGGATTGCAACGTAAAAAAATTCTCTAGAGACTGCTTAATTTAGAAATAAAAGTTTCAAACGCCAATAGAATCGGATCATCTTTTGAGATTGTAATGCGAAAGCCGGCAACCCCCCGAAAAGGTGAGCAGAGAAAGGTGCGACGGCCCACAGATGAAAAGTTTGAACGATTTGCGACCCATTTGATTTGGGTAAGGTGGACAGCGTCATTCGTCATCATTGTTGGGCCCACCTTCTGACCTCAACTGGGCCTTTTCTTTTTTCCTAGTGTGTAGGAGACCCGTTTATGGCAGAAACCTCTAGATAATTCCAGACGTTTTGTCTAGAGTGCGCAAGAGGCATCATTTGGAGGTGTGTGCTAATCCACTTTAGCTGTGCCCTAATAACGTTATAAGGTCAGTATGGAAGGGTGGCCATAGAGGTTTGGTGCATTAGCCTTACTCACCTAACCGTCCACGTATGTTCTAGAATAGTGGCCTTTTCGTCTGTAAGGAAAAGAGAACTCGTGATGGAGCACTGTCTAGAGAAGCCTATGATAAATCGTATTTCAGATTTGAGAGCATCAAATCTAAGGCTTGTCATCTAATTTTTCAAATTAATTGGCAGCAAAAAAAAAAAGAGTTTAACAGATAGTATAGAGAGTCTTGGACCTAAAAAAGATGTGGGCTTTTCCTTTTTCTTTTTAACCTCTTTCTGTGAATATGTATGTCAAATCTGACGTTGGACCAAATCCGAAGTCAAAGATACCTGGCATTTGAAGTTTTGAACACAACTATTATGAGTTGTTTTATTTATAATTAAAGGAGAAATTCTTCAAAAAAAAAAAACGTCACAAGTAACGTAGGGACTCTTGGTTTTAAAAGAAGGGTTTTTTTCCATATATATCTCTCTTACAATGTTATTTATATGAAAACCTTTTTACTATTACATATATTCTTTCCATGTCATTTTTTGTAAGCAACGGTGAAAAAGAATTTTTCAAACATTTTCTTGACATCTGTCACATTAGGTTACGGCAGGGTCTTCGAAAGTATGTTGTATCCATAAAAAGGTTTACATACAAATACAAATCTAGAAAAAATTCTTATGTGATTAATCTTCTAAAAAGAATATATATATATATATATATATATATATATATGTAAAAAAAAAACCCAAAAGAAATGTGGGTCCTTCCTCTTTTTGCTTCTTTCCACTAAATATGTGCGTCAAATTTGACGTTGGACCACATCCAAAGTCTAGGTCGTGCATTTGAAGTTTTGAACACAAATATCATGAATTGTTTTATTTACTAAGAGAAATAATCATCACAAGATATTTCTTACAATAATATGAGGTAGCTAGATCACATGTGAGCAATCATATTATAGTAGAAGATCTTAGACAAGAAACATTTTTTCATGGTTGATTGGGTACAAAAGGGTTGCTTAGTCGCTCATTTGATTTGTTGGACAATCAGAATCTACGCATTGTTGATATATGGGTCTCAATTATCTAACCAATTAAATAGATGGTCGAACACTTAACTTTACATTTTTTATCCCATCCTCGAATAAATAGTGTTTATCTACTTTTAGTATTTGTTAGTCAATATGTCATCTCATATTTGTTTGTAAGTATTTTTCATTGACTAACGAGTTTACGGTAAGAAAAAATCTTAACAGAAGTGGATTGCAAGAAAATAAATTTATTTATTAATTAAGAATCTCTCCACTTTTTTATACTTATTAAGTCAAATAAAATTTCATACAATCCACCTATATCTTGTGGCTTCAAAACGCGTCCACACCTGCAAAGCTTTTTGGGGGTCGCCAAGAAAGCCATGGAAACCCGCGTGAAAAGAGAACGTGGTGATCCGCCGGCCCCCGTCCGTGTTGGTAGTGAAATAAGAGGACGGCAGGGGAAGAGATGAGCAGCATCAGCATGCATGTTTCGTCGCGTGACCAGACCCCCCACGTTCTGTGGTAGATCTCCTCCCACCCAGTTTCTATCTTTAAAATTAATGACGAGGGTAGTTAGAGAGGAGCGTTAAAGTCTGGCCCAAGTTTTAAATTCAATGCTTTCAAACTTATTAGAAGGAGTCCAAGTGAAGTTATGTAACTTACTAAAAACGTTTCCCATCATGAAAAAAAAGTTATGAACCTAACTTCGACGTTTTTTTTTACTTTGAACATAATGGACAATCTAATTTAAAATAGAGAGAAGGGAAGTTAATGAGAAATTAAAAGTAGAAAAAAAATAATTTTTAATCAAAAATAAAAAATATATGTTAATTTTGTCGTTTAAAATTTTCTTTGACCCTCGGCGTGATACGTGATTACGTGTCCCCCCTCGTAAGAGAGATCTTCCTAGTCGTGGTCCACCGTGCCCGACAGGTAAAGTTTACAGCCGTGGGCCCCAACCACTCTCCCTCCGTAAGATTTGCACCGCACGCAACGAATGTGAGGTGCATTAGACGCCAACTTGTCCTTGTGTTTTGTCTTCCACCGCTTAAGTTGGAAGCTGTACGACCGTCCAAAATGACACAGATCAGACGACGGTGTCAATCGTAATCACATGTGAGAAGTATTATTTTCTGGGATATGCTAGATTTTAGAAAATTTCAATACTTTGTTCTGATTTAAGATATTTAATTTTAAATAATTAGAGAAGTCGAGTCTTCCTTCATAATTTCCATTTTTCTAATCCAGATTTAGGAAATTTTCACTTGACAAAGTATATAAGGGATCAACCTTTTTTTTTCTTCTTCTCGTGCATCATGCCAATAGATCATGTAGGTGAAGGTAACTTGCTGTTCTGATATGCTAACTGGTCTGGCCATGGCAGCAGCTGATGCAGCCTGCTCCAGAACTATCATTTCAGAAACACCCAAATATGGCACCGAATAGAAAACTGTATGCAGGCCAGCAGATTTCTCCTTAAATCCTCAATTTTCCCCTCAATTTAAGAGTTTTTTCTTTTAAATTCCAAGCTGTTCTGTTTTTTTTTTTTTTTAGTGATTGGAAATTTCAAGCTGTTCTAAAGAACCAAAAGACCACATAACCAATCTGCATGAAACCAACTTCTAACATTTTCTCCTTAATCCAATCATATTTCCAGGAGGCCACTAGATATGGCCTGAAATTTTGTGAAACTTTAAAAAAATTCACAAAATTTCTTTTGTGAGAACCTGTTTAAACGAGCCTTAAGGCTCGTCTGAGATTTCTTGTAACCCTCCCAACATCAATTTCACCAATGTTTTGATATCTCCGAATGCTGAAACCATCTGTATACTACAGTTATATACCATTTATTTACGGATTTATATATAAATATACAAATGTACGCAAGTATATGGATAGGAAAATGATGTATATATAAAAGGGCCCACCAGGCCCCGGCGCACTGCGCCACCATGAATGGCACCACCGCGTCCCCCATCTCTCCCACCTCTTTCTGGAGAAGACGCGGCAGTGCTATTGCCGGCGAGACGACGGACCGCCGGGTGACAGGGCTGCCAACGCCGGCCTCAGCTTCCTCTCCCAGAACTGTCCGCACGCCGGCAAGCAGTCGCGGCCTTCCTCCGCCTCCACCATCGACAGCCCTTCATTGAACCGGTGGACCTCTACCGCGGCGATTAGGTGGCCGTGGCGACCCTCGATCGCCAGGCGCGCCCCTTTCTCCCCCTCCCGCCGCGGCGTCAGCCCCTCAGCGCGCGCCAGCTCCTCAATCCGTGGCAGCACCGTTTCCGCGGGCTCGCCACAGACGAACCTCTCCCGGCGTGGGGTGGGCTCGAACAGGCCCGAGAGGTCGAAGCCAGAGGAGAAGGAGATGATGTCGAATGCGTTGAGGTCGCGTTCCTCCTTTTCCTCCGCGGCCAACGGCTTGGGGAGGTGGTGGAACCTAGACATCGCCGCCCATCTGGTGCTGTCCATGCCCTTCCTGAACCAGGGGTCTTGGAGGATACCGTCGATGGTGATGCGGGTGTCGGGATTGACGTCGAGTAGCAGGGAGAGGAGGCGCTTCAGCTCGGGCGACATCCACCGGGGGCAGCGATACTCCCCCAGGTAGATCTTCTTATACATGGCCATGAGGTTGGGGTCGTTGAAGGGGAGGTAGCCGGCGTTGAGTACGAAGAGGATGACGCCGCAGGACCACACGTCCACTTTGGCGCCGTCGTATCCCTTCTTGGCGAGGATCTCCGGCGCCACGTACGCCGGGGTCCCGCACAGCGTATGGAGCAGCCCGTCGTGCTTGATCTGGTCCGCCACGGCGCTGAGGCCGAAATCGGAGACCTTGAGGTCCCCGTTCTCGTCTAGGAGGATGTTCTCGGGTTTGAGGTCCCGGTGGAACACCCCGTGCGCGTGGCAGTACCCGACGGCAGAGATCAGCTGCTGGAAGTAGAGCCGGGCCCTGTCCTCCGGGAACCTCCCCCGCGCCACCCGGGAGAAGAGCTCCCCGCCCTTGGCGAACTCCATGACGAAGTAGATCTTCGATCTGGAGGCGAGCACCTCCACGAGGCGGACGATGTGGGGATGGCGGAGCCGGCGCATGATAGAGATCTCCCGCTTGACGTTGGGGGAGAGCCCCCCCTTCACCACCCGCTGCTTATTGATGCACTTGACGGCGACACTGTGGCCGGAGCGGACGTCCCGGGCGTGGTAGACCTTGGCGGAGGCGCCGCAGCCAAGGAGGCGCCCCAGCTCGTACTTGCCGAACAGGACCTTCTCCTGGCGGCTTTCGGTAACCTCTGCCGCCGCCGGGCATGTGGCGGGGGGGTCCGCCATGGCGTAGATCGTCGCCGCCTGAGCTGCAAGGATATGGGGGGCGGAGGAAGGCCAGGCGAGGCGACGCTGCTTTCTTCCCCCCTCGCCCGGCTCGGGCGTGGAGTTGGCGCCGATTTGGGGGGCGGGGGTTGAGGGGCTTAGTTTTTCCGAGGTGGTGTTTCCAAGCTGGGCCTCCAGACGCCGGAACAGCGTGGTGTGTGGGGAGACGGGGCGAGCGATTAGTCGTGGAAGTTTTTTATATTCGTGAAGTGGACGTTAGTTCTGTTGCTGCATCTCAGACGTTTAGCTTAAGAGAGTCCAGCAGCGTGTCATTCGGCACTGTGTTACGGTGCACGGCATATGCGGATCCGGTTTTTTCAGATCGGGCGGGATAATTTGGGTCCAGATCCGTTCTTCCTTACACGTCCAAAAAAAAAAAATTAAAATTAAAAAAGGACCGCGTGGTACACGTTCTCTCTCCGAGTCGAGGAATCTCGTTCGTTGGTCTCATTTGCTGTCTCGGGAGCGGGGATCCCATTTTTAGGGATATTTAGTTTCTAACCCTTGTGACTTACAGATAGTTCCTTCGGTCCATATATTAACCTATAAGTCATCAATATCTCAAGAAACCAAGGTTCACCGTGCCGAGCGACTCGATCGTACAGAAGTCTCCCTAATATGGTACGGATCGAATCGTGTCGACGTAGTATAATTTGATTTAGGGGACTTTATTATAAAAATAATAAATTAAATGAAAAAGATAAGAATAATATTAAATAATAAAAATATTAAATAAATATATTTAATTGTACCGTATCGATCGCATCTATGACGCCTCGAGTGGAGCGGAAAAAGTCGAGTGCACATAGATATCCATTGATTACGAGAAAACAACATGTAGATAGGAGGAAAACACGACATTACAATTACATATAATAGTCTTATTTTACACAGAAGCAGTCCTTTACTTGATAGTTACCAAGTAACTATACAATAAAAGACAAAAGAAAAGTATAAAAATGGTTCTTCTGATCTACTCCTTAGTCCCTTTCTTGCCCTCTTCTTTATCGATTTCGCTAGAATCTGAAAAAGTGTTGTAATCACATTATGAGCTAATTGTCCAGTAAATAAGTTCACACTGTCGAGCTTTAAGTGATTATTACATTAAAACAATGGTACATAGACTTGATGAACAAGTATACTGAAAATTGACATGGAAATGAGAGAGTACATCAAGCTTAATTACAACACATTGAATCATATGTTGCAAGAATGTCACTGTAAGAATGTTAGGCATATACTATCAGTAAAAGATTATGTTAGAAATAAGAAGAGTCAAGCAAGATAAGTTTATAAGTGTAAGTTCTCATGAAATGAGAAAATTTCCATGTATCGAATAACTAGATATTGAGCACCAAGTGTTGGCCAGCTAGCTAGCCCAGAGGGGGGGGGGGGGGTGAATGGGTTATTAAAATTTGATTTTTGATTAAAACTTGTTCACTAAAAAGATTACACAACAACTTAAGCAAACGTTAGAGTTGGACAAAATAAGACAGCAAACGCACATAAGCATAACCACAAGACACATGGGTTTTTATCCTGGTTCGGAACTCCTCTCCACAGGAGACCTACGTCCAGTCCCTGAGCAATGCCTCAGGATTTCACTAACTAGGGTACTATCCCCCTCACGGATCCTTACACCCAGCTTCAACTGGTCTTCCTTCAACCTGAAGGGAAAAACAACCACCCTGGATACCATCAGGTCTTCCTTCGTCTAGAAGGGAACAACACCCTGGATACCACCAGGTCTTCTTTCACAGAAGGGTACAAACCACAGAAATGAAGTTTAAGAACAGGCTTCAGACACTAACTTAATCAGCTGCAAGCTGAAGCGAACAAGCCTCGAGAGAGAAAGAGAATTTGACACTGGTTTCTCTCCAAAGACTACACAGGCTCTCACAAGAAATTGTTGCTTGAATATTGAGAGCTAAAGAGCTAAGAGGGACAATTAGAATGGACGCTTCGCTCTTTCTTGGAACTCAGAAGACTAGAAGAATTGGTGTTTCTTGCTTTTCTGTATGTGTATTCTTCTTCTTAGTCTTGAGTCTCTATTTAAGCTTCTTCTTGAAATTTGAACGTTAAGAGAGCCGTTGCCTCTCATCCAAGTGTACGTTAGACTGGTCACCAAGGAAGCTTCTGATCTTCAGTCTTTTATCCTTTAGTACACGCCAAAGAAAAAGCTTTAGAATCTTGTATCTTGTATCTAACGTTGTACAGATGAGTCTTGTCAGATATCTGCGAGCATATCAACAATAAATAGAGGACAGCTAGGACTGCCGTCGATTGTTAGTTGCAGATAGAACAAGTATTGCAATATATAGCAAAGCTCCCTTCTGTCTAAAAAGTATGTAGACAGAGTAGCATAAAAATGGAAGATATTGTCTGCATGCATGGGAGATACGATCAGAGAGCATTCAATGCGTAATAGTCAACAAACGGGATATGACTTTGACTTTTCAACGCTATCGAGATACAAATCAATGTGATTCTAAAGAAGTTGATATGAATCACTTATCAAATCGTTATGACATGCAAGTCGTTTCAAGTTTCAAAGAAATCGTTACGAGAACTGAAGAAATCGTTGCACAAAACAAATCGTTATGAAACTCTTAACAAATCGTTGCGCAAAGCAAATCGTTATGAAACTCTTAACAAATCGTTGCGCAAAGTAAATCGTTATGAAACTCTTAAGGAATCGTTATGATGACTTATGAAGTCGTTATGACAAGCAAGTCGTTACGAGAACTAAAGAAATCGTTATGGCTAGCAAGTCGTTACGAGTTTCAAAGGAATCGTTACGAGAACTAAAGAAATCGTTATGGCTAGCAAGTCGTTACGAGTTTCAAAGAAATCGTTATGATAACTAAAGAAATCGTTATTGCTAGCAAGTCGTTACAAGTTTCAAAGGAATCGTTACGAGAACTAAAGAAATCGTTATGGCTAGCAAGTCGTTACGAGTTTCTAAAGAAATCGTTACGAGGTCTAAAGAAATCGTTATGGCTAGAGAGTCATTGCGAGTTCTAAAGAAATCGTTACGAGGTCTAAAGAAATCGTTACGGCTAGAAAGTCGTTGCGAGTTCTAAAGAAATCGTTACGAGGTCTAAAGAAATCGTTACGACAGTCAAGTCGTTACGGGTTCTAAAGAAATCGTTGCGATGTCTTAAAGAATCGTTACGATATCGATTTGTTTTGAACTTTTCGGTCATAGAGGAAATCGTTCTGCTTATCAAAGAAATCGATACAAAGACTTGAACAGAATGTGAGATGAGACTTACCTGATTGTTTTGAATTTTCATTTTTCTTTGATTTCCTGTTCTCAAGGCTCAAGTAATTTATTAGTACTATTTTGTTAATCATCAAAATTAATATATAAATAAATAAATTATTTATTATGGGGACAATTTGGTCATCAATCTCCCCCTTTTTGATGATGACAAAATATACTAAACATTATACAAAAATTAAACATGTTTTTCAGAATGACTTTAGTTTTCTCCCCCATTTTGTCATTAAGCAAAAAGATAGGCTGTATATCTAGCTGCCCATTGAACATAGATCTCTTGAATAGGATTTATGGAGTTGAGATCCATGAAGGCTTCGGCTGAGAGAGAGGGCTTATTTTGATGAAACAGAGAACTATTGATGGCCTTTAACTGAAGGTTGGTTTCCTTGTAGAGGATTTCCCATAAGGGGGGAGTAAGCCTTTCACACTCAGAAATGAGTGGAGCCAAAACCTGAGAGGAGATGCGCCCAGAGTGGTATTATCTGAAGATGAACCGCAGGAAGGAGGGCAGTCTGCCCTGCTTGGCTGACATTCTACCCATTTGCTTGGCAAACATGTCAAATGCATGGGATCCTGCGTCTGAATCAAACACTAGGGAGTGCAGCTTTGGCAGAAGGACTAGAGAGTCAACTCGGATATCGGCAAAATTCACTGTGAGGGGAATATTCACTGGACGTTCGGATCTTAACATCACTAAAGCTGAGTGGAATTGAGAGAACTGAACTTCTGGCAATTTATTCAAGAAGCAGAAGTCACTGTACTGCTGGAAGCTTTTGGCAATTCTGATCTCTTTCAAGATGAAAGGACCCCACAAGTTCTTATGCTTGAGAAAGAACCACTCAGAAAGAGTGAGAGAGTGAGCTCCATGGGTAATAGATTCTGCCCTGGCAGTCAAATACTTGCTGTATTGAGCTTTGTTGCCCTTGACATTGGCCCACTGATCTTCAGTCTTGAACTCAGTCCCTTCAAGGATTTTGGATTTTTGAGAGAGGGATAACTGGGTAAGAGGAAGAACAATATTTAGGTGCTCAGAAAGGTTGAGGAAGGGAATACCATAAATGGTGGAGAGGATGCACTTTTGAAGATATTCCTTATAAAGGAATCTTTTGTGAGGTTCAAGGGTAAGAGAGTACCAAAGAGGAGGAAATAGTGAGGAGGAGATGCTAACTGAGGATGATTGTTTCCTCTTTTTCTTGGCAGGACTGAGAGGATCAGTCCTGTGGATATGAGTGGCAGTGAAGAGAATGGTGGAAAGGGTATTTCTTTCAAAGTCATCCGGCAGATTTGTGTCAAAGACACCAAGGAGAGAAGGTTTGTCCGGAGTGAAAGTAACAGAGGAGGGAGGAGTAGGAGGATAGAAGAGGTGTTTGGGATTGAAGGAAGAAGGTGGGTGAACTTGAGTGGGTTGAGAGAGAGGAGATGAGGGTGAAAATGATGATGGTCCTGAGGTGTGAGAGGGGGTAGGAGAGAAAGAAGGTTGAGATGTAGAGAGAGAGAAAGATGGTTGAGTGCGAGGCACCGGGTGTTTTATGGTTGGTGGTGCAGGAGGAGCTGTAGAAGGAGATAAAGGTGAGGAGAGGGTTGGAGTTGCAAGATTAGAAGTTTCAGGGGCCTTAGCTGCTGACATGGGCTTTTTCCCTTTGGCTTGATCTTCTCTGACTGCAGATGATGGTCCTACTGACCCTGAAGCTGATGGCCCTGCTGGCCCTGAAGCTGGAGGCCCTGGTGGCCGAGGAACATCTGCGGATCTGCTCTGAGTAGCTCCAAGAGAAACTCCACTAGACCTTGAAGGAGCTGCTAGCAAGGACTTGATATCAGACAATTCTTTATTGAACCACCTCATTGCATTTCGGATTGAAGAAACGTCTGAGGAGGTTGAAGCTTGACTAGCAACAATGCCTTGAATACTTGTCTGAACTGATGACAAGATATCTCCCTGAGCCTTTAGCAATGCCATAATTGGCTTCAAATTTACCTTTCTATGGCCCTTCCTTGGCCTTCTGAAAACAACTCTTTTCTGCTTTCCTTGCTGAGTGACAGGCTCCTCATGATTGATATTGCTTGCACTTGGACCTTCACTGACAGGAACACTAGCAGGAGGTGGAATTTCCTCAATGCCCACTTGCTCCCCCTGAATAGGAGCAGGGAGTTCAACACTTTCTTGCTCCCCCTGGGCAGGAGCATCCTCCAAAACAACTTTTTCAAAGTGGCCTTTTGCCACGGATTCAGACACTTCAGGTTCAATGATATTTTGCTCCCCTTGGCTAGGAGCTTCTTCCATGATCACATCTTGTTGAGTACCGGCTATCTCAACATTAGCAATAGGTTCAGACTGAATTTCTGTATGGCCTGGTGCCATAACTTCTTCTTCAACACGTCCACCTTCTTTAGAAGTAGCTGAGGTGGAGGGAATGGAATCCAAAATTTCTCTTAAAATAGAGGCGACTAAGGTGGTGGGCAAAGAGTCTGCCACACCAGCTGCACCTACTTCCATCTGAACTTCTGGAGAAAGAGAGTCAATCTCCACAACCGGTGATACTGAAACTTCTGCTTGGCTTGCCACAACTGGTACTACTGCTGCTTGTACTACTGCAGTTGCTTGCTCTGCTGCTGCTGCCTGTTCTACTGCTGCTGCTTGCTGAACTTCTGGGATATCTTCAATAATCGCTTCTCCCTCTGCCACAGAGGTCTTAGTCCAAAATCCATCTTGCACTGAAAAACCAATTTTCTTCAAATTTCTAGACCTTATAGACTGGCCCATCTTCTCTACTACAGCTCCAGACACATCTACTCCGAAAAGCTTGAAAATTTTGGTGAGTAGATGAGCATAAGGCAAGGAAACATTCAGTTTGCTCTTTGTTTCCCAGATTTGAGTATTGGCAAACTTCATTCTCTCAATCATAACTGCGGCCAAGTTGATCTCCTTGTTCTGGATTGCCCAGAACATTATGTCCGAGTCTGCCCTAGTGCATGAAGAAAACGTAGCACTACGAGGTACTATAATTTGGCAGACAATAAAGTGAAGCAACCGATTAAACGCGAACATCTGATTAATATCTAGCTTTCCATCTTTCAGCTTAAACCCTGGACCAATGATTCCGAGACCCTTTACTTCATCATTCACAGAGTGAATGCCACTATACCCGGAGGTCTTTACTCCAAACAACTCATGCAAAAGATCATGATCTATCTTGATCTGGGTGCCCTTCACTGAGGAGACAAGGGACCTATCTGCCTCTGACTTCAAACAAATGTAAAATGCTTTCACCAGGTCCGGATAACTTACCTCGGTGAAACTAGCAACATCCATCCACTGCATCCTTCTTAAAGCTTCGACTAGACTGGACATGCCACTCTTCTCAAGGTTCTGAACATCCACTGCCTTATTTCCGCAGATCTTCGTCTTTACGAAGGTAAACCTTTCTTGCTCCTTCGGGGACAGAAACTCAGCACTGTAGCCCCCTACGCTTCCGGAGATCATCGGAGCGGCCATAGGTAGAGGAGAAATGTTCTGGAGGAGGAGGAAGAGATGGAACCTCTCGAGGATTCTTCGCGGGAAGAAGAGAGAGCTTCGAAAGTTGCAGAGAGTCGATCCCAAAATCGTTAGGGCATCGGCTTTGGGTGAGCAGATAAGGGATAAAAGGGTAAAGGTAGAAGACAAGTCGTTCTCAGAACGATTTGAATAATTTAATATTACTTTACCGAAAAGTGAAACGCCAAGGAGGTGGTAAAGGCAGAAAGTGACAAAAAAAGGTTTGACAAGTCAAACAACTTTTAACACGATAGCGGTCAAGGAATGTAGATAACTGAGTTTTGCTTATCTTTAAGGAGGGAGAATTCCATTTCTATCTGAAAATTTTTTTATGCCAATAAAATTACAGAAATCTTTTCACACATTGCACATCCCTAATTTCCTTCTAAGAGATGTAAATCTCTCTTCAGGTAGGGCTTTTGTGAAGATATCTGCTAATTGACCATTTGTATCTATAAAAGAAATTTCTAAATTACCACTAGCTACATGGTCTCGAATAAAATGATATCTTACCTCAATGTGCTTAGTCCTTGAGTGCTGTACTGGATTTTTGGTGAGGTTGATGGCACTTGTATTATCACACAATAGTGGAATTGATTTGATATGAATTCCGAAATCCTCAAGTTGTTGCTTTATCCAAAGAAGTTGTGTACATCAATTTCCAGCAGCAACATATTCTGCCTCAGCTGTTGATAAAGCTACTGAGTTTTGCTTCTTTGAGGACCATGATATCAAACATCCTCCAAGAAATTGACAACAACCACTGGTGCTCTTCCTGTCTATCTTGCATCCAGCATAGTCAGCATCAGAATATCCTACTAAATCTATCTCACATGATTTAGGATACCAAAGACTTAAATCATGAGTTCTAGCCAGATATCTAAGTATCCTTTTTATAGAAATTAAATGAGACTCTCTAGGGTCTGCCTGATATCTAGCACACATGCATACACTAAACAAAATGTCTGGTCTACTTGCAGTTAAGTAAAGTAATGACCCTATCATACCTCTATAAATCTTTTGGTCTACCTTTTTACCTTTTTAATCACTGTCCATTCTGGTTGATGTGCTCATTGGAGTTGATAGTGGCTTTGCACCTTCAAATCCAAATTTCTTTAACAGTTCTTTGGTGTATTTGGCTTGACAGATATGAGTGCCATCCTTCCCTTGCTTGATTTGCAATCCAAGGAAGTAGCTTAGCTCCCCCATCAAGCTCATTTCGAATTCTCCCTTTATAAGCTTTTCAAAATACTTGCAAAGAGATTCATCAGTAGATCCAAAAATGATATCATCTACATATATTTGCACAAGAAGTATATGTTTAACCTTGGATTTTATAAATAATGTACTATCTACTTTACCTCTAGTGAAACCATGATCTAATAAGAAAGTACTGAGCCTTTCATACCAGGCTCTAGGTGCTTGCTTTAAACCATATAAAGTCTTATGCAGTTTAAATACATGATTTGGAAATTCGGTATCATCAAAACCTGGAGGTTGTTCAACATAAACTTCCTCCTTGATAAAACCATTTAGAAAGGCTGATTTGACAT
This sequence comes from Colocasia esculenta, assembly GCA_014218235.1. NCBI lineage: Eukaryota > Viridiplantae > Streptophyta > Magnoliopsida > Alismatales > Araceae > Colocasia > Colocasia esculenta. The sequence goes on along the minus strand of CM024762.1, from coordinate 144,599,587 downwards.
CCATTTGAAATAGTTTTAAATCAAATGCAGATGCATAAGCAAGTAAAATCCTAATAGCCTCAAGTCTAGCTACAGGTGCATAGGTTTCATCGAAATCTATGCCTTCCTCTTGGGAGCAGTCTTGAGCTACCAGTCTGGCCTTGTTCCTTAAGATTATTCCAGACTCATCCAGTTTATTTCTGAACACCCACTTGGTGCCAATAACTGAATGATTGGATGGTCTAGGAACAAGTGACCATACTTGGTTTCTCTTGAACTGATTTAATTCATCTTGCATGGCTAATATCCAAGATTCATCAGATAAAGCTTCATTGACTGTCTTAGGCTCTATTTGTGAAACAAGGGCTAAATAATCACAAGGAATTACATTACCTCTTGTTCTTACCCCTACAGATGGATCACCAATAATGTTTTCAGGAGGGTGATCTTTCTGATGTCTCCATTCTTTTGGAAGATTTTCATGTTGAATTTCAGTTTGCTGCAGTTCTTCCAGAGGAGGATCTTCCTTGTCCTTAATTGAGGTATTCTCTAATTTTTCAAACAAGTCATCTGCATCATCAATGTTACTAATTTCTTCCTTTTTCAAGGAGGGATTAGATTCATCAAAAATAACATGTACAGATTGTTCAATTAATAAGGAACGTTTATTGAAAACTCTATAACCTTTGGGTTTAGAAGAGTACCCCATAAAGATACCTTCATCTGATTTGACATCCAATTTACCAATGTCCATTTTTCTATTGTTGTGGATGAAGCAAGGACATCCAAATATTCTGAAATGGCTGATCTTTGGTTTCTTTCCTTTGTAGAGTTCATAAGCAGTCTTCTTCAGAATTGGCCTGATCATCACTCTATTAATGATATAACATGCAGTGTTGATGGCTTCGGCCCAGAAGTATCTTGGCAAATCATATTCTGATAACATGGTTCTTGCCATATCCAAAAGAGTTCTGTTTTTCCTCTCAGCAATTTCATTCTGTTGAGGTGTCCTTGGGGCTGAGAAGTTGTGCTCAATTCCTTGATCATCACAGAACTTTGTAAACTTTTCATTGTGAAACTCACCACCATGATTTGATCGGATGGAGACAATTGTGAACTTCTGATCTTTCTGAACTTACTTACTGAAGCTGACAAAATTTTCAAATGTGTCATCTTTGTGCTCTAGAAAGAATACCCAAGTGAATCTTGAATAATCATCAACTATTACAAATCCAAAATTCTTTCCTTCTAGACTAGTAGTCCTCATTGGCCCAAATAGATCCATATGAAGTAGTTCCAAGGGCTTTGATGTGGTTACTACAGTCTTTGATTTAAAAGAGCTCTTGGTGTGCTTTCCTCTTGCACAAGGTTTGCAAATGCTATCCAATCTAGAATTGACCTTTGGTAGTCCTTCCACTAGCTTTCTCTTTCTGAGCTTATTCAAACCATCCAAGCTGCAGTGACCCAATCTTCTGTGCCACAGCTCTGTTGATTGATCTTTGCTGGCTGCCAGAAGACATCTTGATTCTTGAGTTCCTCGAGATAGAGAACATACAGGTTTCTTTCTCTGTAGGCTTCAAATATGACTGCACCATCCTTTAATATACTGCACTTTGATTCTTGGAACTGAATCTGATGGCCTTTGTCACACAACTGGCTGATGCTGATAAGGTTGTGCTTTAATCCTTTGACCAACATTACGTCTTCAATAACTGATTTTCCTTTGAGGTTCACGGACCCACTTCCTATCACAGTGCCTTTTCCATTATCTCCATAGGTGACTATACCTTCTTCAGCTTTGAGATCAACGAAAAACTTCTTGTTGCCTGACATGTGCCTTGAGCATCCACTGTCCAAGTACCATTTGGATGCTCTTGAATTTCCCTGAAATTTAAACACTAGGTTTTAGGTACCCAAGTTCTTTTGGGTCCTGATGGGTTAGTATCATTGATTTTTCCTTTTATTATCCACTTTTTGTTCTTGTTAGGACATGTTGCTTTGTTATGTCCTAGTTTGTTACAATGAGTACAGCAGGTTGTTCTAGTTACTCTTTCAACTGGATTGTATTTAAATTTTTTATGTTCTTTATTCTTTTCGGATATAAATTCAGGAGTTGGATAAATGTTAGGAAAGACTTTTGTTTCTTCATTTTCCGAGGGAGTATAACCAAAGCCATGTTTCTTCTTGGTTGATCTTTTAGCTCCACCCATCATTAGAAGAGGTTTATTATTTGTGAACTTGTTTATGGTGCTTGTTAAATGTTCATTTTCTTTATTTAATCTTTCTATTTCTGTTTTAAGTCCACTTAAGTCTTCTTGTTTTTCTAAATGAATTATTTTCTTATTTTTCTCTTTTAAGTCTTCACATAATAAAACATTCCTTCTTTTATGTTCAGTTATTTGTTTTTCAAGTTCTTCATTTTCGGTTTTTAGATCTGAGTTTGTATTTTCTAAACAGATTAAATTCTTCTTACTAATTTTAAGTAATTTAGATACTTCTTTATATTTTTCATAGAGTTCATTAAAAACACTTTCTAAGTTATCAGAATCTGAATCATTGCATGAATCAAAAGAAGAGTCAGAAGTTACCTTATCTTCGGTATTGGCCATGAGGGCCAAGTTTGCTTCTTCACCTTCACTGCTCGAGCTTGACTCACTATCTGAGTCACTGCTGTTCTCCCAAGCAGCTGCCATTGCTTTCTTTTTATACTTCTTGAATCTTCTGAAGTTGTCCTTCTTCTTATGATTATTCTTTTTGAGCATTGGACAATCTGCCTTGATGTGTCCAGGCTTTTTGCATTCATAGCATATTACTTCTCCTTTCTTTGGATCCTTTACTTCTGGTTTTCTGAAGTCTTTGTTCTTCTTGAAAAATCTTCTTCCGGACTGATACTTCTTCTTCTTTGCTAATATTCTCTGAAGTCTTCGAGACAGCATGGCTTCTTCATCATCACTGTCTTTGCTACCTTCACTGTTATCCAAAGATTCTTCTGATATCTCATCATTCGCTTTGAGAGCATTTGATTGCTTCCTTCTGCTGGAGGATTCTCCTAATCTCTCCATATTTATCTCATGAGCCATGAGAGATCCTATTAGCTTTTCCAATGACATTAATTTTAAATCGTTGGCTTCCTCAATGGCTGTTACCTTTGGAGTCCATGAGGATGGCAGAGATCTGAGGATCTTCCTGACCATGTCTGGTGCATTGTAAACTTTTCCTAATCCAGCTAATCCATTTGTAATATTGTGAATCTACTAAACATCTGAGTTATAGATTCACCAGACTGCATCTGGAATCTTTCGTATTGGGCTACAAGAATATCGATTCTTGTCTCCTTTACTTTGTCTGTCCCTTCATAAGTGATCCTGAGCTTTTCCCACATTTCCATTGCGGATTTGCAGGCTGAAACTCTGTTGAATTCTTTCTTGCTGAGGGCACAGCAAAGGATGCTCTTGGCTTTGCAGTTTAGGGATATTCTTCTTCTGTCGTCATCTGTCCACTGAGCTTTAGCATTTGTGACTAGAAGATCACCTTCTTCTACAATGGACCATATTATATAATCGTGGCCTTGTAGAAAGTACTCCATTCTTGTCTTCCAATAGGTGTAATCTTCTCCATCGAACAAGGGAGGCCTGTTGACTGACTGACCTTCGAAGTTGCTTTGGGCTGCCATTGATCTTTGCTCTTCAGATCGTTGGATCTTCTTCTTTGTTGAAGAGACGGGCTTTGATACCACTTGTTGCCCAGCTAGCTAGCCCAGAGGGGGGGGGGGAATGGGTTATTAAAATTTGATCTTTGATTAAAACCTGTTCACTAAAAAGATTACACAACAACTTAAGCAAACGTTAGAGTTGGACAAAATAAGACAGCAAACGCACATAAGCATAACCACAAGACACAGGGGTTTTTATCCTGGTTCGGAACTCCTCTCCACAGGAGACCTACGTCCAGTCCCTGAGCAATGCCTCAGGATTTCACTAATTAGGGTACTATCCCCCTCACGGATTCTTACACCCAGCCTCAATTGGTCTTCCTTCAACCTGAAGGGAAAAACAACCACCCTGGATACCACCAGGTCTTCCTTCGTCTAGAAGGGAACAACACCCTGGATACCACCAGGTCTTCCTTCACAGAAGGGTACAAACCACAAAAATGAAGTTTAAGAACAGACTTCAGACACTAGCTTAATCAGCTGCAAGCTGAAGCGAACAAGCCTCGAGAGAGAAATAGAATTTGACACTGGTTTCTCTCCAAAGACTACACAGGCTCTCACAAGAAATTGTTGCTTGAATACTGAGAGCTAAAGAGCTAAGAGGGACAATTAGAATGGACGCTTCGCTCTTTCTTGGAACTCAGAAGACTAGAAGAATTGGTGTTTCTTGCTTTTCTGTATGTGTATTCTTCTTCTCAGTCTTGAGTCTCTATTTAATCTTCTTCTTGAAATTTGAACGTTAAGAGAGCCGTTGTCTCTCATCCAGGTGTACGTTAGACTGGTCACCAAGGAAGCTTCTGATCTTCAGTCTTTTATCCTTTAGTACACGCCAAAGAAAAAGCTTTAGAATCTTGTATCTTGTATCCAACGTTGTACAGATGAGTCTTGTCAGATATCTGCGAGCATATCAACAATAAATAGAGGACAGCTAGGACTGCCGTCGATTGTTAGTTGCAGATAGAACAAGTATTGCAATATATAGCAAAGCTCCCTTCTGTCTAAAAAGTACGTAGACAGAGTAGCATAAAAATGGAAGATATTGTCTGCATGCATGGGAGATACGATCAGAGAGCATTCAATGCGTAATAGTCAACAAACGGGATATGACTTTGACTTTTCAACGCTATCGAGATACAAATCAATGTGATTCTAAAGAAGTCGATATGAATCACTTATCAAATCGTTATGACATGCAAGTCGTTTCAAGTTTCAAAGAAATCGTTACGAGAACTGAAGAAATCGTTGCACAAAGCAAATCATTATGAAACTCTTAACAAATCGTTGCGCAAAGCAAATCGTTATGAAACTCTTAACAAATCGTTGCGCAAAGCAAATCGTTATGAAACTCTTAAGGAATCGTTATGATGAATTATGAAGTCGTTATGACAAGCAAGTCGTTACGAGAACTAAAGAAATCGTTATGGCTAGCAAGTCGTTACGAGTTTCAAAGGAATCGTTACGAGAACTAAAGAAATCGTTATGGCTAGCAAGTCGTTACGAGTTTTAAAGAAATCGTTATGATAACTAAAGAAATCGTTATAGCTAGCAAGTCGTTACGAGTTTCAAAGGAATCGTTACGAGAACTAAAGAAATCGTTATGGCTAGCAAGTCGTTACGAGTTTCTAAAGAAATCGTTACGAGGTCTAAAGAAATCGTTACGGCTAGAGAGTCGTTGCGAGTTGTAAAGAAATCGTTACGAGGTCTAAAGAAATCGTTACGGCTAGAGAGTCGTTGCGAGTTCTAAAGAAATCGTTACGAGGTCTAAAGAAATCGTTACGACAGTCAAGTCGTTACGGGTTCTAAAGAAATCGTTGCGATGTCTTAAAGAATCGTTACGATATCGATTTGTTTTGAACTTTTCGGTCAGAGAGGAAATCGTTCTGCTTATCAAAGAAATCGATACAAAGACTTGAACAGAATGTGAGATGAGACTTACCTGATTGTCTTGAACCTTCATTATGGGGACAGTTTGGTCATCACCAAGTACTCACATGTACGTTATTTGAAACCAAATTTTTACTACTATAGTAACATAGGTCGGCTCCCGCCGAGGTAACTGCTGAGGCGCTCCTCGCCAGACTGAGCCGAGATGACCAAGCCAATGAATCCCTTTCTGAGGCGCGCTTGGCCGACGTATGACGCTGCTCCCGAGCTTACGACCTGACCTGCAAAGTCTGCCGCGTGGGCTCGGCGGGGAGACACTCCGACGCTCAAGCCAGTTGCTAGCTGAGCAGAATGGCCTAGCGTGGGGGAAGAATAACGTACCTTTGACAATGGAGTGTCTACCATTTATATAGTGTGAGGACACGTTCGTGTGAGCTGGACGAGCCGTGGATCTCGCTGGGCATTACCGTGATTTACGTCGTATTGGGTGCCACGTAACTTCTTGCTAAGTCATGGGAAGTGGGATCATAATTGGAATGTCAAGTCACTGAGATCGTGGTCAAATCGGCCGGGATTCTCGGTCTCGTAATTTCTGGACCTTTCCCAGCTTGTGGGTCATGTGAAGATGCCATGGGGCACGTGAGGGGGCTGAGCTCCAGGTTGGTGATGACCGAGCTTAGACAACCCGAGGTGCTCAATCGAAAACTTGACAAGCTCCCTCGAGGTCAGATTTAGAAGACCGCCTGGGTCGAGCTATAGAGAAGCCCGAGATGCGTAAATACCTAACACACCGCTTGGTGACTGTAGACATGATGTCGGCTAATTGCCCAGCGAAGGTCGGCCGATCCGAGGTCGGTTCATGTCAGGCAAAAATGGTGGAATGTCGGACTGCCTTTAGATGTGGTCGGCCGCACTCGGGACAGGCCGACCTGCCCGGAAACTACCATAACACAAATGTTTAGTAAATTTGGCATGTCCTTTAAGGACAATGCCACACCAGACTATTCACACTCCCATGGGCACAAGTACTTTCAGGTGCTCCTCCCATGACTAGGTCAGGGCCCTTAAATTGGCTCATTCTGACATTATAAATCCACGAGAGATCTAGAGATCCCAAATTCTAGACATTGCAAGTGAATTTTCAAGGAACATGAGATAAACTGAAATATGTAAGAGTTGATTCACGAATACTTTATGTTACTGCTACAGTAATGGAGTCGGCCGAAGCCGAGTTGCTCCCAAGGGACGTAGCGCACAAGGTTGGAGATGCAGCCGAGTTCCTACCTGCAAGACCACCGAGGGACCTCGGTGGGAAAAGACTCCGACGCTCAAGTCAGTTCGAGAACTCGACTCAGAAGGAATTCGTGGGTTAGAAGTTGCATACCTTTGGCGTTGGGGATGTCTCCCCCTTTTATAGAGGTTTCATGAGCAGGGTTATGGTAAGTGGGTTGAAGACGTGCCCCGAAATCTGCCCGGGATTCTCGTCGGCTGAATTAGTGGGCGATAATTGCGGATGTCTTGTAGTTATGATCCACGGGGTGTCCTGCCGCTAATGGACCTTTCCATAATCAACGTGCTGATGTAGCTAAAGGATGGGGTCCGTGATTTTCGGGCCCTTCCATCAACTGACCTTCCTATGAAGGTCCCCCGAGTTCAAATAAAGAAAGCCTGGGGCGACACGCCCTCACCGAGGATTGAAACGAGACTCGTCAACATTAATGGCTCAGCATGTCAGGGTACTTAGGCTTGCTGGTCCTTAACATATGGCTCAAAGATAGCTTGGATGAGGGCGCTCCTCGGGCTGAGCTCCTGAATGTTGGCGCAACGCCGACTTACCTCCACTCAGAGCATGTTGACTCGCTCAGCCTGGTCCCCGACTCGGCAGACGAAGACTCATCGTTATGCCGAGTCGCCGAGTAAGGATCAGTATCACTTTATAAATTCCCTTGAGAAGAGTAAATAACTTAATAATTATTTCAAGTAAATCTGAAAATTATATACCATAATTCATGTAAGGGTTGCTTCAAGAAAGAATCCTGATTAACAAGGTGTGTCGACTTGAGTCACTGGAAACAAGAGTATGTCGGCCTGACTGAAAGTTTAGGTCGACTTGAGACAACATAGGTTGACCTGGAAACAAAGGTAGGTCAACCTATTGAAAGGGTGTGTGTTGACCTGGGGTGCATAGTGTGTTGACCTGACTAAAGGATTAGGTCGACCTGAGACAACATAGGTTGACCTGGAAACAAAGGTAGGTCAACCTGTTGAAAGGGTGCGTCAACACACTGAAGGGTGTGTATCGACACACTCTTCAATCTTTTATTCCTGTAGGGGAACTGCCTTATTGAAACCTAGCCTGTGTCGACACCCTGATCAAGGTGTGTCGACCTGCTCTGACTTTTCAAAATCTACTAATCAAAGAGATTAGTCTTAACATGATTTAACCTTATGTCCTCTACTAAAAGAACATGCTACAGATATCAATATCAAGGTTTGAAATAATAAAGATGAATTCTAATTTTTACAAGAAATTACAAAGGTCTGCGATGGTACCAAAAGAAATTACATAAGAATACATGAATGACCCAAAAATCACATGATGAGTTTTTAAAGTGAAAGCTTCAGATGAAATAGTTGTTTCTGATCCATATTAATTAAAATTCTTAGTTTATAAACTTGATTAAGGATCAAGGGAAACATTACTATCTTATAAGTAATGTGAAAATACCTACCTTGCACTTTTACTTCCTCCTTTTCTTTCTTCCCAACAGAACCTGACTGGCCTTTATTCCTTTTGCGAAATTCGCTTCTTCTTTCTTTGCGTTTCTTCTCTTTCTAATGCTTCCACCACCAACCCCTTTCTATCTATTTATACATGCTTGCGCATGCATGCTCAACACTTACACCCACATGTAACCTTCCCATCATTGTACCCACTTTCTCTTAACACCTCACACACTCATACATGTTATACTAACATGCACACACTTAAACGTATGTACGCACATGCAGAATTAGGCTTATCCTTTTCTTTGTTATTATTTTAACATTTCTCTTAACACACACACATATATATGCTTACACTAATGCATACGTGCATTCCTACACGTGCATACCCCTACATACACATGTTCTATTCACACTTGGATACAAGTTACTTCTAGGTGAAGGAACAATCAACTTATGTACACAAGTTACATAAATAAATTGTTATTTATTTAGGTCTCTTTAGAACATTAATTTAGTACTAAAATGACATCCGATCAAACCAAAATTTCAACCATAGTCTAATTACAATGTGGTAAGTTTTTTATAATAATTTTTATTTAATTTTATGAAATAAATATTTATCAGGTATAATTTATCTTAAAATAGATAAAATTAGAGTTACCTCGTTCATCGTGCATCAAAATTCTCAATATTCACATTTTTGGAATCAACATATTTTTGTGATAATTATGATAATTTCAAACTTAAATTTCATTTCCAAGGTCTAGTGACACTCTGTCGGTGTACATATATCCGGAAGTGGTATCGTCATGATACAATATTCATTATACATAAATCTTTGAAAAATTTTCTGGTGCATATATGCTAAACTTATAGTTTCAAACTTAATATTAACTTGAGGTGTCACAGTGTCAAGACTCGCCGGAGCCCTAACACAGTACGGTACGGAGATCGCGATGACACAATCAACCCTGCAAGAAACTATGGTTGATATTATCAATGTGGTGCCATCATGCCATACCATACTTGGAGTTTTACGGTCCTCAAATATAATCGGTACAACCCCTTACATCAATGCCCATATTATCGTTGGCCACCTCTCATTCGTCACCGCTACACTACTCTATGTCATGACTGTCATGTTTGTACTATCGTGGCCACTATGAATACAATTGGAAGTGTAACGTTGCGCGTTTTTCGGATCCTCGTGGATACTCCGTTTAGCGATTGTAATGGTCAATGTGTGACCAATGTGGCTCATATGCTGTGCGTATGTGTGTTTATGGGGCTTACCGGGCCGATAGTTTGGGCCTGCAATACCCTAGATGTCTCAGTTGTTATCGCGACAGGAAGGTGGGTTACGTTCTTAACGTGACAGAGGTGGCCATCGCGTTCTGGTAGCCGCCTTGGGACGTTGGACGTGTGCATGTGCGCCACGTGGCGGGTGTTGGGGCGCAGGCGTTGGGAAGGCGACGCCTAGGGCTGTCGCGATCAGGTCGCGACGCCACGATAGACCGCGTTTCGAACCGATGGGTTTTTTTTTAAATAACCCCAGCCGGCAGAACCCTCATAGATTCTGCTCAGCCGGGGGAGGAGAATTTTCCGTTTCCTTGGGCGATTTCGGGTGGAGAGCTTAGATTTCGGCGAGGCTTCGCTGTGGGAAGCTCGCGTGGAATGAGAGGATCGTCGGAGAAGCATCGCGTAGCGTGTTCTTCGTAAAGGTAGGTGAATTCTCCCCGTTTCGGGGCGATAATCGGGGGAAATATAGGATTGATCATTTTAACGCTTTATTCATGCTAGATACCATGCCTAGGTTCTCATTAAAGCATGCAAATGATGAATTAAGGGTGGTTTGCATGAGTTTTGGGATATTTGGAAGGAGAGAACCCGATTAGGGTTTCTCCCCTGCTAAGGCGACAGGGTATGCCGTCGCGTTATGAAGGCGACGGGTTATGAAGGCGACGGGCAAACCCGTCGCGTTTATGCCATTAAGGCGACAGGTCGGGCTGACGCCTTCTGAAGGCGACCCAGGGGCCTGTCGCGACCACAGCCGAGGGTTGTGCGGGTGCATGGTTTACGTGATGTGATTATCCGATTACTGTGGTTTGACGTGTTTATTGATACCAAGCAGTGCATTGGCACTTGTAGTGCACTGAGAGCACGTGGCTTCTGAGATTAGCATATTGAGTACGTAGTTAGCTAGTCGTACTCGTGGCTGCATGGTGTTTACGCGAGCACTGTTAGGTTCACGTGTAGTGAACCATTGTTACGAGAGGTTTACGTGACGTTTCACGTGATTTGTGTGTGTGACATGCACGTGGTTTTGTGTGTGTGGCGAGTAGTACGACGCTTACCGTGGTTACCTCTCCAGTTGGGTGCCCCAGGTTCTCTGTGAGCCAGGCTGTTAGCTCAGGGCTTTGCCCTGGTACTTGTGTTGTACTGTCGAGGTCTGTGTCGTCTGACTTGGACATCCTCACTCCTTTATTTGAGTTGTACGTCCTGCTGAGGGAAAGACGACAGTGAGATAGTGACACGTGTTTGTCTTTAGTCACTTGTAGCGCGCTCTTAGTTGGGGGTACGGACACCAACTGTCGACACTGGTCCCCGACTAATCCTTTCCAGTGCCTCACTCTAGAGGACCCAGGCCAGGGTCTCCAGAGGTGCCAGGCATGGGCCTGCGACTGTTGAACCACTCCTATATTTTACCCTTTTATTTTGGTGATAATAAAATTTATGTTTAATTAATTATTATTAAAAATATTTAATATTATGTTTTTCTTACTAAATATAAATTTACATGATTAATTGAATATTAAATATATTTATTACCATGATTTTTCTAATAATAAATTAAATATCATGATTTTCTAATAAATATAATTTTATGACATTATTCTATAATGATTTGCACTAAACAGATAAATGGATTCCATTCAATATATATATGGATTTCAGTTCAAAGTGCCACATCAATTTGGTCTCATAACGATTTGATAAGTGACTCTCATAAGGATTCCTTTGTACTCACACAGACTCCTTTGTAACTCATAAGGATTCCTTTGTACTCACACAGACTCCTTTGTAACTCATAAGGATTCCTTTGTACTCACACAGACTCCTTTGTAACTCATAAGGATTCCTTTGTAACTCACACAGACTCCTTTGTAACTCATAACGATTCCTTTGTAACTCACACAGACTTCTCATAACGATTCCTTTGTAACTCACACAGACTTCTCATAACGATTCCTTTGTAACTCACACAGACTTCTCATAAGGATTCCTTTGTAACTCACACAGACTTCTCATATGGATTCCTTTGTAACTCTCACATGGATTCCTTTGTAACTCTCATAAGGATTCCTTTGTAACTCTCACATGGATTTCTTTGTAACTCTCACATGGATTCCTTTGTAACTCTCATAAGGATTCCTTTGTAACTATCACATGGATTCCTTTGTAACTCTCACATGGATTCCTTTGTAACTCTCATAAGGATTCCTTTGTAACTCTCATAAGGATTCCTTTGTAACTCTTACATGGATTCCTTTGTAACTCTCATAAGGATTCCTTTGTAACTCTCACATGGATTCATTTGTAACTCTCACATGGATTCCTTTGTAACTCTCATAAGGATTTGATAAGTGAAACATCGATTCCTTTGTAAAACATGGATTCCTTTGTAAAAACATGGATTCCTTTGTAAAATATGGATTCCTTTGTAAAACATGGATTTCACTTAAACATAGATTTCTTTTATATTTCAAAATATTTTTTGGCATCTAGTGAAAAAGTCAATATTCTTGATTTGCGTAATCCTCTATCTTTCTGACAGGAGATCTTTTTGCTTATCTTTCTAGATCTCTTCTCTCCTGCCAACAAAAGAGAGATTACTTACCACTTCTGGGTGGCAACAGGAAACATAGAGGTATGAGTCTTTTTGACAGAAACACTCTTTTACCTAAACACTTTTTTCTATGCTTGCAGACCTCGTAGACCATAAATTATCAGAAGAAAGAGAAGATGAGCAACGGCTAAAACTCCAACGGATTTATTCAAATTGCTCATATAAAAGATGAAGCAAGGCTGAAGAAGAACCAAGAGCTTTCCTGAAGATCTTTTGAATGAGTGTACAACCAGTGAGGAACCTGAACTCCAAATACACTCAAAGAAAAAGAGAGAAAGAGCCTGAGCCCAAGAAGAAGTGTTCAAGCATCTGAAGCACTGAAGCATTCAAGCTCCTTCTCCTCTCTTCTCTCTCTCTCTGTGTGCATCTTGTAATCTGGGGGAGAGAGTCTTTTGCTGAGAGTTCTTGTAGTTGGTTTTTTTTTATTTGTTCCAACTCTCAGCTTTGTTCTTTCTTTTCTAAGAAAGATTTATGTCCAACTGTTGGACTGTATACAGTGTGTAACCTAGCTAGGGGTTTGTGTCTAGCAGAACCGCACTGGGGTTTGTACCAGGAGGTTGGCTTCTTTACCTGTAAGAGAAGTGGGCTACCTTCTTGCCCGGGAAAGAGAAGAAGACCAGCTGGGGTGCTGGGTGTTGTAGTGTCCTTAAGGGGGACTGTACCCTTGGTTAGTGAAATCCCAAGAGGTTGCTTGGGGACTGGACGTAGGACTTCCATGTGGGAAGGGCCGAACCAGGATAAATTTCTTGTGTCCTTTGTGTGATTGTTTATTTGCTTCCGCACTGCTACTCTTTATCACACCAAACTAACCAAACCTTCAAGTGTTAATTTCTGTGTTTAAGTTTCTATTTCAAATTTCAGAAAAACCTATTCACCCCCCCCTCTAGGTTAGCTTGCTGCCGTACTAAAAGGGCCAACAAGTGGTATCAGAGCGGGTCTCTGAACTTTCAAGAAGATCTAACGATCTTAGAGCAAAGATCCATGGCAGCTCAAGGATATGCTGAAGGTCAATCAGTCACCAGACCTCCATTCTTTGATGGAGAGGACTACCAATATTGGAAAATGAGAATGGAATGCTTCATTCGAGGTACAGACTTTGATCTGTGGCAGGTAATTGAGGTAGGTGATTTTGTTGTTGTTCCTGCTGAAGGTACTACTGCCATTACAGTAGCTGATAAGAATAAATTATCTCTAAACTTTAAAGCCAAGAACTATTTATGTTGTGCTTTATCCAAAAAAGAATTTAGTAGAGTTTCTGCATGCAGATCTGCAAAGAAATGTGAGATAAATTGCAGATAACTTATGAAGGAACGGATAAGGTGAAACAAACTAGAATAGATATTCTTGTTTCACAATATGAACAATTTAAAATGCTTCCAAGCGAAAACATTACTACTATGTATAATAGATTTTCAAGCATAGTAGTAGGCTTAAATTCTCTTGGTAAAACTCTTTCCAATGAAGAAACCGTTAGAAAAATACTTTGGTCTTTAACCGTTTCATGGACACCTAAAGTAACCGCTATTGAAGAAGCCCATGACTTAACCAAATTGTCAATTGATAATTTAATAGGTTCTCTCATGGCACATGAAATAAATATGGAGCGATTGTCTGAAAGCTCATCTAAGAAGAAATGTACTAATGCTCTTAAGGTTGTAGCTGCTCCTTCCACTTCTTCTTCTAGCTCCAAAAATGCAGATTCTGAAGACAGTGACGTAGATGAAGTTCTGTCCAAGCTTCAGAAAATTTTCAAGAAGAAGAAAAATAGATCAAGAAGGATTCAAAAGAAAGAGAGGAAGGAAAAAGAACCAGTCTGCTATGAATGCAGAAAACCTGGACATCTGAGACCAGATTGTCCAAGGCTTAAGAAGACTGGTCAAACCGAAAAGGCCAAGAAGCAGCACAAGAAATTTAAAAGAAAAGCTATGGCGACTGCTTGGGAAAATGATGAGGCCACAAACTCAGAATCATCGAGCTCATCAAGCTCAGATTCCGAAAAGGAGCAGGTAAATCTAGCCCTCATGGTGGGACTAGATGAGGTACATTCTGACTCATTTTTTAATTCTTGCACAGATTCAGGGTCAGAATCGGAAGACTTAGAAGAAGTCTTTAATGAACTGTATGAAAAACATAAGGGTGTTGTAAAAGAATTAAAAAATCTGAAAAACAACACTACTTGCTTGGAGAACACCAATTCTGATCTTAAATCTGAATTGGAACAATTAGAAGAACAATTAAAAGAATGTAAAGAGAATAATCATCTTTTGAATGAAGATTTGAAAAACACAAATAATGAGAAATTAGAATTAGAAGAAAAATTAAAAACTCTAACTGAAGAAAATATGTATTTAAAAGAATCAGTTAGAAAATTAACTAAAGAGAAAACATCTTTAGCCATATGCTTAAAAGGATCAAAATCTGGAAATAACAAACAAGGGCTTGGATACATACCTCCAGAAAAAGGAAAACAAGCCATGATTCCAGAAAAATATCCTCTACCAAAATTTGTAAAAGAAACCAAGATGCCCCAGAAAAAGGCCCCTGTAAAAGAAAAAGTTTACAAAAATCACGTTCAAAAAACTCAGCACAAAGAAAATAAGAACAGCAAAACAATCTATATTCATTGTTGTTCTCATTGCAATAAATTAGGACACACAGTAAACACCTGCACAACAAGGCATCTAATATGGATACCGAAAGGATATTTTTATGCATCTAATCATCAAGGACCCAAAAAGATTTGGGTACCTACTTCTGAGTAGTTTATTTGCAGGTTAGTCTTGGAGCATCAGAAACAAAGGATGCTCAAGGCACTGGTGACTGCCAGCTCTTCATCCATCTCATATCTGAAGAGGGAGTAGTCATTAATTTATTTTTAAATTTTAATATTACTAACAATTATTTACAAGTTTCATTCAGGTGGAGTCTCTCATTCAGGGGGAGCACAGATTAAGGGGGAGTTATTCATTTATGTCAATCATTGTTGAACCCCTCAATGGTAAAAATTTCTTTTACAAAGGGGAGAGAATGCAATGGTAAGAACCTTCCTTTTTGGTTTGTGACAAAAAGGGGGAGAGTATGCATGGTATGCATTATCTTTGAATTTTCTGTATTTTCTATGCTTTACGTATTTTTGTGAGAAAATTCTCATAAATTTTGTCATCACCAAAAAGGGGGAGATTGTTGAACCACTCCTATATTTTACCCTTTTATTTTGGTGATAATAAAATTTATGTTTAATTAATTATTATTAAAAATATTTAATATTATGTTTTTCTTACTAAATATAAATTTACATGATTAATTGAATATTAAATATATTTATTACCATGAATTTTCTAATAATAAATTAAATATCATGATTTTCTAATAAATATAATTTTATGACATTATTCTATAATGATTTGCACTAAACAGATAAATGGATTCCATTCAATATATATATGGATTTCAGTTCAAAGTGCCACATCGATTTGGTCTCATAACGATTTGATAAGTGACTCTCATAAGGATTCCTTTGTACTCACACAGACTCCTTTGTAACTCATAAGGATTCCTTTGTACTCACACAGACTCCTTTGTAACTCATAAGGATTCCTTTGTAACTCACACAGACTCCTTTGTAACTCATAACGATTCCTTTGTAACTCACACAGACTTCTCATAACGATTCCTTTGTAACTCACACAGACTTCTCATAAGGATTCCTTTGTAACTCACACAGACTTCTCACATGAATTCTTTTGTAACTCTCACATGGATTCCTTTGTAACTCTCATAAGGATTCCTTTGTAACTCTCACATGGATTCCTTTGTAACTCTCACATGGATTCCTTTGTAACTCTCACATGGATTCATTTGTAACTCTCATAAGGATTCCTTTGTAACTCTCACATGGATTCCTTTGTAACTCTCACATGGATTCCTTTGTAACTCTCATAAGGATTCCTTTGTAACTCTCATAAGGATTCCTTTGTAACTCTCATATGGATTCCTTTGTAACTCTCACATGGATTCCTTTGTAACTCTCATAAGGATTCCTTTGTAACTCTCACATGGATTCCTTTGTAACTCTCACATGGATTCCTTTGTAACTCTCATATGGATTCCTTTGTAACTCTCACATGGATTCCTTTGTAACTCTCATAAGGATTCCTTTGTAACTCTCACATGGATTCCTTTGTAACTCTCACATGGATTCCTTTGTAACTCTCATAAGGATTTGATAAGTGAAACATCGATTCCTTTGTAAAACATGGATTCCTTTGTAAAAACATGGATTCCTTTGTAAAATATGGATTCCTTTGTAAAACATGGATTTCAACATGGATTTCACTTAAACATAGATTTCTTTTATATTTCAAAATATTTTTTGGCATCTAGTGAAAAAGTCAATATTCTTGATTTGCGTAATCCTCTATCTTTCTGACAGGAGATCTTTTTGCTTATCTTTCTAGATCTCTTCTCTCCTGCCAACAAAAGAGAGATTACTTACCACTTCTGGGTGGCAACAGGAAACATAGAGGTATGAGCCTTTTTGACAGAAACACTCTTTTATCTAAACACTTTTTTCTATGCTTGCAGACCTCGTAGACCATAAATTATCAGAAGAAAGAGAAGATGAGCAACGGCTAGAACTCCAACGGATTTATTCAAATTGCTCATATAAAAGATGATGTAAGGCTGAAGAAGAACCAAGAGCTTTCCTGAAGATCTTTTGAATGAGTGTACAACCAGTGAGGAACCTGAACTCCAAATACACTCAAAGAAAAAGAGAGAAAGAGCCTGAGCCCAAGAAGAAGTGTTCAAGCATCTGAAGCACTGAAGCATTCAAGCTCCTTCTCCTCTCTTCTCTCTCTCTCTGTGTGCATCTTGTAATCTGGGGGAGAGAGTCTTTTGCTGAGAGTTCTTGTAGTTGGTTTTTTTTTATTTGTTCCAACTCTCAGCTTTGTTCTTTCTTTTCTAAGAAAGATTTCTGTCCAACTGTAGGACTGTATACAGTGTGTAACCCAGCTAGGGGTTTGTGTCTAGCAGAACCGCACTGGGGTTTGTACCAGGAGGTTGGCTTCTTTACCTGTAAGAGAAGTGGACTACCTTCTTGCCCGGGAAAGAGAAGAAGACCAGCTGGGGTGCTGGGTGTTGTAGTGTCCTTAAGGGGGACTGTACCCTTGGTTAGTGAAATCCCAAGAGGTTGCTTGGGGACTGGACGTAGGACTTCCATGTGGGAAGGGCCGAACCAGGATAAATTTCTTGTGTCCTTTGTGTGATTGTTTATTTGCTTCCGCACTGCTACTCTTTATCACACCAAACTAACCAAACCTTCAAGTGTTAATTTCTGTGTTTAAGTTTCTATTTCAGATTTCAGAAAAACCTATTCACCCCCCCCTCTAGGTTAGCTTGCTGCCGTACTAAAAGGGCCAACAGCGACCGTGTGGTCCGCAGGTGGTGGTGTTTAGTTGGTCTCCACAATTGCTTGCCCTTTTCACGTGGAGCGGCAGCTGGACCTTTCGTCCGTGGCTGCGAGACTGAGAGGTAGACCTGTGTTAGCTTGTCCGAGTCAGACTCTGGTGTCGCGAACCAGTTCACGTGACTCGTGTGTGGCAGACTCTACTTTAGCTCGTACACCTGTATTGGTTTGCCGTTTATTTGTTAATGTTACTTTACGTAGTCGGCAAGCGGTGAGTACATTTACAACTTTAATATCCTGCTTAGCTGTTCCATAAATTGCTAGTGAATATTACTGCTTTCGTACCTGTGTTTTGGTTTTGCTCAGTGTTGGGGGAGTTCCCTACTGAGCCAGTGACTAGCGAGGCTCACCCCTACTCTCACAGGCGAGGGCGAGGAGGACGTTTCTCGGCCGTCGTCCAGTTCGGAGCCGCATCGTAACGGTGCAGGGTCAGTACCTCCAGCAGTGTAGAGTAGTATAGTGTAGCTAGTTTGTTTATTTCTTCCAGTTGTGCCTCGGGGTATGCCCCAGGCTCTTGTACTTTCTTTTCTTTCTTGAAATTATGGCTATGTAAACCTGTAATTTATATATGAAATGATGTGTTCCTTTGTGTTTGCACGGACTATGGTGTGGTATCCCTTGCGAGGCTTCAGCCCGTTCGCGGGAGGCGGACTCGGATCAAGTACGTTACTAGTTTAACGGACTTGGACGAGGTGTTCCGTCACAGGAAGGCTTCCGGCTCCCTATCCTTTGGAACTTTCGCATTAACCTTGGCATGTGTCTCATTGAGGCTGTGTTGTTCATGGTAGGAGAAGAACATAATCATCAAGCAGATCATGAAAAGAAAGAAAAAAAAAAAAAAGTGACCATGAACCAACTAGGGGGCCACTTGAAGAAGGCCATCAAATCGATCATAGCAAGAGAGAGGCGTATGCAAAGAAAGAGTTGGAGATAGAGGAAGGAGATTATCACCTTCTTCCATGACCTCTTCACCTTTGATAACAAATCTCCACCCTCTAAGGGTGGTGTGCTCCCCCTTGTAGGTCAAATTAATAGACATCGCTAGCATCGAGGGCTTCCCTACAACGCAGTTGAGGGGGATGACAACAAGGAAAGACCATTGTATGGCTGCGGGCCAAGAATCAATATGGTAAAATATAGTATCATATCATCCTGCAAAATTTTGATCGAATCTAATATCTCGATACGATGAACCTTGCAGGAAACAACCCATAGGATTAAAAAAACCCTTCAGGTATCTATAAGTAAAACATAAAATGATGTTTCATAAATATAAAACGTTTCAAAGGGTTGCGAACTAAAACCCTATTTTCTTTTATAATGGGCGGGAAACACAGTTCAACAAAGCACCAATTAGGTAGCCGCTCCTAAGGGGATATCGTGGCGAGACACGTGCATGGGTTAGAGGGGTGGTTGGATTAGGATGGCTTATTACCGCGGTGAGACACGGTGTCACGAGAGGGGGTGGGGGAATCAGACCATCCACGTGTCTTTCGTTATGTAGCCTGGGTTGGAAGCTACTAAACTTAGGGTTCCAGTCCCGTCTAAGTTTAGTTCATCAATTAGTAGCATAATTTCTTACTAAAATCAAAAGGTCATACATTATTAGATGCATCAATTTGTATTTAGTTAAATAAATTCGACTATCTCGACCAAATTTGTACACATTTATTGCATGTAGAGGTAAGAAAATAGTAATCAAACTCCCATCATCCGATTTCCAGGGGACTTTGAATTAGTTGATTTATAAGATGTCATTTTATGACAAATAAGAACAGTTAGGGGACCCGAGAATAGTTTCAGACTCTTATGCTCCTGGTGCTCGAGAGTGGACTTTGATACTCCTCTATGTTAGTGTGAGGGTTCGGAACATTTTCATTGTCTTGTTTGTAATTAATCATTTTTAATTGTTCTTTGGAAGATCCTTCTTTCTCTACATGAGCCATGATGTCTGGTCACTAAAAATTGTTGGGGGTGCATATCAAATTGATATGATCTTAAACGAAAGATGAAGCATTGTCTCGCTTTACCTATGAAACATCATAGGAGCCATGTTGCCACCGCTAGTTCTCAGAAGGAAGCGAAGCCATGTTGCCACTGTTAAATATCAGAAGGGAGTGATTAGGTGTACTCATGGACAAGTGGAGAGGCAATCTCTGAGTAGGACGAAGACATATTGAGTAGCAGACAAAGCCTTACTTTGTCACCGTAGGCATGACTATGCCTGACACGTGGCAGGTCCAACTATCTGGTTTGACCAACCTTCAAGGTCACGACAGCATGGTTGTTGCCTTCAAGCAAGTAGCGACGACGGTTCTGAAACTCGAGCTTTATATAAGCTAGGCCATCAGAACAAACCTTTCTTCCTCTTTTCTCCTTCTCCCCTTCCTTCCTCCGACCCCTCTGTGCGAAACTTCCCTTTGGGGGGAGTTCTTGGGGGTGTTCTTGGTGGGTGTGGCGTCTTCGGATCGTTGTTCGTCCTTCGGCTTGGTACTCCTTTTGGCATGGCGACCTTCCTCTTTGACGTGTGACCTCATCTCTGACGTGTAGGAGGCCGGACATTGCTCGTGTACGGTATGAGCGTGGAGCTTGGAGCGAGGAGGAGACGACCATGCACACGAGAAGACCCCAACGGGTTGGCTCTTCATTTTAAGGTAGAGATTCTCAACCTTCCCCTAGTTCTAGCATACTAGGATCTCCTTCCCCCTTCTCCAAGCCTTTTAGAAACCATGGTAGGTGTTTGAGTGCATGTTTGGATTCCTTGATCTTGAATGGGGTTGGGGGTTTGAGTGATCTCATGAAAGTGCATGTGAGGTTTTGTGAGTGTAGATCCTTCACATTGTCATGCATGGGTGTGGATGAGAGTGGTTTGTACTCCTAGCATGTGTACTTGTTATTCTCCATGCTCCTCTCCCTTTATGCACACCGAATTTTCCATTTTGGGGCATTTTTGGAGGTCTCAGGTAGGGATCTTGGTTTCTGTTTGTGGTCACGACATGGCCCTTGTCGTGACCCAGAACGCGACGCTTCCCCCGTCGCCTTCTGGCTTTTGGTCGCGACACCCTCCCTGTCGCATTCTGATTGCGCTAGGAGGTGTGTTGCCTTCTGAACTAGGTCACGTTAGGCAGGGTGTCACATTCTGGTTGCGACTACCACTGCATCGCTTCCTCTGAGAAAGCGACAATGACCATGTCACCTTCTTAGATAGAGAGTGACATGTGGCCTATTCAGAGTCCGTTTTACTGTGTCTCTGAGTTTCTTGGCACCTGTGCTATTCTTAGATCGATCTTACACTAGTCGTTCATCTGGTGCTTGACACTGGAAGACTTGTCTCGTTAGAGGTTGCTACCGTTACCTGGGACCTCCGTCCCCGCGCACCGGTTGAGGGAGTTCTCCAGGTGGCGGGCATGCTCGAGTTACAGACTCCGGTAGATGAGGGAAAAACGGTGGTGGACGGCGACGTTGAGTCGTTTACAGAGCTTTCTTGGTTCGTCTGGAATGCCGAGGTAGTTTGGTCGTTCTTCGGGCACAGATCAACTAGTTCTCCTCACTGTCTCAGTCAACGTGGTTTCGGTACCATTTAGAGGGGCCAGGCGTGGGACCGTAGTCTGGCCAAACTACGATAGTTGTGTGGTCTCACTCTGACGGGAGGTGATAGACCCGAACTGGTGCTCGAGGGTAAGGCGCATGACACTCCTGACCGGTTGACTAGTGGTAGTTGTTCTCCGCAACTAGTGTCTTTATCCAGACAGTTTTCTCTGTCTGTGTTTTCAGCCCCGGGGTTTGTCTTAGTACCGTGGTTACATGAGTTTTCGGTCTCGATGTGTTTAGACCGATGGCGGCGTAGTTTACTTTTTGCTTCCGCACTTACTCTGTTAGTAGAATAGATTATCTTACTCACTTTTCTTTCAAACATATATCTATTCTACTTGTTAGAACTAGTGGGAGATTGGTAGTCTCTACTGGACTTCTTCATGAAGCTCATTTCCTCCTTTTCATTTGAGACTTCACAACAACACCTTCCATGACGGGCAAAGAAGACTGAGTCGTAGTAGACATTGTATTCCTTGAGCAGTGTTTCCCTAGTGCTAATTGGCACTTCACCCTCGGGGTATGTCCCTAAGGGATCTGTTATCCCCTCTTTTCAGCACTTGTACCTTGTTATTGGGACTGTACTAAATTCATACTTTGTGGTGGATTCTTTCCTTCACTTATTAATACATTTTTAGTGTTTGTTGTCGTCATTTACTTCCCTTACATATCTTGTTAGACTGGTCCGTTAGCCCTTCCGAATCTTCGGGTCCGTGGGCGGCGGCACCAGTGGTCGGGTTCTCGACTAAAGTCGGGGATCCGAGTGTTGGGACCATTACATGTTGGGTGCCGTTCTTGCCCTCTAACTCTAAGTTCCCGTTTGGTACGAGGATAAAAAAATGGAGAAAGATGTAAATTAATATGAAGATACATTATCTCCATCCTTAATTTACCAATTCTATGATATTTTTAAGGATATATTTTTTTAAAATAATCTCATCTTTCGTTTGGTAAAAAATAGTGTTAGTGTGAGAATATAATCTTTATTTTTTATCAATATATCTTCTTTGTTTGATAGAAATGATGTTAGCGGAGTATATTTTTTACATCACCTCATCCCCATCTAGAGCGATTTTTTAAGTTAAGATAAAGAGTGTCCAATCTCTTTATATTCTTATACTGATTTTTGAGATTTGATAATATATATTGTATTTTAGTAGCCTCATTGAATTTTCTGAAGAGTAAATCATCATTGTTAACTTTTTGCTCTACGTGAATATCAAGTAAAATATGACTCAGTTAACCACCTTAATTTTATCATCTTTTGGGGTGGTCATTGAAAGTGGTACCTAAATACATAATTAGAATTAATTAAGAAGACAAAAAAGATATAATAATAGTGTTAATAACATCAGCAAAGTACGTAGTCAAAGTGGAATCAAAAGAAATAGGTAGAAAATAATAAACAAATTACTACATTAAAATATAAAATAAAAATAAGAAACAAATTAGTCAAACCCCCTTCAAGTTCTAAAAAACATAAAATAAAAAATAAAAAGGAAAAATAGGGATATGAGATAGAGATAAATCATTGCAGCAAAAATATGAGATGATTTATATCTAATTTCGATTTTTTTAGATATCTTCAAAATATCTAAGTCACTCATAAAATTAAATTCACCATTAAATATCTCTTATCTAATCTCAAACCAAATAAATCGTCCTAAGTCAAAACAAGCGGATGTTAATGAGTCCGGCCGGTTATATATCTCTCCACACACACATTATTTACAAGCGGTTAGGGCTGTCAATGGATATCCGATTTCCGACTTTTCGATCTGTTTTTGACTTTTTCGTATCCGTTTTTTCGTTTTTGATTATTTTTCATTTTTTCGTTTTCGTTTCCGATAATATATAAATTTTATTTTATTTGCAAAATATATATTTTTAAAATCTTATTTTTTTAATATAAAAAAATTTTAGACTAAGTTTTTAACTTTTTCTTAATTTGTAAATAGAATCTAATTAAGTTGTCTTTCTTGTAACATTTATTATGTCTATTATTATCAAAGATATCTTTTTTACCACTACTTTTAATGCTACATACATCTACCATTTGATTGTACCAGTTGTTTCCGATTAGTTTCCGTTTCCAACCCATTTTTGATTTTCTTATAAAAAAATAGATATGAAAATGTCATTTCCGACTCCGACCTGTTGGTAGCCATCCGTCCGTACACGAACGGATGAGACGCGGCGCCTTCCAAGAAGACCACGTAATCTCGTGTCCGGGTCCGGCGAAGGAATATTGCGCTGGTTCGATGCCGCGGTTTCTGAAGCTTTTGTGTCGTCGATAACGTGTTTGTTAGCAGTCTCTCTCTCTCTCTCTCTCTCTATCTATCTCCGGCAATTTTATCCTTTTCTGCCTTTTCCTTATGGTCAGCGCCAGCGGCTACCAGTCCTTGTTTCCTCCGGACAAAATCTGACTGAATTTGTTGTGAAGGAACGGCTAATTATTTGATGCCCTTACTAGCGAAACTAATTTACTCATCGCATCACATATTTTCCAATTTGTTATTGTAAAGGGTATTTTAATGTCTTGATATTAAAAAAAATAACAATTAATAGTGATTATGATACCTATAATGACAATTTCGTCCGTGGTCAAGTATATAAAAATATAATATGGATATGTATGTTTTTTTATGTATTTATACCTTCAAGTTTAAGTTTCCATGGCCAATTATTTCGAGCGTTGCACACCCCGGCGGCCACCGGCCACCATCCGTGCGCCGACGTCTCCACTGCCGGCGTGTGGACGCTCCGCGCGCGTGGAGCTTCCCGGCCGGCAGATGGAGCTAGCTGCTTGCGCGCGTGGTTGACCGTTCGCCGTCGTGGTTGTTAGCTGGACCGCGCGCTGGAGCAATTATATACCAGTCCTTGACGAAGAAATGGAAGATGCTACTGCCATAAAAGTTGGGAACATTAATCTCGGCTGTTGAATAGTAGATTTGAAGCACAACATCAATTATATCTATTGGCATATATGTGTTGAATATATTACATGACATTCTAAAACATTTATGTGGTTTGGGTTCAAATTTTTACCCTTATATATTACTACTGAATCACTTCTCATGGGCTAGTTGATTTTCAGATAATTCGTACAAATTTAATCTAATTAGGTATAAACGCACACCGTTAATTGCTCGCAGTTGTTGTTTTGTTTTATTTGTTTTTTCTTGCTACAGGCCAATGGTCAACGACTATTGACTGAAATAAGCGCGAGATTGTCTATTTTTAGTACACCAAAGAACTCCGCATGCAACAAGAACTCGGAACATGTTGGAATTTTTGTATAATATCACCTTAAAATAGATCTATTTTTGCATATATTCTTAAAGTCTAACTATAATGTCATATGTACCCGCCATTTACTGAAAATAATACAAGTATACCGTCATCTTACCTTCTAACTCCTGTTAGATTTGCTTGGGTTAAACTTAAGTTAATTGGTGCAATGACTAATCTGTTCTCGTACTAACCCTAAACCCCACTCCCGCACCCACCTCTGTGGCTGGGAGTTGGAGGCAGCGGTGGAGGCCGCCTAGCTACGTGCATGTGTTCTCTCCTCTTCCGCTTCTAATGGCTTCTGTTGCTTGAAAAATCAGCAAGGATCGTCGGCCGGAGCCGAGTGAGTGGGCCCCGAGGGATTGACGGCGTCGCCTAGTTGTCGGTGAAGAGAGTCCGACCTGCAAAGTCCCACCGAGACCCCTCGGTGGTCGGGCACTCCGACGATCAAGTCAGTGAAGGTTGTAAAGAGAGAATATAGAGATAATTTGTGCTATGAATAGCGTACCTTTCTTCTGTGGGTACCCGTGCCTTTTTATAGGGGCTTGGTCCTTAGGATAGAAAGGTACGGATGGGACGAGCCTCCGCGAGGCAAGGGCCCATTTTAGGGGACCCACGCCAGCTGGGCACGGAGAGTCTCGCCTTGACAGCCGCATGCCTAAAGCGGACATGGGCCAGCTGGGGGGTCGTGACTTACGGGACTCGTCTGTCCCTTGGGCAAGTGTGACCTGGTGCCAGCCAGGCGCGCCCGGATGTAGTGCTAGACTAAAATGGTTCTCGGCAATGATTGGTATGCCTATGACGACGGCGTCCGACGACCTGCCGTCGGTTCGTCGGCGTGGCTGATTATTGATCCTGACACGTCGGTTGATAACGACCGGTATCACTAGCCCCCTGGGTTCTCTTCGAGATGAGTTCTCGGCTCGGAGAGGAGCCATTTATTGCCCGCAAGAATTCGTACGGGTGTACGCCGCCACCTCGTATTCCGCGCGCCTGAACCGGGGGCGCTCTGCCTCTGTCATAATGAGAGCCGTGGTCTTGTCATAATGATGGTACTGCTGGTGACGGTTTGTCAGGTACTTTACTCTGAACCCTGCGCCATGATGACGCCTCTCGGTTTCGGGGCGCGCGCTGTGGATCCTGGTGAACGTCTTCCGGTTGTCGGGCTTCCGACACGTGGCGGAATCCTGGAAGTGCGGGATTTTTGGGTCGTTCGATCGCGTTGGCGTCGGGGCTTTATAAATAGCCAGGGTTCGATGCGAAACAGGCGTTTCTCCACTTCACGCGCGAGCCTTGCGAATTGCTGTCCCGACGTCTGCCGACAATCCGACGATTGTGCCCACCTGTGCGAGGTCACCCGACGATCTTCGCTTGCTTCCTTCCGAGGTAAACGATGAGTCTTTCTTCTTCTTCCACCTCTGCTGAGGCTTCCTCTTCGTCGTCATCCACAAAATCTAGGGACCCCCCTATTTCGGTCAACACTCCCGACTCCGTTTCTGAAAACCTTGGGGTAGGGTAAGCATCCGTAGAAACCCAAGTCTGGGGGCCCATCGATGATTCCTTTGTCCTTGAACTAGTCCATGGAACTTACGTTCCTAAGGAACCTTCGGCCCATACCTCCGGCGCTCGTCGTCGAGCCGACAATGTGGCCGAAGCTCGTTGCGAGACCCTTCTCGGTACCTTTAAGTGGTTGCGGAAGCATCCTAGGTTTGTTCTCCCGGCCGACGCCATCTTGTTTGCTGACAGGGAATTTAGGGCTCACTATGTCATGAACGGGGGGTTCTCGGTTTACACCGAGGCGGTTCGGGCAGGCCTTTGTTTCCCCTTCCACCCCTTTGTTATTTTTCTTCTTCTGGAGCTCGGGGTGGCTCCCTCTCAATTGGCACCGAACGCCTGGGGCGTAATCATCGGCTTTCTGTCTTTGTGTTATTCGGCAGGGGTCCCTCCGACCTCGCGCCTTTTCCTCTACCTTTTTTCTGTTAAGCCATTTGGGGACTGGTTCTATTTTGCGGCGAGGAATGGTCGGCATATGCTTGAAAAACTGCCTTCCTCGCTCCACGGTTGGAAGAGGAACTTTGTTTTTGTCTATAGTCCCTCGGGTTGGCCGTTCTCGACCAAGTGGTCGGCCGTCGACGTCCGGTGCAAAGCTTTTGGATCGCCGAGGCTTACTACATCCGAGCTCTTCGATCTCAAGAGTCTGAAGGAGGTGGAGCCCCCCAACCTGATCGATATCTCCGAGGAACTGTTTCGGCTGATCGACGAGGGCACAAAAGGTTGCCAACCTCGTAGTTGTACTCTTGCTCTGTCCTCGATTTCCCTATCTAACGGACATATGTGCTTGCAGCCATGGCCGACAAGAATGACTCCGTTCCCTTGACGCGAAGGGGGCCGTCGCTCGTTGAGAAGGCCAAGAGCCGGGCTCAATCAAGGGGGAAGAAGGTGGCTTCTCGTCCTGAGAAACGCCAGCGCGAGGCCGAAGCTGTGCCTCAGTCGGCCCCAGCGCCTGGTCAGAGCTCGGCAGCCGTCCCGTCGGCTGAGGACACGCCGAAGAAGCGTCCAGTTTCGGCGTCGTCGTCTACAGCACCGGCTTCCCCGGCTCCGTCCCAGACTCGCTTCAACTTGGACCCGGTTGAGTGGGGCCGACAAGCTCTGCCTCCCGAGGTCAGGGCAAAAACGCTTGGCCATCCTACACGTCGGCTCATGCATGAATATTACCATGGTATGCTGAGCCAGCTAGCCGCGTTTGACGCATTCGTGCACCGGGCCGAGGTGAAGAGGTTGGCTTGCGACAAGTGCGTCGCTGAGGCTGAGGAGCTTGTAGCCGCCGAGAAGGCCCGCTGTCTCCGGTTGGAGGAGGAGGCAAAGAAGAAGGAAGGCGACCTCCAGGCGGCCCTCGTGTCAGAGAGGGGGGCGCAAAAAGCGCTTGAGGCCGTGAAGAAGGCGCACGAAGAAACAAAGAATAGCTTCTCGCACCTCGTTGCTGAGGAAAGAAACAAATCGGTAGAGGAATATCGTGACTCCGACGAGCTCCAGGACGAGATTGCCGACCTCTTCCAGGCGGGATATAATGACTGCCTCTTAAAGGTGAAGGGGTTGTATCCCGACCTCGACTTGTCGGGTGCGGCTCTTACTGGAGCTGGCGAGGGCGGTGATCAGGTTGTCGGAGGCGGAGACGAAGAGTTCGTCGCCGTGGTGGACGAGGCCATGGAGACGGCCATTGATCGCTCCCTTGATCAGGCAGCTGATGCCGTATTGAACGAGGCATAGCTGCCCTTGTCCATGTACCTTGTATTCCTCGTTGGTGAGAATATTTTCTCGAACACATTTTGTTTTTTGGCCGACGACTGTTGTTCATTTCATCGTTTACGAATGCACAAATGACTTTGTCGACGGGTGTGCCAAAAGCGACTTCGTTGGTAGCGGAGTGCCGAAGCGACCTCGTCGGTAAGAGAGTGCCGAAGCGACCTCGTCGGTAAGAGAGTGCCGAAGCGACCTCGTACTTGGACTTAGAGAGTGCCGAAGCGACCTCGTCGGTAAGAGAGTGCCGAAGCGACCTCGTTAGTAAGAGAGTGCCGAAGCGACCTCGTCGGTAAGAGAGTGCCGAAGCGACCTCGTACTTACGGGAAGTAACGTCGAAGATGCTCAGCGTTCCACGTTCTCGGTATGATTGCTCCCCCGAGCTCTTGAAGCCGATAAGCTCCCTGGCCGAGTTCGTCGGCGATTCGGTATGGCCCTTCCCAGTTTGGCGATAACTTCCCGCTAGCCGACTTCGGGTCCGAAATTGCGAGCTTCCTGAGGACAAGGCTCCCAACCCCGAAGCGTCGTGGTTTGTCCTTTCTGTCGAAGCTTTTCTTGACCCTCTTTTGGTATATTTCCATCCTTGTAGAAGCATTTCCTCGCCTCTCCTCTATTAGGTCAAGTTCGGCACGCAATGACTGATTGTTGCTTTCTTCGTCAAATCTGAGGATTCTTTGCGAGGGGACGAGCATTTCTACGGGCGACACTGCCTCCATCTCGAAAGCTAACGCGAAGGGTGATTCCCGTGTGGCTTCTCTTGGTGTCGTCCTGTATGCCCAAAGCACATGGAGGAGTTGGTCGGCCCAAGCTCCCCTGTGGCTTGCTATCCTCTTCTTTAGTCCATCCAGGATCGTCCGATTGGTGACCTCGGCCATTCCGTTTGACTGGGGATCTGCTACCGAGGAGAATCTGTGTTCGATCCCGAGCGCGACGCAATTTCGACGAAACTTAGCGTTGTCGAACTGTCGTCCATTGTCGGTGATGATTGTTCGTGGAAGACCGAACCTGCAGATGATATTTTTCCACACAAAACCCCAGGCGTTGGTATCTGTAATTTTTGCTAGGGGCTCGGCTTCGACCCATTTCGTGAAATAATCTACTCCGATGATGATGAATCTCCTTTGACCCGTCGTTGGTGGGAATGGTCCGAGGATGTCCATGCCCCATTGTGCGAATGGCCAGGGGGAATTTATGCTCGTGAGTTCCGATGGAGGTTGTCGATCGATCTTGCCGAACAGATGGCATTGTCGGCAGCTTTTGACGTACTTCTGGGCGTCTTTAAGCATCGTCGGCCACCAGTATCCTAGTAAGGTCACTCTTCTTACTAAAGATCTAGGGCCTGCATGAGAACCACACGTTCCTTCGTGAACTTCGTTAATAATTTCCTCGGCTTGAACAGGGTCTACGCAGAGGAGATTGTGATAGCTAAATCCCTTTCGGTACAAGTCATTGCCGACGATGAAGAACTTTGATGACCGCCGCCTCGTTTTTTCGGCCTCGTTCTTGTCTTCTGGTAGCAATTTACTCCTGAGGAAATTTATTAGTGGGGTCATCCATGTTGTTCTTACCTCGACACTCATTAGATCTCTGGGTGTTATAGTTGGCTCCAATAGTTCTTCTATCAATAGGGTTGTGGGTGATTCCAATGCGAACGATGCGATTTTTGAAAGCTCGTCGGCTTGCCCGTTCTTGGACCTTGGTATCTTCACAAGCTCCGCAGAGTTGAATTCTGCCATGAGCCTTAACACCTCGGTTTTGTACGACGCGAGCTTTGCCTCTTTTGCCTCGAATGCTTGCGACACCTGGTTAACGACTAGTTGGGAATCGCTGTGGACACGGACCTTCTTTGCGCCAAGAGTTCTTGCCATCTTCAGTCCTGATACCACCGCTTTGTATTCTGCCACGTTGTTAGATGCTTGGAAACTGAAACGAACCGCGTACCTTAAGTCGATGCCTTCGGGTGAGCGCATGACCACCCCTACTCCGCTGCCCTGGGAGTTTGAGGCTCCGTCGACAAAAACTTCCCACCTTCCGTCGGATTCTTCTTCCGTAACTGCTCGGACAGTGCCCTCGGAAATGAAATCCGCGAGGGCTTGGGCATTGATAGCGACACAGGGCCTGAACTCAATGTCGAATTCCCCGAGCTCTACGGCCCACTTGGCCAACCTCCCCGAGGACTCGGGTCGCTCAAAAACTTGCCGAATCGGTGTGTCGGTGAGGACGACGACCTTGTGTGACTGGAAATACGGACGCAATCGTCGTGCGGCCATGACGAGAGCGTACCCGACCTTCTCGAGGTCAGGGTAGCGTTACTCGGCTCCTCGCAGTGCCTTGCTTGTGTAGTACACCGGTAGGTGGGCTCGGTCTTCTTCTCGGACGAGCACCGAGCTGACGGAATAGCTTGTTGCGGACAGATACAACAGCAGCTCTTCCCCTTCCTTCGGCTTGCTCAACATCGGTACGTTCGCCAAGTGCTCCTTCAGCTCGTCGAATGCCCTTTGGCAGTCCGTGGTCCATTCAAAGCGGCCCTTTCTCAGAACCTCGAAGAATGGTTTGCACCGCTCTGCTGACCTGGACATAAACCTGCTTAGAGACGTTACCATGCCATTAAGTCTTTGTACCTCTTTAACTGTTCTCGGAGCCGTCATACCGAGGATAGCTTGAACCTTGTCGGGGTTGACGTCAATGCCTCGTTGGGAGACGAGATACCCCAAGAATTTTCCTGCTCGGACGCCGAAGACACACTTCTCCGGGTTCAGCTTCATCCCATAGAGTTTCAACACTTCGAAAGCTTCTGCTAAGTCCCTGGAGTGGTCCTCGGCTCGTCGGCTTTTCACCAACATGTCGTCGACGTATATTTCCATGGTCTTGCCGATCTGCTTCTCGAACATTTTGTTGACTAGCCTTTGGCACGTCACTCCTGCATTTTTCAGTCTGAATGGCATACGAGTAGAACAATACGAACCTCTCTCGGTGGTGAAGGATGTCTTGTCCTCGTCCTCTGGGGCCATTCTTATTTGATGACAGCCTGAGTAGGCGTCAAGGAAGCTTAAGAGCTCGTGCCCGGCGATTGAGTCGACTAGCTGGTCGATCCGAGGTAATGGGAAACTGTCCTTTGGGCAGGCTTTGTTAAGGTTGGTGAAGTCAACAGACATTCGCCACTTGCCATTTGCCTTTCGCACTAGGACAACCTTGGCGATCCAGTTCGGGTAAACTGAATTCCTAACGGTACCTACATGCAAATATTTCGTCAACTGATTTTCAACCACTTCTTGCCGTTCGGCCGACAAGGGTCTCTTCTTCTGTCGGATGGGCCGGGCCTCGGGATGAACGTTTAAGTGATGTTGAATAATGCTTGGATCTATTCCTGGAAGGTCGTCGTCAGACCAAGCGAACACGTCGCCGCTTTGCCTGAGGAATGTTGCGACGTCGTCTTCCAACTCTTTGAGTTCGGTCCCGATGGTTAGAAGTCCGCTCTCGATTTTGATTAGTTTAGTTAGTTCTGCTGGCTCGTGTTTTGGGGCGTCATCTATAGTCGGCACGTACTCAGAAATAGCTGGTTCTTTTACTTTGATGGAGTTGACATAACACAGGCGCGCCTCGGCCTGACTCCCGACAACTTCCCCCACCCCACTAGGAGTTGGAAACTTTAGCTTCTGGTGGTATGTTGACGGCACTCCCCCAAGCCTCCCGAGCAATCTGCGTCCGAAAATCGCGTTGTAGGCCGACTTCACTTTCACAATCAGGAAGTCGACCTCAACCGTTACATACCTAGGACGGGTACCCAACGTCACTTTGAGCCTGATGGACCCCTCGGCGGTGACTGGCGTTCCGCTGAACCCGAAAAGGGGTGTGGCAATCAGTTTGAGCTCCGTGCTCAGGTTCGTCATCTTCAGGAAGCAGTCATAGAATAGGACGTCAGGTGCTGCTTCGTTGTCGACGAGGATGCGGTGTACGGTGTATCCGTCGATGTTGGCATGGATGACGAGTGTGTCGTCGTGGGGGAAGCTTAGTCCAACTGCGTCTTCGGCGGAGAAGGTGATCATCTCCAACTTTGGTGTCGGCTGGCTCACACCGAGGACGACGGCCGATGCATACGCTTTTCTTTTCCTGCCGCTGTCGCCGCCACCTGCCGATCCGCCGGCGAGGACGAGGACGGCGCCTTTCCCCTCGCGCTCGCGATCCCCTTCGGGTTCGCGATCCTTCGGTTTGCCGTCGACGACGTCCTTTCCGATTATCCCTCGGCGCAGCATCTCCTCTATTTCCATCTTCAGGCTCCTGCATTGGTCCGTCAGGTGACCAAAACCTTTATGGTACTCACAGTATAGCTCGGCTGCTCGCCCTGACGGAGGCCTCGCGATGGGCTCCGGTCGCCTGAACTCCGGCAGCTTCTTGATGATGGGGAGGATCTCTGATGGTGGCCTACCGAACCGGGGGAGATCCCTAACGCGACGATATTCGTCGGGTCGTCGGTCAGTCACTCGCCGGCCTTCTGTGTCTCGGCGCCTGTCCCTGTGCGCTTCTTCCCTCCTTGGCCTCTTTTCGCTTGTCTCCGAGCTCGTGCTTCCCCTCTCCAACGGCCGCTTGAGTCGCCCAGCGGCTCCCAGGGTTGACTCCAGCCTGATGTATTTTTGCATCCGAGAGAGGAGGTCGGAGAGGCTTACCGGTGGTTTTTTGGCCATTGATGCCACAAACGCCACGTCAGTGCACACTCTCGTGAAAATGTTGACTGCTGTTCTTAAGTCCAGGTCCACCACCCTCACCGCTTCGATTTGGAAGCGTTTTGCGTAGTCTCGGAACATCTCGTTCTCCTTCTGGGACACTAGCCATATGTCGTCGGTGCACAACGAATGTTGCACCGTGTTGAAGAAGTGGTCGAGGAACCTCTGGGCCAGGTCGGAGAAGCACGAGACCGATCGAGCGGGGAGCGCCTTATACCATTGTAGCGCAGCGTCATCTAGAGTGGACATGAAAGTCCTGCATTTCAGAGCATCAGTTACATTTATCATTTCCACCTGCCCTTGGAAATGGTCGAGGTGGTGAATTGGGTTGGTGTTCCCATTGTAGCGTCGGAATTTCGGCAGCTGGAACTTCGGTGGAACCGGGGCCGACGTAATTTCTTCGGAGAACGGCGAGGAAGTGAGGAGCGTCACCACGGACGGTGCGCGGGTGCCGAGCTGCAGAGCTTCTATCTTCCTGTTCATCTCCCGCAGGTCGTCTTTCCACCGCGGGTCGAATGGGGATATGCTAAAGGTGACGGGGGTGGATTCCGCCGTGAAGTGGTCGGCGAGGTCAGCCTTCGCCGCATTTCCGACGACTGCCACCGGTGTGACGGGGGGAACATTGTCAGCGTGGTTGACCACTGGCGCAGGAGTTCTCACCGTCGCCACCGGTGCGTCGACATGGCTTGCCAACAGTGCAGGAGGCGCACGTTGCTGGTTGGGAGCCTCCGCATCCTCTTGATCGCCTCGAATTTGTCCTACCTGGCAGACCGAGCCTTCACCTCATGCAGGGTGCGCCTGTTGATTTTGTTCCATCCTCATCAGGATTTGTTGAAGGTTTGCCAGGGTTTGCTCGACACGGTCGATCCGCGACAAGGTCGTCGAATCCTGCTCCCCCGCCCCAGATGCTCCTCCAGCCACTTCTTCCGTGACATTAACATGGTTGACCTCCTCCTCCAACGTGCGAGCTGCCGCCTTTCCCTTGGGTGCCATTGGGAGAAGCTTTTTGTATCGAATTCCCACAGACGGCGCCAAATGTTGCTTGAAAAATCAGCAAGGATCGTCGGCCGGAGCCGAGCTGAGTGCCCGAGGGATTGACGGCGTCGCCTAGTCGTCGGTGAAGAGAGTCCGACCTGCAAAGTCCCACCGAGATCCCTCGGTGGTCGGGCACTCCGACGATCAAGTCAGTGAAGGTTGTAAAGAGAGAATAGAGAGAGAGTTTGTGCTATGAATAGTGTACCTTTCTTCTGTGAGTACCCGTGCCTTTTTATAGGGGCTTGGTCCTTAGGATAGAAAGGTACGGATGGGACGAGCCTCTGCGAGGCAAGGGCCCATTTTAGGGGACCCACGCCAGCTGGGCACGGAGAGTCTCGCCTTGACAGCCGCATGTCTAAAGCGGATATGGGCCAGCTGGGGGGTCGTGACTTACGGGACTCGTCTGTCCCTTGGGTAAGTGTGATCTGGCGCCAGCCAGGCGCGCCCGGATGTAGTGCTAGACTAAAATGGTTCTCGGCAATGATTGGTATGCCTATGACGACGGCGTCCGACGACCTGCCGTCGGTTCGTCGGCGTGGCTGATTATTGATCCTAACACGTCGGTTGATAACGACCGGTATCAGCTTCCACAGAGCACCTAGCAGCCCTCCTTATCCCCATGTATGTGCCTTCTCTTGCCCCTCGCGCACCGCCGTCTTTCCACAGCGGCGACAGTACTACTAGCAACAACAGAGCCACCCCTGCCTCGGTCGTGGCAGCCAACAACGAAACCAGTGTCGTGCAGTCGATCGAGTGGAGACCATAATTAATGGCAGCCTTACCCCCGAACTTGTTGCCGCCTCCGCCGTCCCTCCAAGCGACAACACGAGAAGGTCCTCCATGCACGTCGCCGACCGAGGGGAAGCCCATTTTGTTGTGGAGGAGGTGGGTGACAATTGCGGATGTGCCAGATTACTCATGACGACCCCGTCGTCAATGTGGAGCTACACCGCCCTCCAAGGGTCCACGAGGAGCTAGCTGTAAACGAGCGGCAATGGACAGGAGAGGGGCATCTGAAGCAACACTATCCTTATGTTTGATATTTAAATAGATCGGAGATAAAAGTAAAATTATTTTTAAAATTTTAAAATCTCAAAATTTTAAGAATAATCTCATTATTGTATCTCTAATCTATTTAAATACCAAACATAGTCTATATAGACGCCGTCGCTACGTGGTGGAGATGGAGGAAGCTCAAGACCCAATTGAGGAGAAAAGGAAGATATTTTTGATATCTCACATGATAAAATATTTTTGTAAAGTATTTTATCGAATATTCATCAGTTGCAAATGGCAGATAACCACGCTCGCATCATGTAGATAAATAGAGGGTATATATGATAATATGTTTACAGTATATATATATATATATATATATATATATATATATATATATATTAATCGATATTTAGAGCACGGTTGAGCCATGGCACGGTTGGGTTACCTCATTGGGGTGACCCGAGCATACCGCAGTGGCACACTATGGTTTGCCATGGACCGGTATAGTTTGATTCGTGGTGGGCCTACTTTTTTTTTTTGCTTTCCCTCTCACATTCGGTATATCTAAGGGGTCTATATGGTGTCTAATTGAGATGAAAGTTTAAACATAAGCTAATTAAGAGATAATATAAGTTATAATAATTTTAGTTTAATTTTTTAAATTAATTTTTGATTAAGTAAAAATTATCTTAAAAATTATTAGATCGACTTAATCTCAACATCGAAGGGATCTAAATGGTGTCTAATTGTAATTAAATTTCAAACATGAGCTAATTAATAGATGATACAAATTATAGTAATTTTAGTTTAATTTTTTAAATTAAATTTTTGTCAAATAAAAAAATTCTCAAAAATTATTAGGTCGACTTAATCTTAACATCTATGCATCAATAACTCATGATATTTATATTTTTAGAATCAGTATATTTTTTTAGTAATTATGATGACTTCATATTTGATTTTATTTTCGGAACTAAATGTCGTCCCGTTGAAGTGCATAGAGAATTCGCCGTACCGCGACAAATCTATTGTGCACTTAAGGGGTCTAAATGGTGTCTACTTGAGATGAAATGTCAAACATAAACTAATTAAGAGATGATACCAATTATAGTAATTATAGTTTAATTTTTTAAATTATTTATTTGTCAAGTAAGAATTATCTCAAAAATCATTAGGTCGACTTAATCTCAATATCTATGCATCAATAATTTCTGATATTTTATATTTTTAAAATCAATATATTTTTTTAATAATTATGATGACTTCAAGTTTGACTTTATTTTTAGAATCGAATGTCGTCCTGTTGAAGTGCACACAATCAAAAGAGTATTAGAATTATATTAATAATATGAAAATATTTTAAAATTAAAAATAATTATATTTTATATAAGTGATCATGTCTTACGTATAATTTACTATCTCTTTTAATTTCTTAGTGTCATGTTAATATTTTATTATATATTTTAAGACGTTACAATTTTGTTTCTATTTTCGGATTGTTGTTCTAATAGAATACATTGGTCATATCATGAACAACTTTCATGAAGAGCCCAAAGATTAGGATCACCCTCCTTCAGACTGTAGAGATGTCGCACTCATTGCTAGTTTGGATCGCGGTATGAGAGAAAAGGTCAAGAATGATCCACTGTATCTTTAAGCACAGTCATTCATTTGATGTGTAGTTGGAACTCGTAGAGAAAGTCGTGGGGAACAATTTTTATGAAGAAGTCTCGAAGAGATATACCCTCATTTGAGATGTGGAAGACATGATAATCATGTATATGTAGATCATGATATGAGAGAGAATGTGAAGAATAATCTACTATAACTTTGGACATAGACTACCAATTGAGGTGATTCTACTTTAAAGACGAAGGTGAAAAAGAATAGAACAATTTTGATGAAGATCTCGTGAGCATATCAGCCCCTTTTTAGGCTGTAGAAGGCGTGATATCCCTGATAGTTATGGAGGATATGAGAGAGAAAGGGGAGAGAGAAATGGTGCATGTATGAGAAGAGATGAAAAGTCTATCTTGAGTTTGGATGGAGAATCTTCTTTTAAAATTTACTCATTTTAAATATTCATCAAGTCACAAAATTAAAAAAATAAATCAAATAAATTATTTTTCCATCGTATCTCAATGATACAGTACAATATAATATCGTACCTTCTCACAGAGAACGCGACACGGCCGATCCGGACAGTATAGCGAACCTCAATTTAGAGATGCATATATGTAAAAATTTCCAACAAGCAGCTTGATAGAAAGTTGATTTGTCAATATTTTTCTATGAACTAGCTCATTGAGTCATGAGTACCCTCCAGAATTATCCTCTTGCCAAAGAATATATATATCCCCTCGTACCCAGCACGTACGTACGTTCTTCTTCTTCCTTTTTTTTTTTTTGAAACCAATGAATAGATTATTCTTTGAAAATTCCTTGTAATAATGTTGCTCCCAAATTCCCAATGAAATTTGAATCTCGCAATCTAGCATAAACATGAAGGACTAATTACCAACTTCTCGAGAGCGGCATGGCGTGCCAGCACCCACGGCCACGCACCGATGACCGAGCTCGTATCCTATTCGGGGCTGGCCGGCTCCACCCTCCACGCGCTGATTGAGGTGACTATTATTAAGATTCAGCTCGATAGATTTGGCTTCGTTTGGTTTATATTATTATTTTTTAAATTTCAATTTGGATTCACGTAAATTTATATTAAAAAATTTATTTTAATTTAATTTTGATCTTTTTTAATCAAATTATATAATATTTTATTTTGATAATGAGGAAATCTCGTCTCATGTGATTTTGTAGACTCAGGATTGATGTTCGTGAACTCTAAGATCAGAACTTAACAGCTCCTACTTTCCGTATATCTGTATTGTCCTTACCCTATTTGACCGAAAAAGCTATAGATTTACACACCTCGAGAATTACATGTAAATCAAGTAAGCTCCCTCTCAAGAATCGAACTCGGGACCTCCTGCTTTTAAATTATATAATTTGATTTCAAAATAAATTTATCAAATTTGTTTAAATATATATTTTAAATTAATCTTTTGACTAATTATAATCTTTTTCATTGTGGATTTTTTAACCTTCATTTCATTCAATCTCTTATTGACTTATTTATAATATATTTATATAAAGATAAATTAATTAAAAGTTTTTGACTATAATAAAAAGTCATTGCTATAACAAAATTTAACGTACATATACTGTAACATGCGATAATATTTACTGCAAAGTATTATATCTCTATCAAGAATTAAAAAAATAAGTTAATATCTAATTAAGACTCTTAATTAATTTATCATTTATATAATAACATTTTGCAACTCTCTAAAAAATCTTAATTCAATATTTAAATGTATCTCAAATAAGAATCAATTATTAATCTCACATTTTGATTAAATCATCTCTACATTGATTAAGTCAATAACAAATTTACTGGTCATTTAATATCTCACTAATGGTTATGCTACTGATTTTATTTTAGCACTATTTACATGTAAAGATACATAATTTGGATGAGTTTATAGAATAAAAAACTAGTGACATATTATTAATTATCTTTGACAAATACAAATTCAGTAATAAAATTTATCAATTATAATTCAAATCAAATTAAATGGAATTACTTTGATTTGTTTCAAAATAATTGAATTTGATTTAGTTGGGTTAATTTGAACTCTTAAATCGGTTTAATTTAATTTGAGAAGGAGATGGTCGGCGGGGGGCGGCACGGCAGCTAGCCAGCTAGCTCTCGATTCAAAGGCGTATGATAAAAGCACAAGGCGGCCATGCATGATTAACTTAAGATGATGGCCTGATTAAAAAAAGCGTAGTATATTATATATATCAAGCAATGTTCCAACTTAATTATCTTAATCAAAAGCTAGCATGATTTAAAGATAATGTCTCTTCTTTTTTCTTAGTTTTAGCATACGGGAAATACTGGTTCTTGTAATAAAATAGACAGACGTGGATTATTTATAAAATATTTTATTGGCTGTGGTTACCCTCAGGCCTCAACTATCCTCTGGTGAGGATATAATATATAGAAATTTTAAATAAAAATATAATCCCCGTATACAAGAATCATGGTAAGTTAAAAGGGTGAGTTTAATTACCTAATATTGAACAACACAGTTTCTTAAAGTGATTTGGATTTTTGGTCTGTTTCAGGTCCTATATTTCATATTGATCTAGAGTACTTAACTTTTATCATGTGAACAATTTAATGACAAACGTGAGATGCATAATGCTAAACAATTTAAAAATTGATGCTGCTTTTTTAAACATGCAACCCCGTAAACTCTCACAATTCTTACACATTCTTTGGTTT
Organism: Colocasia esculenta; assembly: GCA_014218235.1. Lineage (NCBI taxonomy): Eukaryota > Viridiplantae > Streptophyta > Magnoliopsida > Alismatales > Araceae > Colocasia > Colocasia esculenta. The sequence continues at coordinate 144,560,620 of CM024762.1, read as the reverse complement.
TCACAAATTATCAAACTTTTATATATTACTAAAATAAAATTTAACACAGCCTAACTAGAGCGCCATGTGACAGTCTTAATTAACCCTCTCTTCTTCCCCCTCATGCGCTCTCTCCTCTACCCCACTCTCCATTTATATTTTATATGATTAAATATTAATGACACTCTCATAATTTTTAGGAATCAAATCCAATGTAATTAAAACTGTTTTATGACACCTCTTAAAATTCTCCCTCTCATTCTCCTCCGTGCTCTCTCTCTCGTCTATCGCACTCTCCATGTAGATTTTATAAGATTAAATGTTGATGGCACTCCCATAATTTTTGAAAGTTAGGTCCAATATGATTAAAAATGTTTTATCCTCAGATAATATCCATAAAATTATATTTTGAGACTGTCTTGTCAATTTTTATAAATGTCGAAAATTTAAATACTTGAATACATGATGTTGTAAACTTTTTAAAATATTGTAAGTTTAAATAATTGAATATATTTGTATGGTGAACTTTTTTAAATGTTATAAGTTTAAATACTCAAATATATTGTGTTGTGATTTTTTTTAAAAAAATTCATTATCTTAAACTCTTCATATTATTCTAACATTCTTTTCTGAGATATGTAATTATTGATCGTAATTTTATTTTGTACTTAATAAAAATAATTTTACTTTTAATAATTAAAAAATCAATTTATTTAAAAATTCCCGTACATAGCAAGAGGTGCTCATCTAGTTATATTAATAGTTTGAGCCTCCTCGCTCTCACCTGTGGGAGTAGGGGTGAGTCTCGCTAGTCACTGGCTCAGTAGGGAACTCCCCCAAAACTGAGCAAACCAAAACCACAGGTACAAAGTAGTAAACAGTACCAACAATTTATAGAACAGCTAAGCAGGATATGAAAGCTGTAAAATTACTCACCGTTTGCCGACTACGAAAAACAACTTTAATAATTAAACGGCAAACCAGTACAAGTGTACAAGCTAAAGTAGAGACAGCCAAACACGAGCCACGTAAATTGGTTCGCGACACCAGAGGCTGACTCGGACAAGCTAACACAGGTCTATCTCTCAGTCTCGCAGCCACGGACGAAAGGTCCAGCTGCCGCTCCACGTGAAAAGGTCAAGCAACTGTGGAGACCAACTAAACACCACCACCTGCGGACCACACGGTCACAGACCCATGCCTGGCACCTCTGGAGACCCTGGCCTGGGCTCTCTATAGTGAGGCATTGGAAAAGGACTAGCTGGGGATCAGTGTCGACTACTGGTGTCCGTACCCCCAACTATGAGCGCGCTACAAGTGACTAAAAGACAAGTACGACAGTCACTGTCCCACTGTCGTCTTTCCTTCAGTCGGACGTACAACGCAAACACAGGAGTGAGGGTGTCCAAGTCAGACGATACAGACCTCAACGGTACAACACAGGTACCGGGACAAAGCCCCGAGCTAACAGTCTGGCTCACAAATTAAGAACCTGGGGCACCCAACTGGAGAGGTAACCACGGTAGGCGTCGTACTACTTGCCACGTACACAAAACCATGTGCACGTCACACACAAACCACGTGAAGTCTCACGTAAACCGCGTGTACTAGTAGTCCACTACACGTGAACACGACGTAAGCACATAAAGAACCAACCATCTGCGTACCCAGTACGCTAGTCTCAGTAACCACGAACACTAGGTGCACCACAATATCGTTGCACCGCTCGATAACAACAATTATTCAATATATCAATATTTAAACCAAAAGCATGCTGGCGGCAACATCGACTGCCGTCGATGGAATGTAAACGGCAATGTTTTTAGTCGTTAAGCTCCCAGCTGAAGAACCTGGCGTCAAACGATATTGACGCCACGCTCCTCGACTCCACAGAAACCCTAAACCGATTCTACAGGCATACTTAGTCCCAAAACCATCGAGAAAACATGAGGAAATACTTCCTCTAATATACAAGAATCCTAATTAACTTAAAACAACATGTTTCTATGGTTAAATTGCTCAAACCACCCATGTACCCCTCATGTATACCATTACCCGAAATCACCATTACCACGCAGATTCATGTTTTCTAATTGCATTATTACAACCTATAGGAACTAAAGGGGTCATTCCCTACCTCAGTACACGCTTAAACCTCCCGAATTCTCCCAATCCACGCCGAACCCTCCACGAGCTCCCATGGTAATTGCACCACGATTCGGCGTTTCCTTGGCCAATTCGTCACCGCCTCACGTTCCACGTTCCTTCAATTATCCTTTTACAACAGTTGGAAGCATTGGGGAAGCAAGAGGCATGAAGACAGAGCTAGGGAGAGGGGAATTGGACTGAGGAAACTGCTCTCGGGTAGACTATATTCTGCAGGTCGCATAGTTTGGCGTCAACATGGCTGTCGCCAATCAGACCACCAAGACTAGACGTCCATATCTCATAGTAAACGTCAACTTATATGGACGCCGACAAGTCAACGACCACACCTGGCCGCCAACTCCTACTCAACTACAGCAGGTCCTATTTTATCTCAGGACCCAACCTGCACCACACCTACACACACCACACGACCAAACCACATTGGCCTCACAATGGCCATCACAACCGATACACACATGATCCATAATGATCCGAAAAGCACGCGATATTACATTACTATCATCTAAAAAGAAAATTTCGACCTCGAAATTCACAACACAACTTAAACTTAGACAACTTAAACATACATACCTTTACAAGTACTATCATCTAAAAAGAAAATACAAAAGCTTATTCAAACAGATAGGGATACCCTTTAGCCATCTCCTCGGCTAACTCCCAGGTATCCTCACCACCCAACCTATTTTCCCATCTCAGTTTAACTAATTCAATTTTTTGTTTTCTCAACTTCTTTATCTTTCGATCCGTGATCTGTACCAGATACTCGGGCATAGTCATATCCGGCCTCAGGTCACCACCTTGATAACTGATTAGTTGAGCTGGATCTTCAATGCATTTTCTTAACATAGAAATATGAAATATATCATGGACATCCGCAAAATCTGCTGGCAAATCCAATCTATAAGCTGTTTCCCCAATTCTTTCAACCACCTGGAAAGGTCCCACATACCTTGGGCTCAGCTTTCCAGTCTTGCCAAATCTCTTAATGCCTTTACTCGAGGAAACTTTCAAAAAAACAAAATCTCCCACCTCAAACTGAAGTGGTCTCCTTCGATTATCCGCATAGCTCTTTTGCCTACTTTGTGCTGCCTGTAATTTCTCTTTAATAAGCTCTACCACCTCTGTGGTTTGCTGAATTAATTCAGGACCCATTAATTGCCTTTCACCCACTTCATGCCAGTTCAATGGGGTTCTACATGGTCGGCCGTATAAAGCTTCATACGGTGCCATCCCAAGACTGGTATGATAACTATTATTATAGGCAAACTCAACCATTCCCAAATGAGGCTCCCAGCTACCTCCCCAAACTAAACAACAAGCCCGCAACATATCTTCAATCGTCTGAATAGTCCTCTCTGTCTGACCATCTGTCTGGGGATGATAAGCGGAGCTATATCTCAGCTCAGTACCAATTACTTTCTGCAGACTTCTCCAGAAACCGGAAGTAAACTTTGGATCTCTATCAGACACAATAGTCTTTGGAATCCCATGCAGTGGAACAATTTTATCAACATAAACCTTTGCTAATCTGTCCATTGTCCAAGACATACTTACTGCCACTAATCTGCATACCTTGGTTAATCTGTCAACAAACACCAAAATTCCATTATACTCTGAAACTGACCTTGGTAAGCCTGCCACAAAGTCCATGGCAATATCATCCAACTTCCACTGTGGAATGGGTAACGGTTGCAATAGACCTTCTGACTTCTGGTGTTCTGCTTTAATCTGCTGACAGATAGCACACCTGGCAACAAACTCTGCTATTTCCTTTTTCATATGAGGCCACCAAAAATACTTCCTTAAATCATGGTACATTTTAGTACTACCCGGATGGATAGTGTACCTAGATTTATGAGCCTCTTCCAACACTCTCTGCTTTACCTCTCTTTCTGCCGGAACAAACAACCTGCCTCTAAGCCTAACCACACAGTTATCATCAATGGTAACTCCATCCATTTTTACAATCTCAACTAAACTTACATCTACTCTCTGAGCTTCAACAATTTGCCAATACAAAGACGGCTCTACAGCACTAGCAGCTAGTACTGCCCGTCGCTGACTACTGGGCACCTACAAGGAGTTCTCCACTATCTCTTCGTACAGCCTCCATTCTTTAATCATCATCAAATTTATATATGCCTTTCTGCTCAAGGCATCTGCTACAAAATTGGCCTTACCCGGATGATAAGCCAAACTGAAATCATAATCTTTTAAATATTCCATCCATCTACGCTGACGAAGATTTAAATCTTTCTGCGAGAAGATATACTTCAAACTTTTATGATCTGTGAAGATCTCAAATCTCTCGCCATACAGATAATGCCTCCACATTTTCAAGGCGAACACAACTACTGTTAATTCCAAGTCATGAGTGGGGTAATTCTCTTCTGCCGGCTTCAATTGCCTAGACGCATAAGCTATTACTTTGCCATGATGCATAAGCACTGCGCCAAGACCTCTCCTTGAAGCATCTGTATATATTACAAAACCACCACTCCCTGCCGGTAATGCCAATATGGGTGCTGATGTAAGTCTTTTCTTCAATTCCATGAAACTTTTCTGACATTCACCGGACCACACAAAAGGCACACCTTTCCTTGTCAACTTGGTCATGGGTGCCGCAATTCTGAAAAAATCTTGTATGAAGCGCCCATAATAACCTGCCAATCCCAAGAAGCTTCTGATCTCAGTTATTGTCCTAGGCACTTCCCATTTCATCACTGCTTCCACTTTACTTGGGTACACTGCTACTCCTTTAGCTGAGATAACATGACCCAGAAATTGAAGTTCTTTCAGCCAAAATTCACACTTACTGAACTTGGCAAACAACTGATTATCCCTTAACAACTGCAGGGTAAACCTCAAATGAGCTGCATGCTCTTCTTCGGATGCTGAATAAATCAGAATATCATCAATAAAGACAACAATGAATTGGTCTCAATACGGATGAAAGATTCTATTCATCAGATCCATAAAACCTGCAGGAGCATTAGTCAACCCAAATGGCATAACCACAAACTCATAGTGACCATATCTGGTTCTGAATGCTATTTTATCTATATCTTCTTCCTTGATCCTCAACTGATGGTACCCAGACCTTAAATCAATTTTAGAAAATACTTTTGTCAGTTGCAACTGATCAAACAAATCATCTATTCTCGGCAATGGATACTTATTCTTAATGGTCACATCATTTAACTTTCTATAATCAATACACATCCGAAAACTTCCATCTTTCTTTTTCACAAACAACACCGGCGCTCCCCACGGGGAATGACTCGGTCTAATGAACCCTTTCTGCAATAGCTCTTCTAATTGCCTTCTCAATTCTTTAAGTTCTACTGGTGCCATCCGATATGGAGCTTTAGAGATCGGCATGGTACCTGGCAACAACTCAATGGTAAAGTCCACCTCTCTATGTGGAGCTAAACCAGGCAAATCTTCAGGAAAAACATCAGCAAATTCCCTAACAACAGGAACTGTTTCCACTGACTGACTAGCTTCTACCAGACTCACCGAGACTAAATAAGCCACACATCCAGCATTTATCAACTTTCTAGCTTTAATTGCAGAAATTAAGAACTTAAAGGTATAAAAAGGCATACCTTGATATTCAAATACTGCACCATTAGGATGACAAAACCTGATCATTTTCTTTCTGCAATCTAACATTGCTCCATAAGTCTCAAGCCAATCCATACCCAAAATAATATCATAATCTGTCAACTGCAGGGCATACAACCGACCCGGCATCTGGTTTCCTTCAATCATAACAGGAGCTTCATCCACATAACTCGAAATGAGCAAGAACTCACCCAAGGGAACTTCCACTACTAACTCACAAGGCTTTTCTTCTAAAGGATGAATCATGCAATCCAGAAATTCTTCGGAAATGAAAGAATGAGAGGCACCCGAATCAAATAAAACTCTTGCTGAATAGTCATAAAGAGGTAAAATACCTTCTATCATATTCGATGCCTCCGCCTGGGCTCGGGTGATAGCCATAACCCGGCCTCTTCCTCGCTGTTGCGGTGCTCCTCTGCCACGACCTGTCTGTGGTTCCTGAAACTGCTGAGGCTGCTGCTGCTGCACACCTCTTCCATATTCATACTCTCTCGGATAGGGGCAATTGAGGATCAAATGCTCCGGCTAATTGCAATTATAACATCTATATCCTGGTGGAGTAATGGGCTGCCTGGCAGTGCTCTGCTGCGACTCTTCCACCTCTGGCCTACCGCGACCTTGCTGAAATTGCTGACGACCTCCCCATCCTCTTCCTTTACCTTTAAATGCTTGCTTCAATTTTTGACCCCATTTACCAAAGCCTGATGAAGAAGGTCCTACTGGTGCTTTACCCTTACCTGCACCCATTGATTGCTGCGGTAGCCAAAAACTACCTGAGCCTGACTCGCCCACCTGTCGAGTCCGAATAGACCTCTCCAACGTAGCTACTCTCTGGGCTGCTTCTTCCACTGTCTTACACATGAGAGGTACTATTACATCCTGCAACTCCACTCTCAAACCTCTAATAAAATACTCAACCATCATATTATTATCTGATACTACATAAGACGCATATCGGCTAAGCGCCATAAACCTCATCTGGTACTCTAAAACTGAAGAGTTACCTTGCTGGAGTGTCCGAAACTGCTCTCTCTTCACTTGCTGCACTTGAATTGGAAAGAATGTATCATTAAATACATCAAGAAATTTCGACCAAGTAATAGCTTCTTCTTTCCTGCCTGCAAAGGTGGTCTGCATCTTCAGTCGCCACCATTCTAAAGCAAAACCCCTCAACTGATAAGCAGCTAACACAACTTTATCTGTTGCCGGACATCTCATGGTCGCAAAGACCCTTTCAATCTCATGAACCCAGTGTTCTGCTGTATCTGGATTCGGCCCTCCTGAATAAGTAGGCGGCTGTAATCTCAGAAATTTCTCAACTTGCATCACTGGTTCCTCTGCTAATAGCAATGGTGGTGGTGGTGGCAAGGGTGCTACAAAAGGCACCTCCACTCCTGGCGGGACTGGAGCAACATGTACAGTCTCTCCATCTCCAGGGGGCACTGCAACCGGTGGTACCGGCGCCCGCTGATCCATCCTTGCCCGAATATCAGTGAGGCTTTCCCAAATCCTCTCTATCATACACTGAGTGCTCTCCTCTGGATCATCTCCTCCACCACCTCAATCTCTTCTACCAACCATTCAAAATACTACATAAACAAAATACCAATCCAAAACAACAAGTTGTTAGAAACTAGGGCCCCCTACCAGCAGTGTACAAGGACCGAAATAAGGCTATGTATCTTTCTAGTTCCCTTATATTAACACGAATCTTGCTCTGATACCAACTGTGACGGAACTCCTCGGCCAAGCCCGTTAAACTGATAACGTACTTGATCCGAGTCCGCCTCCCGCGAACTGGCGGAAGCCTCGCAAGGGATACCAAACCACAGTCCGTGTAAACACAAAGGAACACACCATTTCACATATATGTTTCACAAGTTTACATAGCCATACTTCCACAAAACTGAAAGAAAGTACAAGTGCCTGGGGCATATCCCGAGGTACAACAAAAAATAAGTAAACAACTAACTACACTACTGCTACTACATTACACTACTGAGACTACACTGTTGGAAACTGCACTGCCGGAGGTACTGACCCTGCACCGCTACTACGCGGCTCTGAACTGGACGACGGTCGAGAAACGTCCTCCTCGCTCTCATCTGTGGGAGTAGGGGTGAGCCTCGCTAGTCACTGGCTCAGTAGGGAACTCCCCCAAAATCGAGCAAACTAAAACCACAGGTACAAAAGTAGTAAATAGTACCAACAATTTATAGAACAGCTAAGCAGGATATGAAAGCTGTAAAAGTACTCACCGTTTGCCGACTACGAAAAACAACTGTAATAATTAAACGGCAAACTAGTACAAGTGTACAAGCTAAAGTAGAGACAGCCAAACACGAGCCACGTAAACTGGTTCGCGACACCAGAGACTGACTCGGACAAGCTAACACAGGTCTACCTCTCAGTCTCGCAGCCACGGACGAAAGGTCTAGCTGCCGCTCCACGTGAAATGGTCAACCAACTGTGAAGACCAACTAAACACCACCACCTGCGAACCACACGGTCACAGGCCCATGCCTGGCACCTCTGGAGACCCTGGCCTGGGCCCTCTAGAGTGAGGCACTGGAAAAGGACTAGCTGGGGACCAGTGTCGACTACTGGTGTCCGTACCCCCAACTACGAGCGTACTACAAGTGACTAAAAGACAAGTACGATAGTCATTGTCCCACTGTCGTCTTTCCCTCAGCCGGACGTACAACTCAAACACATAAGTGAGGGTGTCCAGGTCAGATGACATAGACCTCGACGGTACAGCACAGGTACCGGGACAAAGCCCCGAGCTAACAGCCTGGCTCACAAAGAACCTGGGGCACCCAATTGGAGAGGTAACCACGGTAGGCGTCGTACTACTTGCCACGTACACAAAACCACGTGCACGTCACGCACAAACCACGTGAAGTCTCACGTAAATCGCGTGCACTAGTAGTCCACTACACGTGAACATGACGTAAGCACGTAAAGAACTAACCATCTGCGTACCCAGTACGCTAGTCTCAGTAACCACGAACACCAGGTGCACCACAATTATCGCTGCACCGCTCGATAATAACAATTATTCAATATATCAATATTTAAACCAAAAGCATGCTGGCGGCAACATCAACTGCCGTCGATGGAATGTAAACAGCAAGGTTTTTAGTCGTTAAGCTCCCAGCTGAAGAACTTGGCGTCAAACGATATTGACGCCAAGCTCCTCGACTCCACAGAAACCCTAAACTGATTCTACAGGCATACTTAGTCCCAAAACCATCGAGAAAACATGAGGAAATACTTCATCTAATATACAAGAATCCTAATTAACTTAAAACAACATGTTTCTATGGTTAAATTGCCCAAACCACCCATGTACCCCGCATGGATACCATTACCTGAAATCACCATTACCATGCAGATTCATGTTTTCTAATTGCATTATTACAACCTATAGGAACTAAAGGGGTCATTCCCTACCTCAGTACACGCTTAAACCTCCCGAATTCTCCCAATCCACGTCGAACCCTCCACGAGCTCCCATGGTAATTGCACCACGATTCGGCATTTCCTTGGCCAATTCGTCACCGCCTCACGTTCCACGTTCCTTCAATTTTCCTTTTACAACAGTTGGAAGCATTAGGGAAGCAAGAGGCATGAAGACAGGGCTAGGGAGAGGGGAATTGGACTGAGGAAACTGCTCTCGGGTAGACTATATTCTGCAGGTCGCACAGTTTGACGTCAACATGGCTGTCGCCAATCAGACCACCAAGGCTAGACGTCCATATCTCATAGTAAACGTCAACTTATATAGACGTCGACAAGTCAACGACCACACCTGGCCGCCAACTCCTACTCAACTGCAGCAGGTCCTATTTTATCTCAGGACCCAACCTGCACACACCTGCACACACCACACGACCAAACCACATTGGCCTCACAATAGTCATCACAACCGATACACACATGATCCATAAGGATCCGAAAAGCACGCGATGTTACAGGAGTAGTTGTTGAGTCGAGTTCGAACACTTTAAAACTGAATCGAGCCGAGTTCGAATCTACAAATTAATATTTGACGAATATCGAGTCGAGTTTGAACGCGATAAAAATTGACAAATTCGAGTAGAGTGTCATTCGACTCGACTCGAATTGTTTACACAAAATCGATGAATCTATATGTGAAGTCGTGGAAGTTCTGATTTCCATTCAGTTGCGTGCCAGTTTTACGTAAGCGTTGGTACGGTTAGGGGCTTTGTCGTTGGTGACTTGTATTTACATTTTTTGGTTGTTTAGTGTGCCGTAACATTTATAGAATAGCATAAAATATTTTGCTTATATTTGAAATGTTATAAATCATCTTATGACTTTCTTGTTTTTGGTGGCCTACTTGTAAATCAGTTTCTCTTGATCAAGTGGTAAGAAAATATGACAAAAGATATGCGGCTACAAACATGCACAAAAGAACTCGGTCAAAATATTAAAAGTTGCACTTGCATATATATAGTCCAATTAGTTGCCTATGGAAACAAAAGTTCCTTTACTCTGTAGCCAAAGCCTAGCCCTTATCTCCATTTGCAGTAAAAATAAACGCAATGTAACATTTTAAGGCATAATCGTCATAAGCTGTCATGGATTATGAAGATTAGGTAACTATAATCTTTATCTTCTAAACAATATTTATTGTAAAAAATCATAATAAATTGAAGTGGATTGTAAGTTATTATAAGGCCCATTATTACAATAAATATTTTCCCCTTTTTTTTGACACAAGGCGGTACTTAATTAAAACTCTAGTTTACTAGCATTAACATAAACAAGATACAACATAGATCACAAGGGAACTCAGTGATAAAACCATAGCAATATCACCCAACAGAGGTGATGAAACATAATCCTCAAGTCTGGGGAAAAGCTACGAACGGACAAAACAAAACATACAATCCCCAAGAAAAAAATCAAGATCAAATCAAAAGGGGTACTGTAACTTGAAATTTGCTGAAGCAAGTTAAACATTGAGAAGGAAGCTTGCTCTAATGGAGAAAGGTTGCACTATTTTTTGGAGACCGACAATGAATGACAGCTCGGACAATACACACATCATGTGTGTGGATGGGCTTCATTACGCGTGCTCAATTAGATGCTCCATATACTCGGTGAACAGAGAGCCAAAGTCTTACCACCCATGGGGATGCTTCTTATCAATCAACAACGATATCGACTTGCAAGATGATATAAAAGAGCACTGTAGGGAGAGATTAGACCTGCAACAACGATCAAAACACTGATCTTATAGACTGGTGATTAGACCTGCAAGAAGATATAAAGGAGCACTGAGGGGGATCTTGGATATAGGGAAGTGACTCCCAACAAGCCAACAGAAAAGGGTGGGGGGGGGGGGTGGCCACCGGAGCCTTGGGCATCGGCCGTTGACCATCAGGCTCCAATAGCTAGTCGTCAGGTGCTGATTAATGACCCCCAGTCACCGAGCGTCGAGCATTGGCTGCCAACAGCTGTGCAGGTGCTGAGCATCGAACATTGGTCGCCGGCCACTACCACCAATCAATCTTAAAGATGGTAGTTGGCAGTGTAGAAAAGATAATGAGAGCATAGAGTGTAGTCTGGCTCGTGAAAATACTACACGAAAGAGATGTCTATGAAAATAATTTATAAATTCTCGTCAAGAATGAAAAATTCATGAATTTTAAATAAAAACTTTTCATGAATTAAATTTTAAGAATATTATTATATTTTTCCCTAAAATATTTTTTAGGTGAGATTTTGTTGGATCCTAAGTATTTCCCCATACCCATTATGTTGATTTGACTGATTTAATGTAATAAATATATTTATTGTTTCTGGATGTGTGTACAACAAATGAGTATAATACAGATGCAGTGCTACGGATCCTTAATTTACTGACAAGAATGGCTGTGGGTCAGCCACGTGCATTGGGCCATATATACGGTATCATGAAGCATCGAAGTCCTTTTCAACCAGGCTGTGCCCAACCTTTCCGCATGGGCCTACCAGGATTGCACATGTACGCTCGACGTTTGTCTTCCCTATTTTATATACATACAGACATATTATATATATATATATATATATATATGTTTATACTGCAGACTAATTTCTTACACCAGCTATAGGAACCCATCAAATATATTAATATCTGCATACAGTTCTGCATGCCCATTATTTATGTTTGCGTCTGCCGTCCAAGGACCAAGAGCTGCTGCATGTCTCGTACTTCCTCTAAAGTAGCACGTCTAACTTCAGTGAACTTTTATTCTCAGGTTATTTTAAAATTTCGACAATTGATGAGGTCATATAGGCGATTATTGTGTCTCACAGCCCGCACTTTGCATGCGAAGAAACCTCTGATGTACGTAGGTTCCCACAGTTCTATATATGGGATAGATTCTTCCTGTTGCATAATCATACAAAATTAATATGAGATCTAGTTGAATCTATGATCTCTCCTATAAATATATAACCGATGATAATTTAAATTGTAAAAGTACTTTTTGGTGCACACTTAACTTGCTAGTGACTTTGGACGGAAGGAGATTGTTATCATGCAGTCCTCTCCTCCGGGAGTTTGTCTCCAACACTCCATTATTGGTGGCCAACAGCGAGCGCGTACACCAAATAGTGAGCAGACGTAGAAAGGAGAAAGCAAGCATGCTTAAGTACAGCTAGCCATGCATGCACCCTTGTGCATTACCAGTAGCACTTTCTACTTTCATTGCTTCGCTTGTCTCATACTCTCAGAAAGTTGAACGAACCCCCATCACCGAAAAAAGAGGTTGATCAAAAGAGAAGTTCTGCGTACATCACATTTTGCATATATAGCACCCAATGTCCATTTGTTTTTGTTAATGTGATCTAACAGTTTTTTTTCTCCCTCTTTAAGTTAGGATTCTCCTAGGTCGATACCTTCTACCTCTTACCTTTTCTCACCCATCATATTTGCAAGAGAAATACTTAGTGCACACTTTGCACCAAGCATGGCACACCCACTAGGGGTGTGCCATTTGTCCTTGAGAGGATTATAATATCTCCCCGATCTCACTTTTTCAAATTTCAAGGATAAATGGCACACCACTAGTAGATGTGCCTAAGTTAGTGCACACCATAAGTGTGCACTAAGTATTTCTCTATTTGCAAAGGTTGCTGTGGATGGATGGAGCCAGCTCGGCCTATTAAGACCTATTTGTTCGCCTCATCGAGGCAAGATAAGGGCAGCGATTGTCCCATCTCCTGGCATTGGCCCATGTTAAAGGAAGGCAGCGGACTCAACCCACCAAAGCACAATTTTTTGTCTATTTGGGTCATTGACATTCGGTCTAGAGTAGGTAGAAGCGTTCCCCATATCACATGTCATCCTTAACCGACTCGTAGTGCACCAAGGCCTAGTCCTCGGACTTCTAAATCAGAGTAAGACTTACCATTCTAACATCAATAATATGACTACACTGATATTTAAACACGTTCTTACATTGTCACGATAGGGTTTCGTCTATTGTCCAACACATCTCTACCCTGCAAATTAGATAGCTCTTGATCACCAATCCTACATGCTCTCTCTTCTATAAAGACTAACGACTACAACATGACTTTGGTCGTGTCTCATTGCAAGAAGAGAGGAATAACACTCCATCTCTTACCTAAAGTTATGTTTCTCTGGCGTGTGTCCCCAACTATATTCCATGTCTAGTTAACACGGCCATAAGAAGGGGGAAGAGACACCGAGGATCTCTAACATGTTCAAAAGAAGAGGAATGACAGATAAAGAGGTAAAAAATATATTTTTAATTGGCACCTCCGCTTTTAAGAGGATTCTCTCTCTCTCTCTCTCTATAGTTGATTCTTTCATTTGAATGTCAGAGAGTTCTAATATGAGATCATTCTCAAGACCTTCTGACCATTCTTATTATCTATTGATGCCTGCGGCATTTTCTCATCAATGAATATAAGGAACTTTAGACATTTTTTGATGGAAGTTTATAATCTAAGTGCTTTTCGACCTCTACAATTATATTACAAAGATATTTGATAGAACATGTGGGAAAGTTGGATCCAGTGAATGAGCGAAGAAGACCTTACATAAACATTGAAATTAAATCTTAGAAAATTTTTTCCATCTAGGATCTAGACTTGAAAGTTGGAGCCTCCTAAGTCCTAACTCATTTTAAATACTCGGAGATGAGAGGAAGCATAGTGCATGGAGGGAGCCATGCATGGGTGTTCCCTAGCTGGTTGATTTGACATGGGGACCCGGCCAAAAGTTAAACAGGGAAGAGATGTAAGAAGTATCGAAATGTTTGCCATTGTCGGCCTTCAATTGGCTTTCACATCACTGTAAAATGGGGACCCAACGCGCTGACAACAAATTACTCTTTCATAAGTTTAGGACATTATTTAATTAAAGAAATATTTATTGTAAAAAAATAAAAATAAAATGAATTGTAAAAAAAATAATTCTATTAGTTGAACGTCCCTGCTTATTACTATAATTTTATATTTGTTAGTCAAAATTGCTTCCTTTACAATCTATTTCAACTATCATTTTTATAATAAATATTTTCTCATTTAGTCGAACATAGTACTACCTACCATACACGCAGAGGACCCCGGTTGGGTCGATCAGTTAGAACTCTTGCTTAAAAGTAAGAGGTCCCAAGTTCGATTCTTAGAGGAGGGTTTACCTGATTTACATGCAATCCTCCAGGTGTGTAGATCCAAAGTTTTTTCGATCAAGTGAGGTAAAAGTAATACGGGTACACGGAAAGTGAGAGCTACCAAGTTCTGATTTAGAGTTCACGAACACCAATCCCTGAGCCCATAAAATCACACGGGACGAGATTTTCTCGTTACCAAAAAAAAAAAATACCATACAGGCAAGGGTTTTGATCAAGAGTTTGCTTTCCGAATATTCCTTTTTCCTTTGCGAACGTGAGGCGATCAGAGTTCATGGAATCTTTATCCTAACAACCCCGATTTGATCAGTCTCACTAGATGTCTAACTCACCTAATGCGTATTTATTTCAATGTACTTAATTAGTAAATTGTGAGAGTTTTATAGGGAACATGTACCATATGCATGCGGATTGTTTATATATAAGAAAACAATTAATATTGATGCAACTACGTACGTTTGTAGGATGTACGAGGACATCTCGTTAAAGTAGTAGTTGATAACTATAGTGGCCAACTGGCCACGCAGCGTTTAGGGATTTTGCTATATATTTTTAAGAAATATTTCTGGGATCCCGTTAGTAACTAGTTTCATTATTATATATATACAGTAGGAGAGTTGCTACTTTTCCGTAAGTAGATAAAAGGTCCTGAGTGAGCCCACTTAATTTTAGAAGGTGTGTAGGAAATCGTCACAGGGCATCTAATTATACGCGGCGAAAAAAAATAAAAATAAAAATAATTCTCATATATTTTGTTATTAGATTGTGATGATGTCTGAGACATGAAATTACATGTAATCTATTCAAGAGTGAGACTTTCTCACTTTGTGGAACTCATATATCTCTAAACGTGTAGAACCTGACTCATCAGATTGAAAGAGCTCTCGCAGTCTCCTCTCTAATGATATATGACGATCCTCAACGATGACGACTCCTCATCCTATAGATGTCTCATCCTCACTGTGATGCGGCTCTTAGCAACACGAACAAGCATTAGTAACAACGAGCAAGTGGCAACAGTCAAGAAGCCATAGTAGCAGTAGAGGGGCCGCCCCTCTTGAGTTCTATTATGACCTTCGAATAGAACAGGAGAGAGAGTGAGAAAAAAAGTGAGAGAGGAAGAGTGTGTGAGGTGTATGTGAAGAGTTCAACTTGTAGCTCTTCACAGATCTCTCATACATATAGAGGGCGGCCCTTCAACCCTTACATGGCATGCATGTCATAGGACCATACTGTGTATGACTTAGAGTATATCCAACCATATCTCTTTTGACGACAAGACATGATGTCGTTAAAAAATATTGGTGATATAGGTCCTTGTCGCCAAAACTATCTTAATGATAATCGATGATGTCCCTAGAACATCTCAGCGACTAATCAATTTTATCGCCAAGACATCCTGGCCACAATCGATATTGTCTCTAAAATTATCTTGGCGATAGTCAATTATGTCGCCATGACCATCTTAGTGACATATTATCTTGTCTACATCTCGGGTTCGAAAAAAGTTTATTAGATAAATCTTATTCAATCTTCTATCATCGTGTCATCTTATCTTATATGTGTGATCTTCTAAACTTAATACTAAATTAATCATTAATTATATTTTTTAATTTTTTTCTGATTAAGTAAATTATTATCTCCTTAATGATCACTTACTCAACTCATCAATTATGAATGTATTAAGTTACTACATCATAATTCTAATTAAAAAATATAAGTGATCAAATTTATTAAACTTTTTTACCTACAATTAATATGTATTTATAATATCTTATCTATCTAATATCTCAGATATCCTATCAGATGCACGACTGATCATTCAACTAAATTAACTACGGAGACACTCAAACAACTAGTGTTTCCAGTAATAATACGGAGGAGATGTGTTCGTCGTTAATTATACGTCATTTTTCACGTCGTCAAACATCATTTATGTGGTTGTGCATGTAGAACATAACTCCCACATGCAGGCACTTCCAGACGGTGTGCTTCGAGCTGGGTGCACATCACTGTCTCCGTCTCCGACTGGTATGCCCTCCCTCCGTCTCCAGCTGTGGATCCCCTCCGCCTTCTCTTTGGTGGCAAGATTTTGCTGTCTCCTTCGCCGAAGGAGATTTTGTCTCCGACGATTTAGGACTTCTCCCTTCGTCGGAGGATCCGTTCCAGTCAACTCGGTGGTTCGACTAGAGGTCCGGATGCGGTTTCTTGGTAGGTTATCGTTTGTTTTAGTGTTGTGTTTGTTTGCCTCCCCTGTACCTCCTCTAGGGTGGATCGCGTTCTCCGAACTCCGATGAAGTTGTCGTCTGCATCAAGACCCAACCTGTATCTCCGGTGGTTGTTGTTGTGGCCCGGCTTGATCTCCACCTCTTTGCTCAATGTCTCAGTTGATGTCTCCATTCAACCCCCCGTCGAGCTCTTCCCCGGTATTAGGGTACGAGGATGCGGTTTACCTCGCCGTAAAGCCTTCGGTGACGACCTTTGCCTGCTCACGACGCTCTGTGCGACGGAAGTTCTCTCTGAATATTTGGGGTTTACCCATTATGTTAGGACCTCTGGTCCATATGTTTGCCATGGCTTTTGCCATACTATAACTGTCCTGCTTGGAAGCTCTTGGTATGAAGCTAGGCATGGATCTCTGTCAACCCTTCTCGTTGAATTTGTTCACCGAAT
This sequence comes from Colocasia esculenta, assembly GCA_014218235.1. NCBI lineage: Eukaryota > Viridiplantae > Streptophyta > Magnoliopsida > Alismatales > Araceae > Colocasia > Colocasia esculenta. The sequence goes on along the minus strand of CM024762.1, from coordinate 144,543,491 downwards.
ATACTTGTTTCTTGTGTAAATAAAATATTCAACTTTCACTGTCAAAATAAAAAAAAAGCTGGGTGCACGCCATCCGCTAGGTGCAGCAGCGGATCTCCTTTTCGATCTTCTCGGTGTCTGAAATGAGAACAGTACTGGATTTGTCGCTTCTTTTTAAAAAGATCCTGTGCTTTAACCTATTTTTTTTCTTCACAAAAAATTTCGACTTTTCTTGGCGAGGAATTCTCCATTGTGTAAAAAAACATGCGGTGAATCACCGTCTAGCTAGACGCCAAATACGAGGCTCGCTGTTCTGTGGACCGTGTCAGGCTTGGGTCCAGCACCATTATTGAGGACGCCATTAGCTAACAGAGACCACTTACTTGGAGCTGCATATATACATACAGCAAGCCTGTGGGCTGTGCGCCTCTGGTTTTCTAAATACGGCGGCGGTTGGACGCTGCCAAAAGGGCTCATTTCACGATGAAAAGGATATCCCAAGCCCATGGATCCGGATGCAGATTCTCCTAGGTTTGGGCAAATGGGTTTTTTTTAAGGATTTTTTTGATAAGGAGATAAGAGGGTTGGAGTTAACCTAGGTCTAATGGGTACTCTTACAAGTCGCATCACCCTTGTCAAAAAAAAAAAAAAAAATAGTCGCATCACAGCCTTTTCTTAACGTGGGGGTTCACATAAATCACATCTCAGATGAGGTGTGAGGGCAAGCATGCATGGCCCTGCACCCGAGCACTAGTTAGTCCACAGATTGGTGATTGGTCCAATATATAGTTTAGCCCATCTTAATTACTAAGTAAGCACCTAATTATTGGAGGCTTAGCTCTTGAGAAATTAAAGGTGCACTATGACAACGACAGGGAAAAAAGCGTGTTAAAAGGTCCAAAGTTAATTAAGGAAACAACTCCATGCCAAGTAGTCACCTTGCGATGAGATCTTAATCATTTGGTTTCTCTTCTGGCTGTTTCTTCGTTTCTTGAAGGAGATCTCATCTGTTCTTGTTGCAATCACTTTTTGCTCTTACTTAATCACGAATTTCCTTCGACGATGGGGATTCAATAATTGGACGTAGTTTAATCCGGCTATATATCTTGGAATTAGTTTTTTTTTATCGTTTCTTCAAAACAAAAATACTGTGATATTTGATCGTTTACTAGTACAGTGAAAATATTTTGTTGTTTTACAAGAATCAGATATTTTTTTATATGTATAATTAAAGAACTATCTTCTTATTACATATTCAATTAAAACAACCCTGCAAAATCATGATAAGTACATTGCCAGCAAGAAACGCGTCACTACCTTTTAGTAGAGGGATACTTTTCTGCCCTTACATTTTCTAATAATATTATTCTTATATTAATTTTGTTTACAAAGTAGGGTTATAGAAATTATCGAACTAACAGCGTAAAACAAAAAAAAAACTACTCACAACGTTCTAAAAGTAATAATTTAGTTGGTGGAGCACTCCGACGTATATTACAAAATTATAGATTTTATTTTCATCAAAGATAAAATTTTTAAAAATTTATTTCTGAAAAATTCTCTAAACTTGAGACATGAGTTAGTGGGAGATGTTCTAAATATTAAACTTGAAATCTCTCGACCATAACTTTGTACAAGAGCACTGAACCAAACAAGAAAATCGATTTCGCATTTGCATGAAGTGATGCATTTTGACAGAACAAAGGAGAAGGCGAAGCCTACGTCAAAAAGCGTGCGAGAGAAATTACAACAAAACAAAGTATAGATTAATCACATCAAATACTACTCATACATCGCGAATCCAAACCGGCACGCGGGGCCCACAAAGGAGCTTTCTGCACGTTGAGGCCCAGTGGGCTGCCGCAGAGGGCCCCGCCCAGTGGACCGGAGTGGCGATTCGGATTCGGATACATGATATGGGCGACAATCCGAATCCGGTGGCCCCCGAACTCACGTGGTACGATTGGACGGCGCACCAAACTCCTCCTCCGCTGACAGCTGCAAGTGTTATCTTGTTGGAAGTACTAATAAAGGAAGATGGGGATTGAAATCGACGTTTCTTGGAAATCAGATCATTTGTTAACACTCTTTTCTTTGACGTACGTACGCTCGCAAGCGTGTATCCAATGCACAAGCTTCAGCTTGATTGGCACTTTAATTATGAAACCTTACCGACCCATAACCTATTTGCATATATATATATATATATATATATATAGTTAGGTTACGTTAAGTTTGTATTAAAACAGCACTGTTGATCAATAATTTTTATTTTAGAAATGAGTTTTCTTTCATGTAAATCATTGTTAAAATCGAACTTATAAAAATATTATTCTTAAAAATATATTAACATATATATACTTAATCTATAAAAAATATTCAAATATATCATCGAATAATTTGAAACATGTTCATATATATTCTCCTCAATTAAGTGGTTATATTTTGACCAAAATATCCATCATCTCATTAGCATACCTCCTCCTCCTCGGACTCCACCACCTGCTTCCTCCTAACCCGTGCCCTCGCCCTCTTTGTCCTCCCCTTGTTCACCTTTGACGTCATCTGTGCTAGTGATTGGCCACCGCACCATCTATTCTGGCTTCAACTTCCTCAACGGCGGCAGCTCTAGCTTCGGCCTCATCGACATCGACGAGCTCTAGCAGCTCCACAAGCACCTCCTAGGCGGAGGCCACAGCGATGGCAATGACAATACTGTTGGAGCATGTGCGCATATCTGTAGTGGAAGCGAATTTCATGGCGGTGCAACCACGAGGAGGAAGATGACGAGAATGTCAGGTGCTGGAGGAGACGACCGTAACCCCACGTGAGTCTGCCTAGTTTCACTACAAGAATAAAACAGTTTAGCTACGGACACAAATTGTAGCTATTCCGTAGCTAAATCCGTTAATCCGTAGCTAACGGATTTAGCTACTGATTAGCTACAGAATAACTGTAGATTCTGGCCGCTAATTCCCTACAACTGATTTCGCTAGCTAATCCGTAACTAAATTGCTACGGATTAGCTGCAAATATAGCTGTAGCTAATCTGTCGTTAATTAGCTACAGATTAGCTACGGATAATTCCATAGTTAATCCGTAGTTAAATTTAGCGACGGATTAAATGTTCAATTATCTATAGTTAATCCGCAGTTAATTAACTACGGATTAGCTACAAAAATGTTACAACTGATGAACGAAATGTTTTGTAGCTAAGCCGTAGCTAATTAGCTATGACTTAGCTACAAAAAATGCCGTAGCAAATCCGTAGCTAATTAGCTACAACAATTTCTGTAGCAAATCCGTAACTAAGCCAAAATCACAGGAAAAAAAAACTTAATTCTAAAAATGGCTTTTCTCACAAATTTTGTACAAGTACCTGTAAATGTACTCATTCATTCAATAGTATAAACCTGCTCATTCAATCAATAGTATTTATAAACCTGATCATTCATTCAATAGTATAAACCTGCTCATTCAATCAATAGTACTTGTAAACATGCTCATTCAATCAATAGTACTTGTAAACCTGCTCATTCATTCAATAGTATAAACCTGCTCATTCAATCAATAATACTTGTAAACCTGCTCATTCATTCAATAGTACTTGTAAACCTGCTCATAGATATATCACACAAATAAAAACATAAATCCACACTTACTTCTAATGTCTCATTAGAAAGTTAACAACAAAAGTAAGATTGTTTTCTAAACTACAAAATGATAATAACAACACGCTCCTAGTCATCCTGAATACGAGGATCCTCATCATCGTCTCTCACGACCCTCTCAACCTGCTCAATAGTAGGATCACAAAGAGGAGGAACCTGTAAATAAAAAATAGAAACAATAGTTATTACACAAACATGTAAATAATCATAATAAGATAAAGAAAAATTAAATATATACATACATGGCTAGCACCAGAAGAAGCCACACTAGCAGGCGATCTAAGACTAACACCCATAGTTTGTAAAGTGGGGACCAGGGTCTGTATTAACCAAGTATTTAATGCATCAAAAACGACCTCACGAACTTGGTCGTTGGGTAGTGTGCTACTATGAGGTGGAGTCGTCGCGATAGTGGAGTCATGTGAGTCCTAAGAGGAGCTGATGACTCGACCGACATCTAAACCGCTCCCAAATCCAAATACTCGACCTTTCTTGGGTTGGCCAGTTGCGGCCAACCAAGCCATGGCATCAAACTCAGGATGTTTGACACCAACAAACAAGAATATACCACATCATCATTTGACAGACAAAAACATAAAATGCTAATAAATAAAACACCAAACCTCTCTCTCTCACTCAGATTCACATACGGAACAGACTGATTGCCTTGTTTTTCTTGGTGGTGTTCGGTGGAACTGTAATTTAATTGCCAGTGATGCATATCATTATGCACGTACTACCCGATATAGAGGTGACCAGTCATATACACATTGAGGCAAAACGTGTTTGTTCTTCCTAGCTCGTAGTTGATCCGCATTTTTGTATTAGCCCAATACCCCTTCCCTGCATCTGTGTTTTCTATCTTACGCTTTCTTCCCCTTAAAAATTTCATCCGTAGTATCCTTTCTTTCACGCCTATGGATCAAGGATGAAGTAATTTCTCTGCGTTATCTTTCGCGAACTCTCCAGAGTTCTGACGACAACAACTATTACTGAGATCCTTCCTGCGTCAATATTCTACGGAGAAACGAGCTTGCTTGCGAACCAGTCCAAATAATCCGTGTAGATCTAGTTCATTTAGTTGTTTTGCCCAAAATCCAAGTTGCGGTGCCTGCTGCTGCTGTGGTCTGCTCCCATCACTTGTTTTGAGAATTTAATATGTTTTTAACAAGCCTGATGATTGTTTCATTTGCAAGAACGGAGATTCGAAAGATGCCCTCTGTTGAAGCCTGGCCAAAACTGGCAGGGCTCCATTGGGCGTCTAATGTGATCAGCTCTTCCTGTTTATGAAGGCTTGACATACATGCAAGGTCGATGGGCCTACGGTGGTTCCTTTTCCATCGTTTTTGTAGTCATTTGTTCATAGCAGGCTTGACCCATGTAATGTACATGTGTGAATTCGGATGTATACCACTTCAATCTGCTACCACAGTGTAATGAAATGACCTAAGCAACCAATTACTTTGACACCTTAACACAGAAGTTTGCAATGTTTTACATTAAAAGGCGTTGACCTTGTATTATTTGTCTCATCCGTCTAACCTAGCTATCGATCGAATGACTTGAAAACAACAGAGGGGTGAGACCATAAATCTAAAATCACTAGCTCCTTTTCGTCGGAGAATCTCCATAGATCACAGATCATGAGTTCAGACCGGAGTCAGATATGATTTTAACGAGACAAAATCTAGAGGTGAAATCTTTGACAAAGCTTACATTTAAGAGAGAGAAATGTGCCACACCTACCCTCTCCACTTCACCGTGCGACGAAGTCCTTCATGGCGTCCTCCGCAGGCAAAACCCCAATGTCCTCCGCGCAGCAGCTCCCGCGCCTCCTTCGCGCAGGCGAAATGAAACCCCAGCGCTCCTCCGCGTAGCAGCTCCCGCGCCTAAATGAAACCCCAGCGCTCCTCCGCGCAGCAGCTCCCGCGCCTCCTCCGCGCAGGCGAAATGACCCAGCGCAGAACCTCCCACGCCTCCTCCGCACAACCGGTGAAACCTAGAGAAAAGGGCAAAAATAAGCCGGCGCGAAACCTCCCGCTCCTCCTGCGCAAACAAAACCCAAAGGTTAAAGGTGAAAATGGAAGGGGGCGGAGCAAGCTTTAATATTATGTGTTATTAAAATATTTTTTTATTTATATTATGTATTAATTATATTAAAATTTGAAAAGTTGCATTAATGAAAGAAAATTTTAATGGCTAATATTATTAAATTAATATAAATTTATAAATACAAATAAATAAATATTATATATATAAGTATATACATATTTTAATATACATTAAAATATATAACATTCTAAATATATACATATGTGTAACTATATAAATATACATAAGTATGTATTTACATATATATACATATTTATCTACTTATAAATTTATACATATACATACATATATATATATTATAGTATTATATATCAAAATACTAATATAAATATAGTACTTCATACTTGTATACTATTATACTTATACATAGTACTAATAAGCATGTACATTCAAATAAACATATACTTCTATACATGTATATATTTATGTACTTACACATACATGTATATAAGTATATACTTATACATATACTTACAATATTATATATATATATATATATATATATATATATGTATGTATAATGCTATACCTATACATATTATGAATATGTGTATAAGTATTTTATACTTGTATACTACTATATTCTTATATATTATATATCAACATATTAATATAAATATATAAGACGTTATATGTGTATACTATTATACTTATACATAATACTAACAAGCTTATACTTATGTACTTATATGTACATTTAATTAAGTATCTACTTCTACACATGTGTATACATGTGTACTTATATATATATGTATGTAAATTTATATAAATATATACATACATGGATATACTTATATACTATATATATATATATACTTGTAAGTATATATTTATACATTGTATATATTTATGCACATATATACTCACACTACTACATATATACTTTAACGTAAATACTACATACACATAAATAAATATATATTATGTATGTACACTTATATAATTATGTACATGTATATACTCATATACTATATATATATACATAATATATATACATACATGTGTATACTTATAAAATATATATATACTTGTAAGTATACACTGATTCATTGTATATACTAATGCACATATATATATATATATATATATATATATATATATATATATATATAGCTACAAAAACTTTTCATAGCTCATTCCGTAGCGTATTAGTTACAGATTAGCGACGGATTTATTTTATTCTGAATTCATAACTAATTAACTATGGATTTAGCTATGGATTGATTTAGTTGCTGATCCGTAGTTAATCAGCTATGACTTTAGCTATGGATTGATTTAGTTGCTGATCCGTAGTTAATCAGCTATGACTTTAGCTATGGATTTTTTTGTAGCTGATCCGTAGTTAATTAGCTACGACTTTAGCTATGGAATATTTTCGTAGTTGATCCGTAGCTAATTAGCTACGGATCTATCTGTGGATTGATTCCATAGCTGCGTCGTAGCTAAATAGCTACGGATTAGCGACAGATTACTTCCATCGCAAATATGTAGCTAATGTATCGATTTTGCGACGATATTTTATCTGTCGCTAATCCACAGCTAATTAACTACAGATTAGCTACAAAGATTTCCGTAGCTAAATTCCGTAGCTAAACTGTATTATTCTTGTGGTGTTTCCTCTCTCTATATTCACTGGATGTCATATCTATATATGGGGAAGATAGACCATATATAGAGAGGAGAGACCAGTCCAAGAGATGTCTTATTGGGCTCCTACACATAATAGGAATCCATGGGCCACATATGGGTTAAGCCCATCAAAATATCCTTTTGACTAGACCAGCAGCGTGTATCCTCAATGTGTAGCGCCAAACCTGATAAGTGGACCACTTTAGTTGGGTCCGAACCCAACATTCTCCCACTTGCTCCATCTTATCATAAATTTCATCAAAATTTTCCTTTCAAAAATACTCATATATAACACACATATAATTTTGAAAGACTTTTGAAAATTTTGATTTCATTGGGCTGCACCTGTAAAGAAAGCCGATATGCGCGCTCGATATAAAACACAAAACCGCACGCTATTCCAGTCAAAGGATATGTAAGTCCAAATTGCGAAAAATCAAATAATATTAGTCATGACTGCAAATACATTCACTCATGTACCATCTTCCATGTACCATAATATCACCAACTTTTCACAACTGAACACTAAATCTGGCACTGCAAACAAACTGAAACTTGATGTCTATCTGTTGGTCACCACACACACATGTGTATTGATTCTGCCAATTACTAAACAGAACAAGTGTACATAACAAATGTAATGGGCAGAAAACAAACTGAGAATCATCATATAATAGTGAACACAAATAACCATAAGTGTCACAACTGTAAATGTCACAGTATATTGAGAGAACTAACAAGACCCATCAGTGTCACATGACTACAAAAGATGCTAGCAGGTAGTCTTTTAGTGAGAGGGTCAGCCACCATAAGACTTGTCTCAATATGCTCATAGGACACATCATGATTTCTCACTCTATCTCTAAGAGCAAAATACTTTATATCCAAGGCTCTACCATTCTTGGATGCCTTATTGTTCTTAGAGTAGAAAACCACAGCGGAATTGTCACAGTAGATCCTCATCGACCTAGCAATCAAATCTACAAATGGCAGAGCTGTGACTAAATTCCTCAACTGAATAGCCTGTCCACTAGCCTCATGACAAGCAATAAACTCTGCCACCATGGTGGAAATTGCTATCATACTTTGTTTCTCATTGTACCAACTTACAGCTCCCCCTGCTAAGAGGAAGATGTAACCTGAAGTAGACTTTCTAGTATCAAGACAATCACCATAGTCAACATTTGCATAGCCAATGACCTCTAGCTGATCTGATCTCCTGAATGTGAGCATGTAATCCATAATGCCTCTGAGATATCACATGACCTTCTTGGTAGCCATCCAATGATCCATGCCTGGGTTACTCTGGTACCGACTGAGCATACCTACAACAAAAGCAATGTTTGGACATGTACAAGTCTGCAAGTACATCAGGCTCACAACTGCTCAAGCATAAGGAATTGGCTCCATCTGCTTCCTTTCAAGGTCATTCTTGGGATACTGTAATTCACTGAATTTATCTCCTTTAACTATTGGTGCCTTATTGGGTGAACACGATGGCATATTGAACCTCTCCAAGATCTTTTAGATGTAAGCTTTTTGAGAAAGACCAAGAGTGTCTGAGGGTCTATCTCTGGTGATCTTAATGCCAAGCACATAGCAGGCATCACTGATATCCTTCATCTCAAAATTCTTGGACAAGAAAACCTTTGTTTCATGTAACAACCTAAGATCACTACTGGCGAGCAAAACATCATCCACATACAAAAGCAAAATAATGAACTGACTCCCATTGACCTTTAAGTAAAGGCATTCGTCAATGACGTTCTTCTTAAACCCAAAGGACATAATTTTCTCATTAAACTTGAGAAACCACTAGTGGGAGGCTTGCTTAAGCCCATAAATGGATTTCTTTAGCTTGCACACCAGGTGTTCTTTTCCTTCAACATGAAACCCTTGAGGTTGTTCCATATACACTTCTTCATTTAGGTCCCCATTGAGAAATGCCGTTTTCACATCCATCTGATGTAGCTCAAGATCAAAATGAGACATCAAGGCCATGACCACCCTGAATGAGAGCTTTTTACTCACTGGAGAAAAAGTCTCATTGTAGTCAATGTCTTCTCTTTGAGTGAAACCCTTAGCTACCAATCTAGCTTTATATCGTTCAACTTCACCTTTAGAGTCCACTTTAGTCTTGAATATCCATTTACATCCAACACATTTGGACCCTTTAGACAAGTCAACAAGCTCCCAAACCTGATTTTTAGCCATAGAGTCAAGCTCTTCTTTCATGGCTTCCAACCAGTAGATAGACTTTTCACTATTTATGGCATGTGAATATGACACAGGATCATCAATGTTACCCCTGTCAACACTATCCTCCTGAAGATATACCACAAAGTCATCAGATATAGCAGGTCTCTTAACCCTTTCGGATCTACACAGCATTGGCCCCTGATCCACCTGTGGATGTGGTAGGCTTATTGGCCCTTGATCCACCTGTGGAAGTGGTTGGCCTATAGGCTCTTGATCCACCTCTAGAGGTAGTTGGCCATCTGCAGTTATTTCTGGTGGTTCCTGAGTTAATGGAGGTGGGACAACTGCAACAGGTTGCTCCCTCTACATGTCATTATGAGGAATGAACATGGGAACAAAGTTGCCAGTTATTGCAGGTGTAGGTGCCTGATCTTGCAACTCCTTAAAAGAAAGCTCTCAAGGAGGTCCACTCCCACTAAATCCACTATCTTCTAGAAACCTTGCTTTATCTGACTCCACTATGATGGGAACATGCGATGGACAATAGAATCTGAATCCCTTTGATTTCTCTGGATATTCTGAAATCAAAGGCCTTTTCATGTGGGTTATATAATCGGGCCTCAACTGGACATCCCCATGTGCGTATATAGCTCACATAAGGTTTCCTACCACACCACAACTATAAGGAGTTTTAGGAGTAGCCTTCGTAGGAACCTTGTTTAGAATGTGCGCAACTGTCTTTATGGCCTCACCCCACAATGATAAGGGAAGAGTCGAATGACTAAGCATTGTCCTGACCATTTCTTTAAGTGTTCGGTTCCTTCTTTCAGCAACTCCATTTTGATATGGACTTCTAGACGTAGTGTACTGAGCCACAATGCCTTCCTCTTTAAGGAACCTAGCTAATGGTCCTCGCCTTTGACCCATCTCAGGTTATCTTCCATAGTATTCGCCACCTCTATCTGACCTGACTACTTTGATAACCTTTCCTGATTGTCTCTCTACTTCTTAAAATCTTTAAAGACATTTTTGCCTTTTCAAGAGGTCAGTAGAGGTACATGTATCTAGAGTAGTGACCATCTATAAAGGTAACAAAATACTTTTGTCCAGTTAGACATGGTGAAAAGGGACCACAAATGTCAGTGTGTATAATCTCTAATATTCCTAAACTTCTAGTGTCATCCTTATTTGGTGAGTGTGTAAGTTTTCCTTCAATGCAATCCACACATGTATCATAATCAGTGTAATCTAAAGAGTGTAGAACACATTCTCCAACTAACTTCTTCAGCCTCTTTATGGAGATATGACCTAGTCTCCTATGCCACAACATTGATGAGTTTTCATTTATTCTACCACGCTTATTGCCAACTGTATTATGCAGGGAATGGTAGGATTGTTCAACCACGCAATCAAGACACATTTTATATAAACCATCAACTAATAAATCAATACTAATTGCAATTGGATCCTTGATAATCCTAAAAGAAGAGTTTCCAAAAGAGAAAGTAAACCCTCTCACATCAAGTTTGGATACTGAAATTAAATTTCTAGAAAAAGATGGAACATAGAATGTATCCTCCTGATCAAGAACAAATCCAGATGCTAAGGAAAGCCTTTAAGTCTCTACAGCCTTCACTTGTGAACGTGTCATATTCCTCGAAAGGATGTTTTGTTCACCCTGATGTGGAGGCCTTTGGAACAGGAACCCCTGCATAGATTTGGTAATATGAACAGTAGAACCAAAATCAACCCACCAAGCACTTTTAGGAACATCTACCAAATGAGATTCATGACAAACATAGGATGAGATATTACCTCTACCTTTCTTTTCCAGCCATGTCTTGTACTTTACACAATCTTTCATTAAATGTCCAGCATGACCACAGAAGAAGCATTTGATATTTTTTTCCCTTATTTCTTCTTCTTCTTGCCCTTCTTCTGGACATTCTTGCCCTTCTTAGCTTGAGCATCCCTCTTATGAAAGGTAAAATTAACTTGATTCCTTTCCCCCTTCAATCTCTCTTCCTCCTGAACACACATGGTCATAAACTCATTTGGTGACCAATTCGCTTTATGTGTGTTATATGAGATTTTGAAGGCCTCATAGTAACTAGGAAAAGAGTTGAGGATGAAATGCACTAAGAAAGCATCAGAAACGGTAACTTTCATGGCATTCAACTGAGTTGCAATATCTCTCATCATCATGATATGCTCTCTAATACTGCCACCACCAGTGTATTTCATTGAGGAAAGTCTGGCCATCAAAGTGTTGACCTTTGCCTTGTCAGAAGTGACAAATTGTTCCTCAATAGCCTTTAGAAATCAACTAGCAGTCTTCTGCTCTAGGATTGATCCCTTGATGTTTGGACTTACATGCCCTTGAAGGAACAGTAAGCATAAGGTTAGACCTCTCCCACTTCTCATAGAAACTTTTCTGTTCTACTATGCTCTCGGTAGTGAGCTCAGTAGGCTGTGCATCTCTCAGAGCAATATCAAGATCCATACACCCTAAGGCAAACTTTACTCTTTGTTTTCATTTAGTGAAATTTGTCCCAGTCAAATAAGAAACTTGACTTGTGAAAGGTGCAAAGAGTGGAGAAGCAGCTGAAACACAAATTGCATGCTCACATGAATATGACTATTATAACTGAAGCAAGTTATGAGTAGGGGTGAACATGGTCCGGTTCGGTTCACCCCATTTTTTGGGTGAACCGAAACCGAACCGAAACAGTGGTCAAACCAAACCGAACCGGTTCGGTTCGGTTTAAACCAAAGTCTAATATTAAATGTTACACAACCGCTCCCATGGCTGGGTGGCTAAGGCGTTCGCTCCTAAAATCATAGGTTTGGGGTTCGAACCCCAGTTTGACACATTTTGGACCAAAAAATCTAACCAACTGACCTACATAATCTTTGAGTAATTAATGTACATATTATATATATATATATTCAGTTTATTCGGTTTCAGAAAGTGAAACCGAACTGAACATTGTAGGGACCCAAACCAAACCGAACTGGACCGAACCAGTCGGTTCGATTCGATTTTTCGGTATGAACCAAATTTTGAACAACCCTAGTTATGAGGCATAAAATTAAAATTCTAGTGGACAACTTGATGATAGAACTATTACAATGCACACTTTGATATCAAGAAAAATTGCACCTTTGGATACTAAAATTTTCAAGAGCTCCATGCACACAATAATATTCTATCCTACTTATGTCACAAACATGAAGCACTTCTTTGAGAGTTAAACTCCAATTCAAAGCCATAAGCACAAAATTAAAATTTTATCACATAATATGACACCATTAATCTTTAAAAAAATACTCTATCATTCTCTATGAATAAGACCACTTTGGTGGTCAACTTATACACTTTGAACAATAAAATGTCCCTTTCTATAAAATGATGTCAACATTCATGCTTACATTATATGCTGTTAACTATCTTAAAGGGATCAAATTTATCATTCCTCATTATAGCTCTTCAAGACAATATAGCACAACCCACCCTATTTAAGGACATTATTATAGCTCTTCAAGACAATGACCCCATGCTCGTAGAAGTAAAGGTTAATCTGGACCAGAGGCTGGATTTCTTCTTAATAGAAGATGGAAGATTGTTGTTCTGTGGCCGAGTTTGTGTACTTGACCATGCAAATACAAAGAAAGCAATAATGGAAGAAGCTCACAAGACTAGGTATAACATTCACCCTGGAACTACTAAAATGTATCAGGATTTGAAAAGAAGTTTTTGGTGGCCAAATTTGAAGAGGGAGGTGGCAGAATATGTCACCAAATGCTTAACCTGTCAGAAAATCAAAGCAGAACACTTGTGACCTGCAGGTGAACTTAAACCCCTAGAAATTCTGGCATGGAAATGGGAAGGTGTAGGGATGGACTTCATTTTTGGATTGCCTAAATCTAGAAGTGGATTCGACGGTATATGGGTAATTGTCGACCGCTTAACCAAGTCTGCTCACTTTTTGCCAGTTAAGAACAAGTGGACAGTTGATGTTCTGGCCGCTTTATATGTGAAGAAAATTGTTAGATTACATGGGGTACCTGTGTCTATCATGTCTGATAGAGACCCTAGATTCACATCCCACTTTTGGAATGGACTATACTATTCATTGGGATCTAAAGTGAACTTTAGTACGGCTTTCCATCCGCAAATTGATGGTCAGACGGAGAGAACAAACTAGGTAATTGAAGATATGCTTAGAGCCTGTGTTCTAGACTTTGGAGATAGTTGACATGAACACTTACCTCTTGTAGAATTCGCCTACAACAATAGCTATCAGGCCAGTATTCAAATGGCACCATTTGAAGCACTTTATGGCAGGAGTTGTCGATCTCCAATCTGCTGGTATGAGGTCGACAAAAGACAATTGCTTGGACTAGAGATGATAAGGGAAACTACAGTAAAGGTAAAGCTTGTTAGAGAAAGGATGGTTGTGGCGCAGCAAAGGCAGAAAGCATATGCAGACTCCAGAAGCAGGGATCTGAATTTCAGGTTGGCGACCATGTGTTTCTTAAAGTGTCTCCAGGCTGTGGGATTAGAAGGTTTGGAATCAAAGGCAAGCTGTCACCAAGATTCATCGGCCCTTTCGAAATCCTCGAAAGAGTAGGTGAAGTTGCATACCGTTTGGCATTACCACCACAACTTGATAGAGTACACAATGTATTCCACATATCTATGCTAAAGAAGTATGTACGCGATCCTTATCACATTATAGAATATGAACTTCTGGAGTTCAACAAAGATGGGACTTATAAGGAAAGACCAATTGAGATCATAGACCGTGAACTGCGCCAATTGAGGAACAAGGTTATTCCCTTTGTGAGGGTTAGATGGAATCAACGCATGGAAGAAAACGATATATGGGAAACAGAAGAAGCTATGCGCAAAAGGTTTCCAGAACTATTCACAAGTGAGTAACAACTTTTCTTGTTTAATGTATCCTATCTATGAATTTGGGGACTAAATTCTTTTAAGTGGGGGAGGGTGTAGCACCCCGAAAATTCAGTAATTAGAAATAAATATAGAAAGATAATTGCAATATTTTGGAAATAGTAAAAACATACGTACCATTATCATATGTACAAGAACATATCGAAAAAGTCCATAAAAATCATAGTTCAACTCTAAACCATATTCACAAATGACCCACGAAGAAATTTATGCAACGGAAAATCCGATTGGCCAAGTTTAAGACATATTGTGACTAATTATCGTAATTAGAGAATAAGTCGGAAATCCATTATCATGGGTAGATAAGGTGATCACAAATTGGGTTAAAAATGATAGAGAGACTTCAAACAACATGTATTCATAACCCATTACCAGATTTGGGCCAATGGACAACTTCTGCCCCAAGAATAAAATCAAGCAAGAAAATACTATAGAAATTTGTAACCCTAATTGAGCAGAAAATAGGATGAGGCAATTAGGGCAAATCCTAAGGCTATTAGCCATACTTAGCAACCCAAATTCGTGCCTAACCATATTAGAGGGCTTCCTAATGGCCTTTCCACTCTATTGAGGATGGGAATCCTTAAAACTTGGAAGGGCAAAACCCACTTTCCTTGTTGCAATAGGACCCCTAAACAACCCTAGCTGCTTATATACTCGTCAGGAAACCCTTGGGGATGAGTTACCATCTTGATGGGGTCATGGGGAGCAGCTCTTGAGCACCACAGGAGGAGGAGCCGCCCCCAACCAGAGCCATCTTCCCCAGCGAGCTTTCTACATCGACCTGCAGGAGACCCCTCTAGGAAGTGATCAAAAGTAGGTTATCTCGGGCCAAACCTAATCAAATCTCATACCATCGTGGAGTTCATCGAGTCTAATTTCATGTGCATGCATTTTCCCCAATTTTTATTGAGTATGCATGGAGTATTAAGCGTTTTATCAAAGTCGTGCATGAATAGAGCTTTTTATGTTCAAGTCGGTTCTCACGCATCCTGAGGTCAAATCATGTGAAACCAAAACCATGGTTCGCTACTACTCTTCGTACCCAACAAGTTTCATGTTCATACTTTTGTCCCAGGAGCCCTAGATCCTGAGGTATAAGCATTGCATGCATGTTTACTCCATTTTTATCGTTTTTGGGTGAAAACCCTAAAATGCAACCATTCCAGACATCGCGTTCTTCTGTACATGAACGTGACGTACTAGACCGTCACATTTACCTGAAAGACGACCGACCCTTCTGTCGTGATTTAGTCGTTGACTCGACCGTTTTGACACATAAAACTATGTGTTTCATGGGTTTCAGTGCCAGTCATGAACGCGACGAAGGATACCGTCGCGATTAAGACTGTTTTCCCGCTCATGATTTTAGTACTATTTTTATATTGTTATTTTGAAAATGCCTCTTGAACGCGATGTGTCGAAACGTCGCGATTCAAGGGTGGTAGCGACCTGTTTCTTGTCGCATCAAGAAGGTGACCGACAAGGCCGTCACGTTTTAAAGTCCGTCGCGACATGTCGACCTATCACGACATGAAGGCGACGGTCAGGCCCATTGCGATTTGATGTGTTACAAAATACTCGTGTTTCAGAACCATGTACGGTATTCTTAAGTGCGACGACTGAACCCGTCGTGATAATTAAAGGCCAACCCGAGACCTATTTTTATAGTATTTAGTGTTAGTCTTGCATATTATGTTCTTAATATACATTGTACAGTCTGTCCAGTGGCTTAAAACCTATTAACCCATGAGAAAGACATAACAACATGAAGGCTTATTCTATTTGTTCTTAAATTGCTTGATCTATACTTGCAATGATTGATTTATCATCTTGTTGCTCCAGCTTATTAAAGTGAATGAATGTCATCTTAATAGGGTGTTTGGGAGCAATTAAAAAAAACTATTTCTATTTAAAAAATTATGTTAGATTCGTTTTTAATTTAAATTTAAAATTATGGTAACGTGGTGTTTTCTGTTTGGTAAAAACATCCAAAATTTTAAAAATTATGTTGATATGTTTGGATTTGGGGCGCAGGGTGGGTGGTGTTCGACCAGGAGTGGGGTGGGTTCCAGTGGGGGTTCCGGCGAGGCTGGGGGCGGGGGAGGGGGGGGGGGGGGAGGTAGGGGGGGGGGAAGGGGGCCGCGAGGCTGGGGAGGCAGGGCCGCCGGGGCTGGGGGGGGGGGGGGGGGGCGGGCAGGGTGGGTCGCTAGGGCTGGGGGACGGCAGGGGGGGCGACGCCGCCGGGCTGGGGGGGGGGGGGGGGGGGGCGCTGCGGCAGGGGGCCGCCGAGGCTAGGGGGCAGGGCCGCCGAGCCTGGGGGGGCGACAGGGGGCCGCCTGCCGGGTTGGGGGCGGGAGAAGGCAGGGGGGCGGGGCTGGGGGGGGGGGGGGTAGGGGGCCGCCGGGCTGGGGAGGGCAAGGTAGGGGGCGGGGCTGGGGGGGGGGGGGGGGGGCTGGGGTCCGCCGGGGCGGGGGTTCGGGTTCCACGGGGGAGGGAGGGGGAGCAACGGGGGAGGGAAGGTGCAGGTCCCGCGACGCGAGAGTCTAAAAAAAAACAGGTCGACCCTTGTTTTTTTTTTTGAAAGAGATATAGAGGGTGCAAGATTCTCTCCCAAAAATTAGAAACAGCTTACCAAACATACCCCACTTACTTCTCTTGCCTTAAAAAAAAAAAAAAGAAAAAACTGGTAAAAAAGTGTAACCAAACACCCTATAAAACACTGAAAATCATGTTGAGTTAAGTGCATGTTTCGATATTAAGTTATAATGTTACTTGCTTTCTGCATATTTAAACCGATGGATTGTGGATTGAGACACGCCTACACTAAACTCTTGCACATATAGG
Source organism: Colocasia esculenta (assembly GCA_014218235.1). Lineage (NCBI taxonomy): Eukaryota > Viridiplantae > Streptophyta > Magnoliopsida > Alismatales > Araceae > Colocasia > Colocasia esculenta. The sequence goes on along the minus strand of CM024762.1, from coordinate 144,526,076 downwards.
CAGCCCTTTCTTGGGGGATTGGAAACTCTCGGTCGGTCATTCCGTATCGGCAGACTAGCGACCTTTCTCTTAAGACCTCAGTAATTCTCTGTACTCTGTGGATTCCCTCATGGAGACCGAGTTGGTTGTACCATTGAAGTTTCCTGAAGATAGAGTGTACTTTCTCTCTTATCTTGTTCTCGTGAGTGTGATTTGAAAGATTGGACTTAAGCCATTAATGTAATGAGTTAACTAAAAGTATAGATTGCGTTGTTATACTGCCGAAATTATCTTTCGACTATTGCTATCATGAAATCATGTTCACATGACTTGCTATTTCTTGACATCATTATCACGAACATGACGTTACCCTTACATACATCTTGAAATTCTTGTTATTGGCCATTAATGACTGTGGGTATCTACATTTGAAATTAAGTGAGATGCTGATCGGACACGGCGAGTGTCCAAGGACTCCAGTCTAGCCCCAATGATAGAGAGTCATAAATATACTGTTAACCATGTGGTATAATGATTACTGACAATGTATCTATGTTGGGAGTACTTGCGTGTTGAATGTTGGATACAATAACCACATACACGTGTCCTAGTGTGCATCCCAAGGTGGCATAGATCCTTAGTGCACATTAGTGTCTTCGTGCCTGATTAAGCGTTAAGTGATAAAGGTTCGTGCTCGTGCGTGCTTGCTTGCGTGATATGGCCATCCTGCATTTATTGCAAATAAATGATATCTTGTGTGCTTGTATAAAGTGATCCACTGCTAGTCCTATCTTGTTACCTCATTCTAAAACTTGTTCAATGACTATCGTTCAACCTATCTTGTTCATGTATCATATACATGTGGATTTATCGTTCATGCATATCTAGTTAATCGTACTTGCCTAGTTCTAAATTGCTAATCACTTATATCACTGCCCGCACATTGAGATATAAATCTTACTGGGCTAGTTTACTCATTCACTACAGGAAAACTAGGCTTTGCTTACGTCCAAACACCGTTAGTAGAGACCTAAAAATCGTAAGCATAGCCTTTGCTTACGGTGTTACCCTACGATAGGGTTTCGTCGGCTAAAGTCCGACGGCAAAGGCCTAAGGCTACGGTGTTTTAAACTCCATAAGTATAGAACTATAGTGACGGTGTTGGTAGCCGTAAGTAACACCATAAGGATATCCTTTTTTGGCTACGGCGATGTTAACCGTAGTCATATTTTTGTAAGGATAGACTCAGTGACGCCGAATATCCCTACGACATTTTAAACCGTAAACATGTGTCCCTACAGCCACGTACACCATAAGCAAGTATGTTTCCCTACGGCCGCATACACCATAAGTAGTCTTTTTTCAGTAAAAAAAAAATAGTACTATATTTAAATGGATCCACATTCACCTACATTTAGAGATCCACATTCACAAACAATTAGATCAACACGTACACATCCACATTTAAATCCACACATTCACATTTGGATCAACACATACATCCACATTTAGTTCCACACATACACATCCACATTTAGATCCATAATCCACATTTAGATCCACACACATTCACACCCACTCATTCACAATGCACAACACATTAATAATATAAAACACGTTAAAGTTTAACAAACAATAATGTTAATGAAAGATTACATCAAACATCATTGTTCACATTCGCATACTAGTGCTAAAGTATGTACAGAAGAGAAAGTTAATTGCTAGTAAATGAAATTGTTCACATGTGGTAGGAGGAGATTTGTGATTTGTCCAAATCAACTTGCTTTCTCTTTGGACCAAGACAGGTTGCAATAGACAAACTGCAAGAGCTACACTAAATGAGGTAAGAAAATTGAATTAAGAGACATTGAGAAACAATATGCCTTATGTGGTCAATAATTACTGTGTGAGAATATGTATAACAAAAGAAACAATATGATTAATAAACAAATTAAGCTCTATCACAGTAAAGCATGGCTCAATTAAAAGAGAACAAAGAGAATAATATGAAGACATGGGCTAAGTGGTTGCACATGTCTCTTTTTTTGTTTAAGGTAAACCTTGTGAAACTTCAGACTGTGATATTTCTCATGTGGACCTTCAGACTGTGATATCTCCCAGCATAACCAACAGAAGCAAAATGTGATTAAATACATAAAAATGCTGAGTGGGAATGGGAATGCAGATGCCACAAATGTAATAACAAGTGGACCAATAATGATGTTGCTTGTCAAGATGCTAAGGTTACCAAAGACATTGGTGTCATCCATTTTAAGAAAGGGAGAAGATGATCTCACTCAACTCTATGCTTTACGAACTATAGAGAATATATGTAGCCAGGGTGGAGATTGGGCTACTCTCTTTACAAACCAGGATACCATTAATAATATATGCTACATATATAGATCAACAGGAAAGCAGGACAACACAAAGCTTACTACTGGCTCTTGCTTGGATCGTCTAGCACATTTTAACCCTCAAAGCTTACTGCTGGCTCTTATGAAAATAATTGTTTAAGTTTTGTTTACCTTGCAATTATATCACCCATTTCAGTGTGAAGAAACAACACCAAAGAACTCTTATGAAAGAAAATGAGAATTCCATCCAATTTACTGGATCGAATGATAGTGCTTGAAGCACAAAATATATGTTTGCATAGAGAAGTGTGCATTAAAATTTTCTGAGGTAGCATTTCTTTACCTCTAAGAACTGGCACCAATGGTCGACTAGAGGCCAATGCTTTTCGGCAAAGAGTAACTGCCACATGCCAATAGCTGTGTCCAATGCCAAAGGATTTTTGACCCCAGGTTCATATAAAGCAGTAAATAAGTTTACATGGTGAAATTTTGAAAGAAAATTCGGTCAATCATTCCTGTTTTCAACATTAACAATGGAATTTTGCCTTAATCAATATACTAGAAAAAAAATTTATTCAATTTGATTAGATGCAGGAAGGTAAAATCGAGAAGAAATTAATGTCAAGTAGAGAAACAACTTGCATTAAAATCTATAAGTAGTGGAAATAGTAAAAACAAGCAAATAACATTGACGCGAAGAAGAATTTCCCATCCCTCATCAATTGTACTACCTTTATTTCTTTTGAATAAAATGAGTAGTACAATTTATCTTTTTTTTGGGGGGGGGGATTAAAGCTGAGGAAATCTCATCTTCTTTTCGAGGCCTTGTAAAGGTTCCACAGTATAAAAGAATTCATTTCATGTGGAATTCCATAATAATAAAGATCCAATGAGATATAACTTGGATTCCACAAGGATGATGAAAGTTTGAAAAGAATAGTGACATAATATAACACCAACTTTCGCTTCACTTTCTGGAAAATGTTCCCGCAGTATGGCAACTTCACACATGTAACAGTAAGCTTTTTCCTCAAGGCTTCAATTAAAGGATTTTCTCCTTCTGAGGGAAGGAGGAGTGAAGAATAAAAAGCACTCAAACAAGCAGTATTTTCAGAACAACGATCCTCTGAGAAGGAGAAGCAAAGCCCAAACGGGAAGGGAAAGGCTCAGTTTTCCACCAAAAAAGGACAAAGAAGAGACCTCATACCTTCTCCTTTGCCCACCCGAAAGCAAAGTTGTATATCTCGCGAAACTTTTCTGAGTAATGAGAAAGACACAGAAAAAGGACAATTTAACATCAAAGATCTACTGAAGTATCATGCATGCATTTTGGAACAGTCTACTTATCAGCATAAGCATTCAAGTTATTTTGTAGCACAAAGCTGTGCATTCTTACAAAATGTACACATACGTTCATCTTTCAGCTCAACTCGCATTGATGGTATTTTGTCGCGAAATTTTTCAAGTGAATCAACCCAGACCAGAAAATTCACACATAGTAGCAGCTTTCGTATGCCAGGACACAACTAGCTGTTGTAATGAGTGAAGCCAAACCAGTAAGTATGTTAGCTCAGTCTAATAGAATTCCTACAGTTGTCATATTCTGGGCTACAAAAAATGAGCTAGAGAAACAAATGAATCCCCAAAGATAAAGGGACTTAAAATTCAGCCAGTCCATGCATGCTATAATGTGCATGGGCAGTGCTAATGTTCTAGCTGTGTTTTACTGAATACCTATCAGTAGCAATTGTGGAAGGGGAAAAAAAGAAAATTTGAAACATGCAAAATATAACCAACTTTATTATGACACACATTTCAGAACAAAACGAAGTGGGAAAAGAATCTCTTATGGGAGATTTAGGTGACAGGCAACAAAGCCAGGGTGTCCAGATGCATACAAGACGTATATATTTTAACGCTATAACAATCTTCAAGAAAAGCCCACCGCATTCTTGCTCAATTGGACCATCACATTGTTTAATAACTTAAAAAATATACTCAGATCAGAAGACATGCTTATGACTTATGATATCAAGTAATAATTAAAATGAGATGTTCAGGACTTGCACAAGCTTTACAATATGCTTTCCCATTAGACAAGACAAATAAAAAGGCCTCAGAATTCATGATGTACATACCATGACAATATCTTGAGGATCCACCTGGAAAACCAAAGATTTTATGACATTAGAAAAGTATCCAATCACTTAAGAAGCAATAGGGAAAGAATTTTAAGTTGAATAAAGAACTCCTTCTTTGAGAAATCATCTCATTGACTCTTCACAAGTGGACTTGTCTGCCTACCAGAAAGCATATAATCAGGCATTGCTTGCACAACATAAATTCCAGAATGGGATGCCTTTCTTAGGAAAATCTGGTGGTTCTACTTATGGATATCGAGGTATAGATTGGCAACATGGCCCTTGCCTATAAAGATTAGGGTATTCTACATTATCAACTAATATGTTTCTAATAGTAGATGACAGAAATGAACTATATAGGCAGACAGAAATGAACTATAACAGTTAAGATCTAACTATAATAAACCATGGGCCTTTGAAATTAGGGGGCATAGGAAGTGGGAGTACAACATCAGGCCTACTAGGGGAAAGGATTGAAAAGCTCAAGATCTTAACATCTGCCTCCAAATGCTTTGAAAACATTCAAAAAGCAGACCTTCAGCTGGCATCGGGCCTACACAACCACAGATAATGAGGGGAAAATTTTCTAGTGACACAGCAACTGGGACCATCCATCCTAGCCTCATAAGAACATGTTAGCTAGAGTAAGATTTCAATCAAATTTTAACTCCCTCCTATAGTTTCTACTCATGTCGGGAGAAGACTACTTTATATTAATGTAAGCAACTGAATGGGCAAATTGCCCAACAAAAGCAGCCAAAGAGAGGATCATTATTTGAATGCCAACTTTGAAGGCATACATGAGGCACCTAAGTATAATTAAATTGACCAACCAACAAATTAGCAAACATACAAAAGCAAATAGTGAATAAGGGATGAGGTACCTCCAACAGACTCCAAATCCACACTCCCCAGGAGCTGCTCCTTCCACCTTCTCAGGCTTTCATCTTCCTGGGCCATTCATACGCAAAAGAACTTGATAAAACAGATGCTAAGAAAAGATGGCAACTTTACAAGCAAGGCAAAATGAATTTGAAGGACTAATGTCCATGAACGAAGGCAGCAACTACATAAAAATCTGATTAAACATACATAAAAATCTAAAAAATCTAGAAAAATAAAAAATCACACAAATCTACGTTGGGTTTTAGCAACTAGTAAGATCATCACAAAATCTAGTTAAACATACATAAAAATATGAAAAATATAAAAAATCACCTTATAGCAAGAACATTCACAAAATCTGAAAAAATAAAAAAATCACCTAATTCTAGTTAAACATACATAGAATAAGAAACCAGTGTCTTTTCTGGTTAGCTTCCAAGCTGAGGGGCTGGCTGAGCATCCTTAGTTTTGCTGATAGTAGGGGCATTAGATGTTAGTTGTTGGGGGCTTCCATTAAGTACCTCAGAGACGTGGGTTGTAGCTTCACTTTGACATGGCGCCGGACCCATGGTCTGCTGGTCTGCTGGTGGGTACCGTCTACATTTGGACTGCTGGTGACCAAATCTTTTGCACGAAAGGCAGAACACGGGGGGATCGGGGTAGCCCACAGGCTGCCAGAAGCCATTAGCTCCAATTCCGACCCACACTCTGGCAGGGAGTTGCTTGGAGATGTCCAGTTGCACATTCACTCGAGCAGCTTGTGAGCGGGTGAGAGAACTGGTATTCTTGTCCACCTGGAGTACAGGTCCGATGCTTCCCGCAATGGAGCGGATCATACACTCATGAAAGAAGTTGACTGGGAGCCCTGGGAGTTCCAACCAAACCGGGATAATGGGGGAATCTTCATGGGGGGAAAAGTCGATGGACCATCTAAAAAATCTGAAGGGGCGCCCCTGAACTTGCAGTGTCTCCTTGAGCAGGACTTGCAAGTAATCACTCTTGTTCTGCAATCTGATAAGGAGGTGCTTGCTGTCAAGATCCACTCATGATGAAACCTTGAGAGAAGTGAGAGAAGTGGAAGTGCTGCATCAGGTGAGTTCTGATCTCCTGGAAGGGGGGGGGGGCAATGGTGTGCGGGCTATGACTGCTGTTTCCAGAGGTGAGCAGGAGATGTTAACTTCATCTATGGAGAAAAACGTTGCTGGCTCCCCCAGATCTATGCTGGCTGGCGGATGAATCTGAAGTGGAAGTGCTGACTACTTGGAGCATCTGGACACCACTTGAGCAAAGGTAGGGGGAGCAGTCACCGAAGAGATACCTGGAACCAGTGGAACAGCTGGGGGCAAAGCAAAGAAGTCGCACCCCTGAACAGGGACTGGAGCACATGAGTTCGATGGTTCTCCCCCAGTCCTCCGTTGGCCTGCAACAATGGGAGCAGCAATAGAGACCACGTTGACTGGGTTATCTGTAGTGGAAATAGGAGGGAGATCTGGGACGCCAGCAGCTGCAGATGTGGTTGGAGCGTCCACCCCCACCTGGGGGGTAGGTGGAGGAGGATGGACAGGAGCTGCAGATTTTGGAGCTGCTTGCCATCGTGAGGTGGGGTCTCGCCCTAGGGCTGGATCAGATCGACTTGAAGGACCCAGGGCATCTGCTGGGGCCCTAGGTGGAGCCACGGCAGGGGGACTTTCTAAAGCTAGAGGAGCTGGCGCTGCAGCAGCTGGATATGGCGTGGATGCTTCTACACACTGTCCACCATGCAGCAGCATAAGAGAGTGGGCCCTGGGAGGGGGAGTAGGATCACGTCTAGAGGCTACAACTGGAATAACAAGCGCAGGGGGAGCAAGGCGGGACACTACCGACGCAGGGGGAGCAAGGCGGGACACCGCCGGTGCTGGGGAAGTGCCTGGCGCCGTTCCTGACGAAGACGTATGACCTGGTGGACAGGTTGGGCTCCGAGCACATCGCATCATGGAACGAAGAGGGGACGACATTCGTGGTACGGCTGCCCAACGATGGGGTGGAGATCGCCGGCGGCGTAGGTGAGGGGAAGGGAGGGGGGAGATCACGGGAAGCGTGGGCGGCTAGGCGCGGGGGGTGGTGTGGTCTCGAGGGTGTCCTGGAATGGGAAGGTTTGGCAGATGTTTTAATAAGAAAGTTTGCCGCAATCTGAAATGGTTTGGAGGGTGTTTTGAATTTTTTTTTATAAGAAAAAAATTGGATGATGTTTATATGTAAGGCCCTCGAATTTTGTTGTATTATTTTATTGCGTGTAAATAATTCATGCTTGTGTATGCATAGATGTACATATCTACGTACGTAGTAACTAGTTATACTTATGCGTGCATGTGTATAAATAGTTGTAAATAGTGTATGAATTGCATGGTGGTAGTGTGTACATGATAGTATATATATGGCATGTATATATAGGTATAAGTTAAGTATGGATTTTCTGCATGTTTTGAGTTCTGGCCGAAGGACCCTCTTGGCGTCCACATGGATGGACGCCCATGCTAATCCAGCGTCCACATCGATGGACGCTAATACTTAAGCCAACGTCCATGGATGTGGACGTTAAGATCTCTGACCTGCATGCGTTGCAGACCCCGAAATCCCGGGGGCAAGCAAGCCCAGCCATTGGGGAGATGTCCCCAACGGCTATCAGGCCATCCCATCACCTCTCCGGGGTTCCCCAAACCCCCCTCCTTTAAACCAAACCCCCTTCTGCACCAGGAGAGTCCGGCTCTTTGCAAGGAGAAGAGAGTAACCCTAGCTTCTGTGAGAAAAACCAGACTTTGCATGATTTGATCCGGCAACTTGGAGCTTCATCCGGCGATCCCTTGCAACTGGAGGCCAGAGTGGACCAAGGAGAAGGCTTCCCCGACCCCGGCTTGCTGTGGAGATCGACCAAGAACCCGGAGGAGAGCTCTTTTGGAGGCTTCTTGGGACTGCCCAAGGAGAGCTTCAACAGCAAGTTAGATCCCTTTGGAGGTTTTAAAAAGTCAAGTAACCTACCCACTTCGTCCATGTATGTGTCTAGGAGGTTTCTACTATTTTTACAGATTTTCCTCGTGTCCTGGATCCTCACATTCCCCTGTTATTTGGAGCTCGGTCTGTGTTTTTGCACAGACAGGAACTTGGCGTCAATGTCCTTGACGCCAAGATCTCCAGTATGCATCCAACAATCTTGCCGTCCAACTCCTTGAACGGCCAGACACTGCCGCTAAGTTCTTCAGTGCAGAACAGTAAACTGTTCTGCCTTAAATAAGTATTTTCCAGACTTTGACGCATGAGGATATAGTGTAATTTTTATATGTTATGTAAAATAGCTAATGTGATGTGTGTGGAAATTTCTGTATTTTCCTGTGAGTGGCATAAATTATTAGATTTATTGAAATACATGTTGGGGAAAATGGATTATGCATATTCACCTACTATCTACATGATTCATGAGGAATAAATGCCCTAGATTTTTCTATACCATGTGTATATGCTCAGTTCATACCCTGCAAATTTGAGAATTTGTTCATGTTCATATGATTTACTGTAATTTCTGCAATGAAAATAGAAAGCATGAGTAGGTTATTTGAAATTTACAGTACATTGTGTGTTGTGCAATAAATTTGGGGAAATTTTATATAACAATATGTATGATAGATTCAGATCTGGGAAATGTCAAATCTGAGATTCATGTTATGTTCCATGACAAATTGAATTATGAATGACATGCAACTGAATGTTTTAATTTCTGTAAATGCAATATGACTTAGAAAAATATCTAGAAATTTGCATGTGTGATCATAAATCTGCAACCAGTGTGTGCTTAAATTTTCATGTGATTTGGATAACAGAAAATGGTATTATGAGAATTCCATGTGAAAACGAATGATAAATGCATGTTATCATGAATGTGGTTTGATTAGGCATTTTCATCCTGATTAGTGTAAAGTATTGAATGTTTAAAGTCTGTCAACAGTAGTATCATGATTACAAAAACATAGTCATGTGTGTAAATGAGAGAATGTAAAGACATGTGTAATATGTGTGTTAAAAATCGAAATGTGTAATGTGTAAAAGTGTGTGCCATGTGTGACACTGCTTCCATAGAGGGTCATGGAACCGTACCATGGAAAGGTCCCCATGGGAAGGTTCAATGTGTTAAGATCCTAAGGGCATTTGGATGAAATCCTAGAGGTGGACAAGTACCACTGGTTAGGGTGGAGACTTGTTCTCCCGGTCTGCGCAGTCCAAGAGTCGTCACTGTATTGCCTAGGTGGTGTCTATGTGTATGTGATGTGTATGTGTCCTTCTTATGGTGGTTTGGACTATGTGTCACGACACTAAATTGTGAAATATGGATGTGATTATGTGTAAATTGTGTAGTGTGAATATGTGTAAATGTGCAATGTGTAAAAAGAGAACTATGTGAATGAGTAATTGTGTAAACATGTGAAACCATTATGTTAAATTGTGAAATTGTGATCCATGATATATTAATGTGAAATTATGTTATAACAGCAACCTAGATGTGTATATAAGAATGTTTTATAGGTGTAAAAATACGTAGAATCTATGCTAGGAACAATTCTTGCTTATGTGTAAACGTTTCCATATTTAAGTGCTATCATGTTGTAGATAAATCAAGAATGTAGCTCTCATGCGATAGGATGTGAATTACTAAATCCATGTCAAAACAACAACCTTAAAGTGTATAAAATGATAATGTGCATGTGTAAGAACGTGTAGCAACCATGATAGAAATGTTCCCTTTCATGTATGTAAGCACACCATGTTTGGTTGCTCTCATGTTTTGTTTAATTGGAGGTAAAACCCTTGTGTGATGGAATAAGTAGAAAGCATGTGATAGACGTTTTATTTTGGAAAAATCTGAAATCATGAACCATGTGTTTAATTTGGCAGAATTACCATGATAGGTTGCTCTTATTGATGTCAAGCATGCTACATGTCTTGTCTTGTGACTTTGGGTGAAAACCTGCTATGATATATGCATGTATGATATGTGTGGTGTTATTTGCTGAGTTTTTTAGACTCATTACTTGCTTCGGCGTACAGGTTTAGTTGGTGACGCTACACCGTTAGAGGAGGCAGTGGAGAGCGACTCCGAGCGTGGAGACTAGCTCTTTGGAGTTCACTTGTGACATTTTGTGATTTCATAGTATGTATTGTAAGGCAATGTATTAGAATTATCATGTAATCATGGACAAACTATGTATTAAATTTTAGCACTTCAATTATGTGGACTTTAGTTCCTTTAAATTGTTAGTTGAATCATGTATGTTAAATATGGATGATGAATGAAATGAAGACAGTGGTTCTTTTCTTCCGCTACTCTGTATCTATATTTGTGTGTATCTCAATCATGTGATAGCGTTTGGGTAAATGCCCCACTGTGATAACGTTCACTATACTGACGTGGGTTGGTATAACCGTACCGATATAATGAGGGTCGTCACATTATACCTACTATTAACTTACTGTAATACACTCCGTAAGCATATAATTTTGTTATATACTTACAGTATCACGCCATAGGGATAGGTATATCTTGAAAGTTCAAGAACAAAACTTATCTGATATCCTTACGACATGTACAGTTCGTAAGTATAGATATGTCTATCCATACGAATAGCTTACGAATATATTAAACCGTAAGAAACTTTCGTAGGCAGAGCTAAGATTTCTTGTAGTGATTCCATACTTTTCCACATCATAGGTGATATCGAGGGTGAAGCGAAAGATCAATACTACGAAGGGAATGTGTCAGAGTGATGAGCGTTCCAATCTTAATTTCTATTATTAATACTTGAGTGTTAGATCAATGTAGTAGGTACCTTTTATGAAAGAGTTGTATTAGTTCCATTTTGAAATAAGACAAAGTGATGAGATTTGAATACATGTTTAGTTGAGTTCATTGTTTGAGTCCTATTATTATGTTGGTGTTGATACACAATTAGTACTCGCTAGCTTGATGCTTATTTGCCGACTGCTCACGTCTCGGAATATCGACTTTAATTCTTCAAGTATATCCGTTGCGTAATTCTCAGGACATGACACAACCGCCCACTTGCCGCGCCCTGCGCGGCGGACGCCAACACAGCGGCAGGCCATGAGGCCAATCAGCGCCACCTGCGTGCGACTGGGAAGAGCCCCTGTGCGGCCTGCGGACCCAGGCGACTCCTTTTGCGCACGGGGACGAGCACCTCCTCCTCCGACCAGTAAGGAAAGAAACGAACGAAGATCGGAGCCCAGAGAATCCGACATGGGCACTGATACCACATGTTGGAATATGTGTGCAGACCTGTAGCGGAAGCAGATTTCATGGCGATGCAACCACGAGGAGGAAGACGACGAGAATGCCAGGAGCTGGAGGAGACGACCGTAACCCCACGAGAGTCTCCTTGGTTTCCCCTCTCTATGTTCACTGGATGTCATATCTATCTATGGGGAAGACAGACTATATATAGAGAGGAGGGATCAGTTCAGGAGATGTCTTATTGAGCTCCCACCCATAATAAGAATTCATGGGCCACATATCTTTTTGAATAGGCCGGCAACGTGTATCCTCAATATATAATCCAAACTTGATAAGTAGATCACTTTAGTTGCATCTGAACCCAACAAATACCAAACCCACTACCAAAGTAGCCACCTATGAAGAACTTGCCCTCTCGAAGAAGAACAGCATCTTGGGCTGCTGCCTTTTATCCTAGGACAATTAAGTCATTTCCCATATGTGCTTAATGTTAACCCTGATTACTTAACGAAGGATAACATGGAGTAGTGACCATGATGGCATGTTTGATAGTTTTCGTATTAAAGATATGTATGTTAATATATTTTAAGAATGTTAATTTTGTAAATTCAATGCAAAAAAATCTCTACAAATTTTTTCGTACGTATGTCGAAGAGTTCTCCTACTTATTTTTATTACTTTCTTTCCTTAGTACAGTTCGAGTAAAAAATGCCAATCACGGTCAATAAAGATCAAGTAAAAACTGAAGTGCTCGACGTAAAACACATTGACTTTAATGTAAGTTAGATCAAATTTGAATTTATATGTAAGAGAAGAATTTGCCACTCATTGAGGGAGAGATAGTGCATGCATACACCAGTGCATGCATACACCATCTCTCATTAGTTATCGATCACGATCACGTCAAAAGACAAATCAACACACACACCACTCATGATGTACACCCGGTAGTGAGGGCCAACATTATCACTACACCCTCGCCCCCCTCTTTTAATCACATCTTAATTATTCGATACACGTCCCATCAACATCATAAAGTTGGAGAGTACTTGATTGGACGCGAAGAGTAACCTGGAGAACGTCCACCTGTTGAAAGGTACAGCACGTTAACATGGCGTGTTGGGAGAGAACTTCCCTTGTGGAACTCCACCATTGATAGCCAATAGAGAAAAAGCACCTATCTTCCAATAAGTCTTGTGAAATGAAAACCTAGCCAACACTAAGCCTGCCCCCGCCCACCCTCTCTAGACATGTCCCTATAAAGAGATATATTTATTATGTTTATACAAATATAATAAATGCACTTTTCATAATTATTTATTGAATAAGTACAATACATCTATCAATACATGGGCCAACATTACATTTTTGCAAGTATAGTCAAATCTTTTTCATACCCAAAACCTTCACCTCCTTGCATCCACTCCGTACTTGTTTCACACTCAGATATGGAGGAATTGTCATTAAGATGAGAAATGTTCACTGCATTAAGATCTTTCTTGTAAATTGTAATGAGGTTGAGGTGAATTACAAGAAAGATTCTATCGATTAATAGCCGACAAGTAATGAAATTATATTATTACAATTTACCTCAATTTTATTACAAGAAGAGTCATATAATAAATATTTCTCCACAAAAATAAGTGCGACTTTTTTTTTGACAAAGAAGTGCAACTTAAATGAGCCAGTCTATATTGCTGCTTATCGCATTCACACGACGTTATTATGCTTCTCAAGAGATCTACTCGTCCAGTGGGTACGTGTGTTCACACTTGCATGTACGCGTGGGCATACGAGTTCACACGCTAGAACATTGGCGCCCTTAAATATATGTCTATGTGTATGCATGTGCTAGCTAGTTTCTCCCTTGATATTTATAACCCACTTCGTGTTTCTATCACACGTATCTCTCCACGTAATAACGAATGGAGTTTTAGATTGGTGGATCAGTTTAGTAGTACAGTACGCCCTCGCTGTTTGAGTTTCCTCCCTCTATTTGATCCTTGCGATTACAAGAAATTCCAATTCTGTTTATCATACTACCTTTTTGTTTTCTTGGTGTTGCTGAAATGGAAATTCCAAGTCTGTTTATCATACTACTTACTCGATCGAGTTCATCATATCATAAGCGAGATGCTGAGAAAAACTTTCTTTTTTTACACATAGCAACACTTCAAGTTTTAGTTTGACGGATCCTTCTAATAACATCTTTGCCTTGAGATGTAGCTAATCACATGTGTTTGAGGTACGGTCACTGATCCTACTGAGATGTGAATGAGAACTAGACTTGAACCAGGGATTCAGACCAAACTGTGGGATCTCTTTCGAATTTCAAGTTAGCCATGCAGTCTAAGGTACCCAAGATATATATACTATTATGTTTACGTCATATCTGCCTGCGTGAATGCTTAATTATGTCTACGGAAAATTGATGACTGAAGAGCTACAACTTTCAACGAGACTAATTTCAGTAGATCCCGATGACATACGGTGTGATGCGCAAGACTGGTATCAGCTGGCTACGGTGTCCTTCGGGGAGGTCTAATGACGATATCTTATATGCTAAGTAGGGGTGTCAATGGATCTGTTAGATCCGAAGATCCGATCCAGATCGGGAGATTAAAATCGGAGTCAGGTCATATTGTTCTGATCCGAAAAGACATTTCGGGGTATTTCTCCATGCTCCGAAATCCACTCCTTCCGGGGCGCCCCGATCCGAAGAAGCCCAAATGCAGAGGATGAGGATTCTCTATTTCCCTCCTCCGTCGCCGTTCTCGTCTTCGTCGTTCTCGTCTCCGAGCGGGAGCCTCCTCCGCTGGCTACTTTTCGTATCCCCAAAATCTTAACAGGTGAGACCCCCCGATTATGCGATCTTGACCTCGACGGTCTTTGGCTTCTTGGGCTTTGGCAGCGGCAGGTTCTCCACCGTCACCGTGAGCACCCCGTCCTGGTACACGAGGGCACAGTACGCGGAGGCGATTGGCCTCTCCGAGGACGGGCTCGTGGAGATGCTGGTGCTCGACGGATGCTTCATAATCGAGTACTTCGTCAAGCGGGTCTTCCGGCAAACGGCGGAGACGGCCCCCTTGTCGTGGGTGAGATGGGGGTTCTCCCACCTGCGCAGAGACTTAATGCTCTTAGAGAACCAGATCCCCTTCTTCGTGTTGGTAAAATTGTTCAGCAATTCCAAGATCCCTTTCTTCGGCACCCGTCAGGAGCCCCTCACCCTCATGGAGATTGCTCTCAGGTTCCTCGACATCAAGCATCCCATGGCGGAACACCCAAACCCCAAAGCCGTTCTCCACCTTCTCCACCTGTACCACCTATGCCTGAACCCCCAGTTCGTAAAGGAGGTCCCTTTGCGATATTCCTATGGCGAATTGGTCCTGTGGCCGTTCAGGAAGGCATACGACCTCTCATCGCTGGTCTTCTTCGGTCTGCTCTACCTCGTGTTCATGCACGAGCTGCCCCCTGCTTCGTACCCTATGAGCAAGAATCGAAGGTTCCCAGGATGATCAACTGCGTCCACTTCAAGAGGAAGGACGTCGACAAGAGCTAGGTGATCAACTGCTTCCTGAAGGTCTCCTTCACCGGAGGGCTGCTGGAGATCCCCTTCTTGAAGGTGGAGTCGTCCACGAGCTCCAAGCTACGCAACCTCATCGCCCTGGAGCAGTGCTGCCCGCAGGTCGGGAGCTACTTCACTAGCTACGCCATCCTGGTGGACAACATCATCAACACGGAAGGCGACGTCGCCATCCTTCGGGGCTCCAACATCATCGAAGGTGGACAATCCAACGCAGGCGAGGGAGGCGAAGAGGAGGACGGTGACGGCGGCGACTGAGGTGAGAAATCAGATTCGAATCTTGACCCGAATCCGAAATACAAATTTGGATCTAGATCTGAATTCTGATCCGAAATGTGTTTTGATTTTGGATCCGAGTTCGGATCACACCGGATCCGACCCGGATCCGGTCCGTTGACACCCCTAATGCTAAGTACATGATCGCGGAGCAGATCACTAGATTTCATCTTGTTCAAGTCTCTGCATGTTACAGATGGTTCAACAGAAGATGGTGGCGTCATAAATGCATGGGGTTAATAAGATCTTGGATTTCGGTTTAGAAACTCATGGTTCTTGGTTGAAGAGATATTTTTTAGTCTCACATTGAAAGATAGTGAGAACAAGTGTGTGCTTATCAGCAAGAGTCTCATCTCTTCTCCCAAGAGAATCCTTTTAAAGGACAAAACCCCAAGTATGGAGACAATATCTCTTGGGAGGTACACTTAAATCACGTCTCTTCATTAGCGCCGTCTGTGGAAACGAACGAGAAGCCATACGCCCTACCCGAGCGTCTCATCTTCACAAGACCCGCACACCCTTATCCTCACTGGAGGGCTATATAGAGATATTATTTAGTTTCACATTGAAAGATAGTGAGAACAAGTGTGTATTTATCAGAAAGAGTCTCACCTCTTCTCCCAAGAGAACCTTTTTAAAAGATAAAATTTCAAGTATGGGGATAATATCTCTTGAGAGACACATTTAAATCATGTATCTTCATTGGTAAAGGCAACCACTGTTGAACTGTGGTGGATAGACTTCTCCGGTCTACGAATCTCCGACTTGGAATCCGAGAATTCGACGTCGTCCCCATCTTACCAGCTCAAGTGTCTATCGACATGCATGGGACACTGCGTTTTGAAAGTTCCATCATTGGGTATGGAAAAAAAAAAGGTGGAATCAACACTCGGTCCTCAAAACTCCCTATTCTTTATTGTTGGGCGCGGATGCCCATCGGGGCACCCCTCCACCTCCACCTGTCTGAACGGACGGAGGGGGAGGACGCCAACGCGCCTGCCAGCACAGCTCGCCACCACCGCCTTAGGCGGGAAGGGGAGCTAACGCCAGCACAGTGGCGTCAGCTGGGTGACGCCAGCCAGCTCCACCGCCTGGGCGGGTGGACGGGGCGCTGCCACGCCTTCGCTGCCTGTCCACGCGCAGGCGCCTCCACCGTCCGATCTGCCGTGCTCTCCAAGCAGCAGAGCTGCCACCTCTCTCCCATGCACCGCCTCTCACCACCCCAGCTCGGCCTCCTCCCATTCACACCTCGCCACCCCCCCTTGCCTATATATACCCCCCATGGGGGTGAAGAGCAGGCACACACCAAGCAGCAGCAATCTGCCGTGAGAAATTTCTCAAGTAATTCTTGAGAAATTCCATCTGCATGAATGTGTGCATGCAAGTGTGGTGCAAGGAGTGTTAGTGCAGTGTGTGCAGTACGCTGAGTGTTCTGTGTGTGGAGGTGTTGTCTCAAGTGTGGGACATCGTGCGTTCTCTATCCGGTATCGGCTGACGGAGGTACGTCATCGCCGGACCTCGGATCTAAGGTGTGGATCAACATAGGCGACTCTGGTAGCCGTCTATCTACATCTGTGAGATACTCCTGTTATTACGTTTCCGCTGCGAGGTATGTCCTCCTACTTTGTATTATTTAACCGACATTGGTATCAGAGCCAAATGGTTGGTTTATTATTATTTTTTTTTTCTCTTGCAAACTGTATAGATGGCAGGTTCTCAAGCACAGTCCGACTCTGAGTTGCACGATCAACATTTCGAGGATTGGTTCTCGGATGTAGATCCGGAGTTGCTTGACATCAACTCTAGTGCTCTGGCAGCAGATTACCGACAGGCGTTGGACCTGATCGACTCTGCGATCGACGAGACCAGTGCACCGGTTTTAGATGCGCAGGCGGTGGCCAGCGGCACAGCTAACTCCGAGTTCCAGGTGGTCTCACCACTTCCTGGTATAGATACATCAGATAGTCTGAGTATCTATGCACCTTCTCCTCAGACTGTGTCAAACCCATGGTCCCCACCTGTTGTTTCACAGACAGCTTGGGAACCATGGCCGACCGAGTGGACCTTGCTTGTGCCAGTTGTGCCCCTTCCTGCACCACCTCTCACTATCACCCTTAGGACCAGAGAGGGAGATTTGGTGGTAGCAGAGGGTTATATACAACTTTTGTAGAGAGATAGAAATGCTTAGTTTACGGTCATGTACTGCGCTAGTCCTAGAAGCGCAATTTTGTTTTTCCCTTTTGGCGCGTGAATATGTTCACGCATGCATCGGAAAATGTACATGTAACCTTTATATGCTGATATGTTGATATATGTGAATATGTTTTATATAATCAAATGTGTTTAAAGTTAGTATGTTTTATACATATTTTCTTTAATGTTATGTAAATTAGTTTTTGCATAATAAAAAAATATTTAAAGATAATGTGTTTTGTACATATTTTCTTTAAATATTATGTAAATTAGTTTTACATATAAAATATTTGCTCGAAGTTATTTTAATTATATTGACTTATCTTATATAAGTGGGAGATGATTGTAATTGCCTAGCTTTACTTTCGATTTTACTATATAAGAAATGATCAATGTAATTAGCTTGAATTTCTAGAAGCAAATAAGTATAATGTGTAAATTGATGTCAAACTCTATTTCCTATTTTGATATGTAGTGGCAAACCATGGCTGCCAAAAACGTGATTGCTGATCTTAATAAAGGTGAAAAGTTGAATGGCACAAATTATGATATATGGCATCGTAAAATGCAATATTTGTTGGATGATCAAGATGCAATTGATCATCTTACGGTGTCCCTGTCACCGCCCATTGAGGGTAGTAGCAAAACAGACCAAGAATAAGCTTATGTAGCTTGGTTTAAGAAAGATCGTAGTATGCGCTTTACTTTGTTAAGCGCTATGGCCGACGATCTTATTGGCGAGTTTGAGAGCTTCGCCACTGCTAAAGAATTGTGGGATCAATTGAAGTTCATTTTTGGTGGGACCTCAGTCACCCGATTAAGGGCTCTCGTTTTGAAATTTGAGACCTACCGGATGGACTCGCGCCACACGGTAAGTGAACACCTTAGGGTGATTTCATCTATGATCCGTGATTTGAAGGCTGCCGGTCATGAACTCACCGATGAACAGCAAGTGCAAGCAGTGATAAGATCTTTGCCAGATGCTTGGACCCACTTGAAGCAAATTCTGACTCACAATGAGAATATAAAAATTTTGTTGATATATCTCGCCATGTGGAGTTAGAAGCAGAGCGCAAGATTGTGCATCGCGCTGTTACTAATGTCGCTCAGGGTAGCAGACGCTTCAAGAAAAAGGGGTCGCAAAAGAAGGATAAAGGATCAAACGTTGCACCAGATTCCATCAAGGATAAATCTTTCAAGCGCCAACGTGGGAAACGTGGCGGCAAGAAACACAAAAGCCGTCTGAAGTGTTTTAACTGCAAAAAGCGAGGCCATTTTGCTCATGAGTGTCCTGAGCCGAAAAAGGTAACTCACTTCCCTTGCTCTCCATGTACGTTTGTCTGTACACATGTTTTGACTGCTCATCCTAATCCTGTGTGGATCGTGGATTCAGGAGCAACAAAACATATAACGATGGATAGAGCGGGTTTCAAGGATTATCATCGGATCCCAGAAGGCATGCAAAGAGTCTTCATGGGCAATGGTGCCAGTGAAGAAGTCCGTGGAGTCGGTTCATACCAACTCCATTTTGCGAACGGACATACGTTACTCTTAAGTAATGTACTATATGCGCCTAGAATCCAATATAATCTTTTGTCAGTTTCAACTTTGTCAGAAATGGGTTTTTGTTTATCCTTTTCTCACAGCCTTGTAACCATTATCTTGGATAACGTCCTTTATGGACATGCAATGCTACGTGATGGTTTTTATATCTTAGATTTGTATGACAACTTTTCTAATTCTTCTTCTATGGTAATGCCTGCGTTAGCTCAGAAAGATTTAGATTCTGTGACATGGCATGCTCGTTTAGGCCATATTGGACAAGATAGAATGACTAGATTAGCTAGAGAAGGACTTTTAGGGTCACTCGCTAAGGTCAACTTGCCCACATGTGAGCCCTGCTTGGCAGGAAAAGCATGCCGTAAGCCTTTTGGAAAAGCTGTGAGAACCTCCGAACCATTGGCATTGATCCATTCCGATGTCTGTGGACCCATGAGTGTTAGAGCTCGGCATGGATATTACTATTTTCTCACATTTATTGATGATTTTTCGCGGTACGGATATGTCTATTTGATTGCTCATCGCTATGAAGTGCTGGATTGTTTCAAGCATTTCTTAGCTAGAGTTGAAAATCAAAAGGAGAAGTGTATTAAGGCTCTTCGGACAGACCGTGGACGCGAATATCTGTCGGATCAGTTCCGAGCATTATGTGAAGAAAAAGGTATACGTCGGCAACTCACTATTCCATATACGCCGCAACAAAATGGTGTTGCAGAACGAAGGAATAGAACAATGCTAGACATGGTTAGGTCAATGATGGCGCAGACAAATTTGCCAATCTCTTTTTGGGGAGATGCTCTGTTAATTGCTGCCTACATTCTTAACCGAGTGCCATCTAAATCAGTTCCTTCTACCCCATATGAATTATGGCATGGCC
Source organism: Colocasia esculenta (assembly GCA_014218235.1). Lineage (NCBI taxonomy): Eukaryota > Viridiplantae > Streptophyta > Magnoliopsida > Alismatales > Araceae > Colocasia > Colocasia esculenta. The sequence continues at coordinate 144,505,951 of CM024762.1, read as the reverse complement.
ACAAACCGGACTTAAATTGTTTACGTCCATGGGGATCAGCTGGATATGTTCATAACATGATAAGTAAGTTTGGGAAACTTGGCCCTAGAGCTCAAAAGTCTATCTTTCTCAGATATCCTGAGAGCTCAATAGGTTATGTCATGTATGGACATCATCCAGATGGAGGAATGATAGAGCGTGAGGTCCGAGATGTTGTCTTCTTAGAGAATGAATTTCCTAGACTTGGCGAAAATGAGAAGAATCTTGATCTTTTTGAAATAGATGAACAATTGAACATCCTACCATCTTCCGGCGAAGGGAGGGAATGTGTTCCCATACAAATGTCTGCCGAAAATGATAGAGATGGTCAGTCTAGTGGGAGTGCGTCCAGTGGGAGTGCACCAATTGAAAATCAAGATTCTTTACGTCGCAGCAAGCGTGGGAATGTTCCTCGTCGATTTTTTGAAATCGATAGTGAGGTACTTCTTTGTGAACCCACAGATGATGAAGGGCCTAGATCTGTTCAGGAAGTTCTTGCATCATCATCTAGGAAAGAATGGGAAATTGCCATGCAAGAAGAGATTTTTTCAATGGCACAGAATGAAGTCTGGGAGTTAGTGTATCTTCCACCGGAGCGTAAGGCGATTGGAAACAAGTGGGTTTTCAAGCTTAAACGCAAGGCTGATGGGACTATTGACAAGTATAAAGCAAGACTTGTGGCGAAAGGCTATACCCAAAAAGAGGGTATAGATTATGATGAGATTTTTTTCACCCGTGGTGAGATTCTCATCTGTTCGCCTTATTCTAGCTATTGTTGCGCATCTTGATTTAGAATTGTTCCAAATGGATGTAAAGACTGCATTTCTCAATGGAGAACTAGACGAAGAAATATACATGGCTCAACCAGAAGGTTTTGAGACTAAAGGAGAGGAGCAAAAAGTTTGCCGCCTCAAGCGTTCAATCTATGGATTGAAACAATCGTCTAGACAGTGGTATATGAAATTCCATAAGGCTATTATCTCATATGATTTTGAGATGATTGAAGAGGACCACTGTGTGTATGTTAAGCGAGTGGGAGATAGTCTCCTCATTTTATCATTATATGTTGATGATATTTTAATGGCTGCAAATAATATGGAGTTGATCGATGCCACTAAGAGGTGGTTATCTTCCGTTTTTGAGATGAAAGATATGGGTGAAGCGAGCTATGTGCTCGGAGTGAAACTTGTGCGGAATCGCTCGGAAAGGTCACTGAGTTTGTCTCAGGTGACATACATTAATAAGATCCTGAAGCGTTTCCGAATGCACAATTCTAAACCCATTGATACTCCACTTGATAAAGGATGTGTCCTAAGTACTTGTCAATGCCCCAAGAGTAAAGAAGAAATAGAAAGTATGTCTAGTGTGCCATATGCCGCTGCGATTGGAAGTCTAATGTATGCTATGTTGTGTACACGGCCAGACATTAGCTTCGCAGTGGGTTTGGTAAGTCGTTACCAGAGTAACCCTGGTCCCGCGCATTGGAAAGCTGTTAAAAAGGTTTTACGGTATTTGCGAGGGACGACAGATTATGCATTACGTTACAAGGGTGGCGACCTGAAAATCATCGGCTATAGTGATGCGGATTGGGCTGGTGACCGAGATGAGCGAAAGTCCACTTCAGGCTTTGTGTTCCTGTTGGCTGGTGGAGCTATCTCGTGGAGTAGCAAGAAGCAGTATTGCATTGCCTTATCCACAATGGAGGCCGAATATGTTGCTTGTTCTGCCGCTAGCCAAGAGGCAATTTGGTTGCAAAGTTTGTTGCAGCGTTTGGCGATTACACCTCATCAGCATAAGGGTGTACTGTTATATGTTGACAGTACCTCGGCATTGGCCTTCGCCAAAGATCCCAAATTTCATGGCAGAACGAAGCATATTGATATTCGTTATCACTACATTAGGGAATTGGTGGCAAAAGGGTTAGTGGAGCTTCGTCAGATTAGTTCTGTCAGAATGATAGCAGATCCACTAACGAAACCTTTACCCAGAGAGAGTTTTGTGACCCATTGTGCATCTATGGGTCTTTGTAAGTTATAGTAATTTACAATGTTTTGACATCATTAAAGTTTTGTTCATTATAAAATGTTTATATGAACAATTGATTGCTTTATACATTGTTAGAGTGTCACCAGGCTAGGATCAGCCCTCTCACACGAGTGATCCGCCTTTGGCGCTTATTGATAGCGAGCAAAGATGAGGCATTTGATGTTGTGGATCTCTAGATGGCTAGAGGTCGAGCACAATATCCCGAGTTTTGTTAGTATGCCGCCTTGGCCGAGGCCGAGATGAAATCTGAATTAGTTCAGATTGACAATGTGGATTATTGACATAATCCTCTGTAGCCTGAGATATCCGGATATGTGAGTCGCATCAGAGAGCGCTAAGTGGAAGCGACTGGTTTGCGAGACTCTGGTCAGTTGCATTTGTTGCAATTGGACTTGTATCTGTGCGGTGTTATTTGACATGCCCATATGAATGGAAGAACATCGCAGCATGTGAATCATACCACATGTGTAAATATACAACCGCATATGAGAATGATGAATGGTTCTCTCTTCATCATTGTGTGAGCTCATGAATCACGTTTGTCAGTGATTCCTGATGTACCCCTAAGTGACCTGCAGCGCTGTGCCATGACAAGGAAGCTTGATGTCGCTACTTTAGCATGTTACTTAGGGCGATGGATGATACCGTCCAGCGGGACATGTCTAGGAAAGCGGTTAAGACAAATTGAATTGGCACGAGCAGCATAGGGAAGGTATCTTGTTATTTCACCATGCTTAATTACTCATATCCCGGCCGGGAGGCTAAGTTACCTATGTGGTAATAGAGTCATGAGTGTTATGCTTTTGGATTCGATACTGCCTTCTGAGAGACACGGAGTATCAGAATCAGGTGAATATTAAGAGCCTGAGGTACATATAGAGATTAAGTATTCCATTAGTTTGATGACGATTTAATGGAACGCTTGTTGGTGACTCGGCAAATCTCACAGAGGTTGCACACCTTATTTTCGGTATGACCGTTGAAGTCGAATGTCATAGAGAACATTGGGTGCGCCGCCAACCTTTTGTGGGTAAGTGGGCAATGAACCCGAATGGGCAAGTGGGAGTTTTTTGGGCGCGGATGCCCATCGGGGCACCCCTCCACCTCCACCTGTCTGAACGGACGGAGGGGGAGGACGCCAACGCGCCTGCCAGCACAGCTCGCCACCACCGCCTTAGGCGGGAAGGGGAGCTAACGCCAGCACAGTGGCGTCAGCTGGGTGACGCCAGCCAGCTCCACCGCCTGGGCGGGTGGACGGGCGCTGCCACGCCTTCGCTGCCTGTCCACGCGCAGGCGCCTCCACCGTCCGATCTGCCGTGCTCTCCAAGCAGCAGAGCTGCCACCTCTCTCCCATGCACCGCCTCTCACCACCCCAGCTCGGCCTCCTCCCATTCACACCTCGCCACCCCCCCTTGCCTATATATACCCCCCATGGGGGTGAAGAGCAGGCACACACCAAGCAGCAGCAATCTGCCGTGAGAAATTTCTCAAGTAATTCTTGAGAAATTCCATCTGCATGAATGTGTGCATGCAAGTGTGGTGCAAGGAGTGTTAGTGCAGTGTGTGCAGTACGCTGAGTGTTCTGTGTGTGGAGGTGTTGTCTCAAGTGTGGGACATCGTGCGTTCTCTATCCGGTATCGGCTGACGGAGGTACGTCATCGCCGACCTCGGATCTAAGGTGTGGATCAACATAGGCGACTCTGGTAGCCGTCTATCTACATCTGTGAGATACTCCTGTTATTACGTTTCCGCTGCGAGGTATGTCCTCCTACTTTGTATTATTTAACCGACATTTATTATACTAGAATTTCTTTTAGCACAATGGCGATAAATTTATCTTTTGAGTCTGCGGATTAAGTTTCTCCTTGCACATAGTAGTAACTATATATATAAGATTTGAACTTAAGACCCTTGTATAAGAGAGAAGTTTTTATGCAACTGAACTATAAGCACGTCGACTAGTTAAGACCACCATGTTTTGGAATCACACAGGAATTCCCACTGTATTTTCGGTGAATATTACCCCCCCCCCTCCCCACGAGAAATGGTCTTTCCTCTTCGTGTATGCATGGCCAAGAAACGCTCAGGAGTTCCTTGCTTATACCCTTCTTGTCTTCTTCTTGTAGGGAAACACGCAAGTGTACATAGGTGAGGGCACCATTGCTTTCACCAGCCTGTCGCGGCGTGCAGAAAGATTTTCCCATTGATAGGATGTTGCGTTAATTAAGTTATCGTCTCTCATAGACTTGAGACATCTCAGACCAGTAGATACGTGCATGGCATCACTCGCGCGCACGGATAGCTTAAACTGCTACAACGGCGTGCTCTTCTAACTGCACACCACACTTGCCTCCGTGATCATCCCGCAGTTATAACATTTGCATCTGTTTTACTCATCATGGCCTAACCTTCTCCATCTTGGTGCACATGCTCGGATCTTTGCGCTCACAGTGGAGACGCACTATATATAGATAGATAGAAAGATAGATAGATAGATAAATAGATAGATAGATATTCTCACATGGCCTCCTCTGCACATATATTCGAGCTTGGTGGATCCCTCGAGCCAGCAGGTTGATAGAGAGTGGTCATGGGCATGATGCCTTGGGAAGCTGACCCTTTAATATTGTAACAATTTTCCCATGTTCTACCTGCTGATAGAGTCTAAGGCACAGTTTTCGACTTGCAGCGCGCAGGTTCACAGGGATGAGAAAAGGTTGGCATGGGTTCTCTGGCTCCAAACTTAAGGATGATGGGTGAATAGAGACGCACTAGCACACACCGTGTTACGTATCCATCACAAGAAGCCAATGTGAAGGACATGGAAAACCTAAATTAATGCTGCAAGTTAGTTGCATGTCAACCTCGATTGTGGATATTTCATTCCTGAGATTCACACACTCTGCAAGATTAATGGATGCAGAGACAAAGATATGTAGCAGGTGTCTCTTCCGTCTCCATTCTTTTCTGGAAAAGATCGGTTGACATCAAAACCCCTCTCAATAGGGATATACATAAAGGAAACAAAAATCTAGTTTAGTGGTAGAAAATTAACTGAGGATCGATCCCAATTCAAACGACAGAAGGAAGAAAAATGTGGGCATGGCCCACTTATGAATAGAGATTGATGCCCACAGGGACCACCCATGCCTGGTGCTGCCGGGTTCTGCCATTGCTACTGGTCCTCTTCATAACTCTCCCCGTCGTCGGTGTGGAAGCATACTGAGGACGACAATGGCGGTAACCTAATTTCCCTGGTCGTCCACGGCAGCGGCAAGTTCCGGGAAACTCCCCAGCAGGCCCCACACGCCGGCAGGCGGCGGCATGTGATGTGAGTCGCCCCACTCCTCCGGCCGTACGTATTTGTCTATTACTTTGGAGAGAAATATTTAAAACAAGGTGCCATTTATTACTGGGGGATTATAATATCTCTTTCATCCCATTTTTTCAAATTTCAAGGACAAATGTCACAGCCCTAGTAGGTGTATTCAAGTTAGTGCACACCATAGATGTGTACTAAGTATTTTTCTACTTTAGTTATTCATATTTTCAGAATCAACATATTTTTTTAATAATTATGATGGTTTTATATTTAATTCTGTTACCGAAGTTCGATGACGTCTTATCGAGATGTGCATGTCTAAAAATAATACTAGAGTTATGTTAATAATGTAAGAATGTTCCTAAATAAAAATAATTATATTTACTATTTACATAAAATATGATTATTTTAATTATTTTTATTTATAAATATTTTTATATAATTAATATAATTTTGATATTATAAAAATTTGATTATTTAATAAATGAGAGTAACATAACCCCGCCCAAAAAGATATCCACCGCGATAATCTTAAGTTAATGCAAAGTGTCTGTGGGATGCGACCTTGAAGCGGGCTATCGCTTGGCCATGTTAAGGTGGTCGTTGTGTTCATCTTATCGTTAGATTTTTAACCCATCTATTAAATTAACTCTTATTTATTAAATAATAATCTACTATATATACGTACCAAAGTTATGTTAATAATATATTATTTTTTATTTAGAGACACTCTTATATTTTTAACATAACTCTATATTATCTTCAAAAACGTATCTAGACAAGGCGTCACCAAACTTCGTTAACATAATTGAATATGAATCATCATAATTATAAAAAAAAAATATGTTAATTTTAAAAATATAAATATTGAAATTACCGAAGTACAGATATCAAGATAAATTTGATTTATTAATTTTTGAGATAATTTTTACTCGAAAAAATTTTTTTTAAAAAATTAAACTAAAATCATCATAGAATGTATCATATTCTAATAAATTTATACTTAAAATTTTATCTTGATCGGACATTATTTAGATATAAAATTAAAGATATTAATTTAATTTACAAACAAATAAATTCATGATCAATTTTTTATATTTTATATTAAAAAAAAGTCGCACCGACGGACGTGCCAATGCAGTGTTGACGGTCAAAAATATAATATATTACTAATTTAAAATTTTACAACCTTTTCAAAGTATATATTAATATGTCATGTTTAAAGAAAATCGGATATATATATATATATATATGGAAGCAATAATTGGATGACCTTGGGCACACCTAGACGCGTTCTTCTCTTCCCTTTTGAAGGAGAATTCTCTACAAACGTGATTCATGAGCTCATGGTGATCAATACATACATAACGTTTAGGATAGTTGTAGTATTTACCCACATCGAATATTATATATGAATTGATGTGAGAACCTGTTAATTATGTGTATATCTTCTTGTTGAAATAGGTTATATATATTTACCCTCTCCTTTTCTGATCTCTGCTTGGATTACGACAGAGAAGCGCCAAACAGCAGCAGCACGAACGCTGCAGCCTGTGATCTCCCACGGCGGGCCAACCCGGTGGGCTCTCCCATGAGAACTTTCACTGTTAAAAAGGGGATATTCGAATCGAACTTGGTGGCTGCAAATGCCTTCCATTCAGAACCACACAAATGGATGTGATCGGATATACTGCAGGCAAATTAATTAGTATTTGTCACCATCGATCCCAAATGTCTTTTTCTTTTGATATGTGAGTGTGATTGATCAGTTTTCCTCTTATTGGCGAACACGGTGTGGCCGGTTAACGTGTATGGTCTTTAAGCCAAACAGTTCCCCATCTCCGCTGAACACGGGCCTACTGAAGAATATTTATTGGGCGTCTTCTCTTCTCCTAGCAGTGGGAGATCGTCGTCACAGTGAGTTCAGATCCTCTAAGTATAATTAATTAATGGAGGAGTACTAGACTTCAGCAACATCAATAGGTGCGCCCCAATTAAATGTCCAATTCTCCTTTCAAAATATTTTTTTTACTTGAAAATCATCTCTTCAAATTAAAATATACTCGTAAATATTTAGATACAATTAAAAACACTAAAATATAATTATAAATATTTGAATACAATGTTATCTTTACCAGAGTGTATTATGATGCTATGGTTGTATATTTGTGAACGTTCACTAGCATATAACTATAAGCACCATATATAATAGAATCACCAGAATACAATCGTGATCATAATGTTGTATTCAAATGTTTGTAGTTATATTTTAGTATTTATATTTCAAATAATTTATAGTCATATTTTAGTACTTGTAATTATATTCAATTGTTTATGTGTGTATTTTAATCTGAAGAATTGTTTTTTTAGGTAAAAAGATGTTTTGAAAAATTAAGGGGCTTGAGACATTGGATGCGCACCTATTGGTGTACTGTAGAGTCCAATTCTCCTTTACACTTGAAAAGATCTGAATTCTAATGATTTTGGTATACGAGCGTGCACAGAAACATAAACCGTTGTTAAAATTTTAATATGTAGAGGAGGTCTTTCAGTTTAAAATCTTAAATTGAACTGTGGAGACAATTCTATTATTATAAAACTCCTTATATTTTTGTTCATTTTCAATATATGTAAAATTAGTAAATTGATTTTAGATTTGAACCTACACAACTGAGATCATATCATCAACTCTGATATCATGTTAAAATTTAATAGATTAGACCTTATATCTAAGAACTTTAAGATGACGAGTACTAAAGAGGACTCTACCGTAATAAACTCTGTTGCATGTGGGCTGTATTTCGTATCCTTTGAGTACTACTTGCTAGACATCGAGTGTAGCAAGTGCTTCATCATGTAATTGGCCAGTATATTAAGATGATAAGTTTGATGGACCAAAAAACACTTTTAGTATAACATGGATCTCATGCTGTTGTAGATTCCTCTCTCGACTCATTTCGTAAACCCAAATCCTATCATTCACATAGAGCAATCATGAACATAGTATAGAAAATGATTTGACACTTACTGCACACCATATATAATATGCAGTAAGTTTTGATACTATATATATATTATATTATATATATATATATATATAATATCTTTCATGTACTGTGTGTGTCTGAGTCATCTGTGACTGGAACGTGAACCACGTAAAATCTCTCCACTCATATTTCATTGGCTTTGATTTATATGCTCCCGATATCTCCGACCGACCCCGTTGGGAACAAGATATGTGACCGCAATTTATGGTTATTATTCTCCTAATTATATAGATCCACCCCATGCACCTACCACAAAGTTACGAAAAACTATTATATCAAAGCTGATCGACACAAAACTAGCAGATCAAACAGTCAAACACTAGCTTGACCTAGGAGAATGGCGCTAAATGGAACCATTGGGTGCATGCCAGTACTCCATTCTCTGCTTATTCCCGAGCAATACTAAAGTTTACACTCACACGACCGCCGAGCAACCGTGGCCTCACCACCACCAAGCTACCGTACCGGATCATGGTCATTTGACAGTACCTACTCCAACCAAAAAGGTAATAGATCCAACTCCAAACTGGACACGAGATATAAGATGCATGGAAATGTTAGAGATGCTTTCGGCGGGGTGATCCATCACTAATCTCTGTGCACCGCATGCAAGATAGGACACACTCTAATGATGCTCACCTTTTGTTTTCTACTTTTTTTTTTCTTTTTCTTAACATGTCATCTTCCTGTAGCAGTGTCATCACACTAGTCTATGGTTGCCGACGTAGAACGATAATATACCTATACGTACAGATATATATGTATATACTCGACGACAATTATTGACATATACACCAGTTGCGTAGGGCGAGGGCTAGCAAGGTAGCTAGCTGCTCGGCCGACCACATATAGTGGACCCGCTTGACGATCGAGGGTGTGGGACGACTCTGTCTGAATTGTGATGATGATGAGATGAGACGCGTTGTCAAACGTTGGTTGAGGAGTTAAAGTTTTCTTTTGCCAATGAGAACTTAGATGCCAATTGTTCGCCAACTTTGCAAGTAAGCAAGACGGTACGTATAATGCCTTGTGTTCAACGAGTAACCGAGCAAGTTTTATATGATTTCATGATTGCTGAACTTTGGGGATCTATTCTCCGGCTCAAGCACTGTTCTTCTCAAACCTTCTGATAGTTCCAAAATAAAGAGAAATATTCTCTTATTTGGTGCAGTTTGATGACAGTCAGAGAAGATCTTCGGAAGGGGAGCCTCTGGGTGGTCAAGAATGGGTTTTAACATCAATATCTGGCACGATAATTGGGTCCCTAAAGTTGCTAGCTGCCTCACTCCACCTGATGGATTTGAAGGGCCAATCCCCAAGTTGGTGGCTAATCTGGTTAGTGAGGGTCAACGAAATTCTGATTTAATCTAGAAACTCTTTGATTATTCCATTGCTGAAATAATTTGACAAACTAGGTTGCCCCAGATCTCTACTATGGTCCAAGATGAACTTGTATGGAGATTCACCGAGGATGGTCAATTGAATGCAAAATCGACATACAAATTCTTATATGATAGGCAAGACAAACCTTCCTCCTCCTCAACACATCCAGTTTGGAAAATCCTTTGGCAACCAAAGCTACTAAGTCAAGTGCCTCCCAACCAAATATATTTTTTGTTGAAAACACTGATTACTGCTTTACCAACACTCTCCCCTCTGACCAGGCTCACTCCTGCCATTAGCCCACTCTACCCATTATGTCAAGAAAAGAAGGAAACCATTGATCACTTATTTTTTAAATGCAATATTGCAAGAGCTGTTTGGTTTGCAAGCCATCTAAGCTATAGGGCGGACATGAACACCATGCCTTTGGCAGATAAAATTAACATTTGGGCCAGTCCCCTTTTGCAACGGACAGAAAGGATTACAGCCTTCTAAAACAGTCATGTGGAACATTTGGAAAGCCAGCTATGCGCGTACATTTTTTAGCATAAGCAATATAAACCTGAGCGCATTATTGAGAAAATCAAAACTAATTTGTCTCTGTGGCCTAGGGGGCACGACATTATCATGAAATCTGATCACCAAATCAATGGTACTGGATATACCTTTATCATGCTAACAGATGCAGCCTTCAAGGATGGAAGAGCCACAAGTGCTTGTGTTCTTTTGTCTCCAGTAGCCTCTGTCCTTAGAGGAAGGACATTTTCATTTAACGCATTTCATCTCGTGGAAGCTTAGACTTTGGCAATCTTCAAGAGCATTCAATGGGCCTCTACATTGGCTTGCCCAACCCTTATTGTCAGTGATGCTCAATCGGTCATTAAGACTATTAAGAACTCAGGATCTTCATTGTGGAGATGTAGCTCTACACTAGAAGACTGTAGGACTTTTTTTTGGCTATTTTCCCTTTTGTTGAAATTTCCTACTATCCTACGTCATTTATTTTTTCTGCTCATCTTTTGACAAAATCTGCTCCTGCTAGCCCTTCTTTTGGAGAATGGCCCCCCACCGCTCTCCCTACTACTGTATTGAGAGCATGTAACCAATTATCTGTATCTCCTACCACATAAAAGAATGGAATATCTGGTTCCTTGTCGGAAAAAAAAAAGTTTTATGTGATTGGTTCATATAAAGAGTACACCTTAATTTGTCTTTACTAAGCTTTTTTCAAAAGTAATTTCTTTTTATCTCAAGTCTTATTATCTCTATACAAACTAATCAAATAAAAGTGCCATCTTCCTCTTGAAAAAACTGGGCAACAAATTAATTTATGGAAATCTAAAGAGATCTAGTCCCAATTGAAAGCTGGCCCAAACACAATTTAAATCAACTTCGACCAGGGCGCCCTGACCATATCCATACCTGGTTTGGAGCACGTTTTGGGCCCATGGGCCAACCCGTTCACCTAAACCAACAGCGCCAACTTAAAAAGGTTATGCTGGATCAGTTCCAGAGTGGGCTCATTACACCCACGGCTCCTGACAATTGTCCACAGACAAAGAAATCACGACAGCTAAAATAATCAAGAAAATAAAAAATTTACACCCTGAACGGACAAAAATCTGTTGACCCATTATTTAAGATGATATAATACTTATTTATTTTTTGCCCGTCTAATCGTTGATCCCACTGTTTGGATAGATGCCCCACAGTTTGGGGGGCGAAGTGATGCATATGTGAATTTCTTCTTTTGGTTGCTGATATCCCACGATTCAATGATTTGTCCAAAGGGATGAAGATGCAACCGGTGGTCAGCATGGCTTAGCTTAGCTACTTGAGCCCAAAACTCGATCGTTTTGAAACTATAAACACTATCATGCACCATAGTACTTTGTTTTGGGAAGAGTTGAGTCTCGATGCGCCACATCACATTTGTGGGTCGTATACTCATATATAGAGATAGAGAAAAGTTTATTGCACTTGTCTATTGCACTTTAAGTGCAATGTGACTAGACAATAGTCCATGTAACACTTCTCACATGAGGGGTGATAAAATAACAATCCAATTATTAGATGTCACATGGACTTATTGCTTAATCGTATTGCACTTAAAGTGCAATGGACAAGTACAATAAACCTTTCTCATAGAGATATATAGATGAGAGCCACACTTGCCGCCTATCCCCACTGGCGCAACAAGGTCCGGAGGGGTGCGGGCCCCCACGCCCTTTCTACGGACGGGTGGCGAACATGTCTCTATTGATGAAGGTGACCATGCAAGCATGGTGAACATTCCCATTTTCACGTTCTTGTCTCCAATGGGGTCGGTTTCGGCTGACTGTGAGCTCTCATTCGTTGTCCACCCAAGTATATACTGTAAATGCTAACATGATAGAGCAAACTTCTACATGATCAATAAGGGTGACAAATTAAAAAAATAAGAGAAAAAGAGAAATACATTCTTAAATATTGTCAGCAATGCCAATGAGACTAGAGAGTCAATGCGCATCAACTTTGAAAATAAGCTACTAAGCCAGCCCCCTTCAAACTATGTCAAGAACATTATAATTAATATTAATTGTTGTTATTAGGGTTTTCTATGAACACTAGTGGTATTAAGAGCGATATGTAGTAGCAAAATTCGCGGGTACGCTAAGTCTTATCTGGATACACTAATGTCAACGCAGATATACCTATTAGAAACGAGATATAACGCTTCCCCATCTCGATTCCAGCGTTTATATCCTGTCTTCCCCTCTCAAATTCTAATTCCTTCACGGATAAACTTCGCCTCTGAATTAAAAAGCAATACCCATGATTAAGAACACATCTAATTAATTAATAGGCATACATTAAAGTTTTGTCAGTAAAAATGTACATACCTGGAAGCTTTAGACTAAACAACCAAGAAAATAAAACACTAGTAGAACCATGAGATAAGGATCTCAAACCATAGGAAAGGCAATGCCACACTTAAGGTTCTTCTTATACACACGTCAAGTTATTTGGAGCTTCAAGCTTGCTGTTTCTTTTTCTTGTTCTTCTGGTTTTGCTTTGCCAAGAGGTATGACAGACCCACGAATCCAAACCTCTTCCTCCTTGGGAACTGCTTGCGTGCAGCTCCTCTGTCTTCAGACCTCTGCGGAGACACAGCTCTATGCCTTTTGCTCAGCATCTGACCCAGCGAAACCTTTGGGTTTCCATGCATGCTGTCCTGTGTGAATGCTTCAAACTCTGGAGAGCCACTGAGCTTCCTGCTCAGTATTTGCCCAATGGACAATGTTGGCCTCAGCACAGCTTTCGACCCATCCGTAATCAAATTTATCCCATTCACATCGAGCATCCGGGAGTCTCTCCTGTGGTGGCCTGGGCCTGAGGTTTTGAATTTTGTCGTGTTGTGGACTGAACGCCTTCTCTGTCCATGGTCTGACCTCCATTTCCGCAGAGCTTCTTCCATGGAAAGCTTTCCTTGATTTGCTGCTTCGACCCTGCTGAGAGCCTCAGCCAGAGCTTTCCTACTGGTTCTAAGTTCTGCTGTCGCTTCCTCCACCTTCTGCAGCAGCTCCAGCTTAGACCTGTTTGCTGCTTCTACTTGAGCCATGGCAGATTTAATGCGCTCTGTTGAAAGCTCCTCAGCTTGCTGAGCTTTCTTAGTGAGTGTTTCGTACTCTTCTACCAATAAAGTTAGACCCGACGTATTTTCTAGCTCTGTGGGTGGGTTCCTGCTGTTGGCCAAAGCCTTGATTTCTGCATGTGCAATTGCTTCTGCAGCCTTAGCAGCTTCTTCCATCTTTTTGGCTGCAAGCCACCTGATCTCAGCAGTTTTTATACTTGCCTTTGTCTGCTCAATCTCAATTCCAATTCTCAATACTTCAGAGTTACCAGCTTCTGCCATCCTTTTATACTGCTCCACCTCAGAGCTCAGCTTATGAAGCTCCTGTGAGATATCTGGGGGATATGCAGATGCAATGTTTCCAGAATTTTCTGTCAGTTGGAGCATTAGCCTAGTCTGATGCAACTCTTTCTCCAATGATGAAATCTTAGCAGAGTTTGAAGAAAGCCTATCACGGGTCTCCTCAAGTGCAGTCCTTTCATTCTCTATTTGGTTGGTGAGTGTTTCAACAGATGCTCGAATGCTTGCAAGGTCACTTGTGGTCCGTGTTAGGTTGAGCTTTGCCTGCTTTAGTTCCATGAGGATCAAACCAGGAGATGACTTTGACCCCATGCATGGATCCACCTGATTCAAATGGTTCTCAAGAACTGTTGGACTTTTTGGCTCTGTTTCCAAGATAGGATGTACCTTCATAGCATCTGAACTCTTCTCAGGGGTCTTGCTGGCTTCTGATGCTTCTTTCTGTATCTTCACTTTCAAGCCATCCACTATTCTTTTTGTCATTTCCAGCTCTTTCAAAACGTCCAAAGTCTCTCTTTCTTTGACAATGAGATCCTGCTCGAGCTTTGCAGTTTGTTTCTTAACTGCTGCAATATCAATCTCTCCTAAGCAATGATCCTGAAGTAGATATTTATCTCCCTGTAACAGAAACACAGTGTCAAGATTAAGAGCAATAAAACAAGAAGAAATGAGGTCCAGTTGGGTCATCAACAAAATTCAGACAGTCAGCAACAAATTATAACTATTAACAAGAGAATTTCTGTCCACTTGTTCCTCTTCTAACTTCTAAATGATGAAACTATTCAAATACTGACAGGGGAAAAGACCTTGCTTGTCTCATTCGAGCATCCCTACTTGCATTATTGAGAAATGAAGAGAATACGTGTAAGCCAACAGGTTTCTTCACAGCAGGGCAGATGCAGATAGAAAAACAGATAGGTAAAAGGTTATGGCCAAAAACCAGAATTCAGATGCAAATTGTACATACTTGCAAGAGAACTTCTGAGCACCTGTTTATCTTCTAACTTCTAAAATGGTGAAAATCATTGAAATATGGTATAAAAGGATGGCCACTATCTGAATTCAGATGCAAATTGTACATACTCGCAAGAGAACTTCTGAGCACCTGTTTCTCTTCTAAATTCTAAAATTGTGAAATCATTGAAATATGGTATAAAAGGATAACCACTATCTGGGAGAAAAGCTCCTCTTTGGCAATTTATTTATCATCCAGTTTACAGTTCTGTAAGATGAAGGCAACATAGAGGCAACAAATTTCTGCATAACAATGCAGATGCAGATCAGATACCCTCAATCTGATTGACTATGGAAAAAATCAAGGAAAACTCATGCCTTCCTTATTCTTCCAACTAAAACATACCATCCAGGTTCACTGCAAAATTTGAATCTTCTCTATTCTTTTGAAAATTTCTTTAAACAAAGACAACAAAATGTGTGCCAGAAAAGGCAAACATACAATAGGAAGGAAAATGGAATAAAACAGTTTCTAGCAACAAGAAGAAGAAATAGAAGTTTTAGACCTTTCTTCCTTCCCTCCATTCAAATAGAAAAAAATGTATACTGCAGGTTTATCCTATCTCATTTCCTAAAAAACAAATGAATCTAGAACATTTCTCCTCTGGATTTTACAATCACTCATTTTGACATTCTTGCAATAACTGTCCATGCAAGAGCTTCAAGAATTTCAAAATGTTTTCTTCAGCTTTCCTCTGTAATTAGATGCTATCCGCAGGACAGCTAATTCAAAATTGCACACGTCAAACTTTCCAGTCTCACAAATATTTGGAACAGTTAAATTATCAAGCATGCATAGATAAATACAAAGGGTTAAACTGATCAATGATGGTTAAAGAAGAAGCAAGACAGTTTATAAGGTGAAAATTACACTGCAGGATGTTCAAACTACCAATCATACTTCAACATGGCACACATACCATACACTCTAATAAGAGTGAATAAGATCAGTATACACAATGTCAAACTTTACAAAGATGAAGATAAACAGTGAAAATCACAAAACTCTCTCTGAATGTGTACCACACTAGCAACTATATTCCCACATGGCACATAATAAGAATGAATGTAACAGCATAACTAAAGCTAGAGAAAGATGAACAATATACTGCTATAAGATCTCCTATCTTCTCCAGGAGTTGAGATCATAAGAAAACAGAAGAATGATGACCAGAAGAGCCATGTAGTTCAGAAAGATTAGTGCAACGCATCTAAATCAATTTCGCAATTGCCTCCACGATGACTTCAGTGAGTACTCAGACATTTAATGAATTCAGTGGTAGCCTAGACTAGAAACCTTAACCGAGGTGGGTGATAAGAAGAAACATGGAATTGTCCTTATGTAAGAGCAGTGACTTGCAAATGTATGTGTAATCCAGCACCTTCACTTAGCCAGTATAAATCCTTAGTAATGAATAAAATATGATAAACTTACGGTTCATACCACTAAATTAAAGTCATAAAATTTTCATTCACAAGATCTTAGCTAAATATGAAACACCAACCGAAAACTATTAAAACTTACTACCAAGTTACAATATACAACAAATATCCTCTCCAGTTGATAAGCTGCTAAAGTGTAACCCACAGTAGTCAATTTAGTGATGTAAAAAGTGGTTAGTGCTAATTCTAATCATTTTGATACAAAAAGTGCCAAATTTTTACGTTGTCCATGAGCTTTCAGAAGCTAGAAAGCTGGAGGAAATAATTGAGATCTAGGATCCGGAGAACAGATTACGCAGTTCATTTAAATGAAATTTCACATAAATGCAAGTAAAAATCTTGCAACGATATTGAAATCATAGTCTTAAGAACACATTAAACCATCAGCAAAAATACATTAGCTCATCACTACACCAATTCTCTGGCCCTAGTCCAATGAATGATGCCAGAAGTAAATATAGTCAGATATCCCGACAGTCAGAACATCAAAAGAAGAAGAGACTTGTGATCCTACTTTAGCCAAACAATTTAAGTGGTGTCCAGTATGTACCAAAAATCAGAAGAAGGCACAGGCCCACCATTAGCACAATACATTGTAAGTTCCATGAGCAATAAAATACAACAGCACAAGAATTAAGATAATAAACAAGAACGAGAACAAATCAAGTGAATTCTTTTCTCTTCCACCACCGCGACCATTCACTACAAACCCTCAACCGAAATGTGGACGAAAACGTACGCACAGACAGGCTATAAATCACTACATTTCCCTTGAAAAGGACTAAGGGGTAATGCTAGAGCCTAGAGGAAGCAGAGCACCATTACCTCAAGGCCAGTGGGTAGCTGCTGTCGGTGCTGAGGCGGCCTCCATGGCGCGCTGCCGCCGAAGCGGCTGACGGCCTCCTTCACCGACTCGAACGGCGCGGAGGTGTCTATCTCCGCCCTCCCCATCCAGCACAGGCCGCTCTCCGGAGCCGCTAGGGTTCCGGGAGCACCCTCGCCGACGGAGCCAGTGGCCTCTGTCATAGATGCTTCCGCCTAGCCTACGGCTTCTCTACACAGGAGAGGGAGATGGGTCACTCGGCCTTCCGGATTTGGAGCAGAAAAGAAGAAACTTTCTGGGATTAAAGAGAGAATGATGGCGCAAGAGACGTTAGGAGCAAGCTGCCCGCAGTGGAAGATGCCAAGCAGGCGCAGAGAGAGAGAGAGAGGAGAAAGGAAGAGCTCTACATGGAGTTGGGAGTATACTGTAAAGAGGAAAAAGTGGATGCTTTCAAATGGCCCCCGACCTTGTGAAAATTTACAAGAGATAGCCCCACCTTTCCTTCTTTTGCCCGTTGTTGCCTCTCTTTTGCCCGTTGCAGTCCCCGAGTAGCTGTTTCCCCTTCCTCGGGTTTTCGGATAGCTATTAGCTATCCTCCTATTTCTTGCACACCTACCAGGCCACAATTAAATGGTAAGAAATTGGTTCGCAATAAATTGATAACTACGTACACAACCTTATCCAAGGAAAGGTATATATGTACAGAAAAATCCTTTACTTATGGCTTCAGGGTTTTTATCTATCAACCTCCATACTTGATCGTGATATGTAAGGATTAATCTCCTCAAATCTTGAATCTTTGATCGCTCATGATCCACGCTCATCCAGTAAATCCCATTCTCAATTTCTCACAGGTTCTTTAAAAACTTGGAATAAATTATTCTTATTTTTTTGGAACTTTTATTAGATAGCCTGAAATTGTAAAATGAAAGAAAATATGTACTAACGTAGCATGATTAGGAGGATTGATTCCCCAACACTATGGATCATATAAAAGCGATATCTTCTAAAACAACCTGTATTTTCACCGTTTATATATATATATATATATATCAGATAACATTAATTTCACATGCGCGATGTTACATATAATACAAACATAAACTAGATTTTCACATAATTTTCTTATAATATTTATTGTAATAGATATATATATATACACACGTATAGTATACGTGTGAAAATTATTTTTCCCCCGCCTCCCTCTTTTTTTTTTCCCCCTTTCGCGGATCACGAGGTCCCGTAGGGGAAACGAATGGGAGACGAACGTGTTGATGGGTCGCACCACGTGCGAGGGGTTGCAGCCTGGCAGGCCGACATGGCCGGAGACCCCGCTGACACCGCCGGGGCTTCAGCGAGGTGCACAATCGTTGCCTCCCCCTCCAACGGTCACCTCGTCTCCCTGTGGGTCCCATCCTTTTCCCCAATTTAATTTCTGGTTCCATTTGCAACTTGCAGCAATTATTACTGGCCCTCTTTTTGGTTATATTCTCCTTCGACAATGCTTTCTACTTGTACTACCACTCTAAGAGAGAGAGATGAATTGATTTAAGATTTTAAACCTTTGTAGTAGACTGACCTGGTTAAAGGACAGCCCTGTTGTCTCTGTGTAGTGGGTAAGCCAAGGGGGAGTTAAAACCTTGGCGTTGGGAGCCTCATGCCTTCTAGAGTGTATGCATGTTTAAAGAAGATTAGATAATTAGCATGGTGGTATGGAACATACCTCCATGTTGGGAGGAGTTTGATTTGAAGGAAGAGTCTTTTGCCCAGTGTGTCATTTTACTGAGAAAAAATATTAACAAAAGATATTACAGCTGAAATGTGCCGAGTGTTTTGATATAACTTGTCAAATATCGATTCTTGACAAGGGGATAACGGCTCAAAGGACCGTTGATAGATTTGAATCTTGCTTTAAGGGGGACCTTTTGATGTCCTTCCTTTACATGCCATGATCTCTTCATCACATCATTATGGTGTTTGCGCTGTGTTCTGAGGACATGCATCTGAGATGAAGATACAAATGACACTGTTCATAAGGAACAACATACTTCTGCAGGAGGTTCTTAATTTGTATCTATTTCATCACCTGTAATGATCCCCCCCCCCATCTTCGAAAGAGATATATGCTTACCCTCATGCTAGCTATAAATTGGTTTCAGTACAGTCCTGATCGCCGTACACTGGAGAAATGCAGTAATCCTTTATATGCTCCTGCGGTTGTTCCAGTTTCCTGCCAAACTTGAATTAAGATCAGATCTGACGCATGAAGTTATTGAAGAGAAGTGTGATCGAGACGAATGTGCACGGACATCTCTTGACAGGCCTGTAAATTCTATGCTTACTCTTCCTTTAGCCGTAGGTGAAAACTGGATGAAGAATTTTTACAAGGCTTTCGAGTGCTGATTTCATCTGAAACTACGGTTGGGAGGAGTAAAGTTTTGTGAAAGATTAATCCGAGTGACAGAACATAGGATGCCCATCTCTCGGCACAGGACATGGTACCTGAATAGCTTCTTCTGTCAGTCAGTCCCTCTGTTGTCACAAGTGCCATTTGTGTTTTTGCATTTAAGAAGCTTCCCAACATTATTTGTCCCTCTTCCCAACGAATCGATCAGCCACATTTTTTCTACAGCACTCCGTGAATTGAATACATGATGGGGAGTGGACTGGGGCATTGAGCTGAACCAGCTCAACAGACAGGAGAGAGAGGGAGGAAGGGAGTTTTTATTTACCCTACGGTTTTTGCCGATCCTTTTGGAGGTCTCGAGGAAGGATCCGGATGTAGATGTGTTCATTTCCATACTCTTTTTTGTTTTTTTTTGACATGTTCATTTCCATACTCGAACATCATACTACCCATCAAGCAAAGAAATGACATGGTTTTTTTTTCCAACAAACGCCCAAGAGGGCTGATTTATTATTTATATAAGAAGTAACTCTGAAATCAGAGTGAATAGCCCACTACAAGACACAAGAAAGATAGGAGTTAACTAGAACTCCATAGAAGATCTATCCCAAGAGTGAGTACGACGAAGAACTGTCCGGGGTCGTAGTCCTGATCTTCGAGAACAACGCTCTATGTAATCTTCCTCTGAATCCATTCCAGATACCTCTGAGTCAAATTTAAATTCCGGCATAAAAATACTCTCTGCTTTGGCAAGCTCGGCCACGGAAGTAAATTTTGTCCTCCAATCTTTGATGTTATCTTGCAGAGTTACTTCTGGCGCATCAATCACCTCTAATTGCCGCACTGAACTAGGTGAACAATCTTTGATGATCGGTAAAGAAATCCTAACCCCTCCTTTGCGAGAAGGACGTGAAATAGTTTTTCGACGTCCAGAAGAAGAGCTGCTAGAAAGTGTGTTGGAGCACTCACCCTGATTCAATTTTTTCGGAATAATTGGGGACTTAGGAGGCTGGCGCACTACTTGTGCAAACGTCAAGGGAGTAGCTACCATATCCTGCCCCGTTTGCACTTAAGTAGAAGCTGGAAAAGCCGTCTCACTGGATATTTTTAACTCGCTGGCAGCAGGTAAATCTCCCGTATGATGTTGCAATGGTATAGGCTCCTTAGAAGCTTGGACAATATCCACGATAGGCTCCACTCCATCCAGCGCGGCTTGGTTAAATGGGCTACTTCATCCACCGAAGGGACCAATGGGCCCAGCAGACCCGGCGTAGCTTCTTCAAGGCGTAAGGCAACAGTTTCAGAAAGAGGGAAGTCTTCCGGGGAACACAAGATTTGTGCGCCATTGCCATGGCAAGTGCCAGCTAGTAATCATGATGACGATATTCCCTTCCTTGGGTCCGGATAGATCGTGCCAAGAGTGGTACCATTTCCACAAACTGCAGGGCTCTCTCCGAAAGAATTGGAGTTTCCCTGAACCAGTGGCAAAAGCGGCAGGTCACTAGGAGGGGGAGGCACCGCCGCAGGGTCGTTGGCAGACGCTACCGCGGTGGAAGGCGCCGCCGCAGAGTCGATGGAGAGCGCCGCCGTGTTGCCTGCTTCGCCCGCGACATCTCTTGCGGACGTGAAATCACCCTTATTCGCCAAGCTTCCAGAGTTTTGCTTCGGCGTCCACCTTTGGCGATTTGGAAGATCCTGCTCAAGCGCTGGTGCTTTCCCGGGAGGATCGTCTTTGGAAATGGGCATTTGAGAGCGATTGCAGTTGTAGACAATATGGCCCATCAAGCAGCAAGAGGTGCAGCATTCTGGCACACGTTGGTATATAATCTTTTGCCAAAAACCAGTAGACCCCATTCCTATCCAAATCCTGGAGGGTTTATCCTTTAGAAGATTGAGTTCAATGCACGCATAAGCCGTCGTGGCATTTGTAAGTTGTGACGTACGAAGTGCCACCGGCAAGACCCGCCCAATATTTCCTGCAATAGAGCGAATATACGTTTCATGAAACAAATTTGGTTTCAAGGTAGGGAATTCTACCCAGACCGGTACGATTGGGGGCTCCTTCTCACATTCAAAGTCGATTGTCCACTTTAGGAACTTGAATAGAAAATCCTTCACAAGAAGCTATTCCCGCAACAAGAGACGTAAGTAATCATCCTCAGAAGTACATCGGAGCAGAAGATGGCGATTATCCAGGGTAGCAATGATGAATTCGTGGACAAGACTAAGTCGTTGCTGAAGCAGCTACTTGATTTCTTGAAAAGGAGGACGTCCATGTGGAGTTTTAGCTACTATAGCAAACTGGAGTGGCTTGAGAGTAGCAGCAAACTCTTCCAAAGAGAAGAAAACCGCCGGTTCTCCAAGATCTGTGAAGGCCGGTTGATGAACGATTGTAGTGCCCCGAAAAATTCATTAATTAAAAAATAAAGATAAATTAAAATTTTATCAATTAATAAACTTAAACTAGTTAAAAAGGTACGCATCATTATCGTATGCGTAAAAACCCCTATAAAAATGTTGTAAAAATAATGGTTATGCTTTAAATAATATTCTCTAATGACTCATCAAGAAGTTTGGGCATAGAAAATCATTTGGATCTAGTTTAAGAATTTATGTGACTTATTGTCATAATTAAGGAATAAGTCGGAAAACCATTATTATATGAGCCAAGGTGGGTTATAAATTAAAATAAACATATGTGTAGACTTTAAATAATATGGGTTGATAGCCCATTATGATAAATGGACCAGTAGGCAATCTTGGCCTATAAATAAATTCTTTAATAAGAAGATAATTAAAACTCATTAAGAACATGGGTTGTATAATTAAGTTCACATAAGCTTTTGGGCCGAGCGTAAGAGCCCAAATATTGAAGGTTAGAAATATTGACATAAATAATAGTAAATTGAATTAAAAATAGAAATCTATTGAATAAGTGTGATAAATAGATTTAAATTAAAATAAAGGGTGAATAAATAAAATTAAATTAAAACTCATTAAGCTAAATTAGAAATGGGTTGTATTAATGGTTCAAGCATAAAAGAATGGGCTCAAATGAGAAGAGCCCATCTTGGGATGAGAATTAATTTAGTTAAATTCACACTTAAATTAATAATAAATAGAAATTTAGGTAAGATAATGATTAAACTAGCTTATAAATATCTCTGCAAGAGTCCTAAACCTACCCAAACCCTCTACCCATGAAATTAAACCTCTTCCCCATCTTATTAGGTAGATAATGGCAAGGAAATTAGGGGATAGTTACTAATTTTCAGAGTTGGAGGAGAAGAGAGGAGTTTTAGGTGTTATGGACTCTATTAGCCATTAAAACTCTCCAATTTCGGCCCTATCAACCTTTAGATCGTAGTTGGAGCTCTGGAGGCCAAAGAGGAGGAGTTCTGGACGAGGAGAGCAAGGGGAGAAGGCTTGGATGATCAAAGGGGATCTCTTATTTTCATCCCCAACTAGGGTTTTTCTTTACTACAAGCAAAGGTAGGCAATCTCTCAAGCTAAATTCGTGTAAAAAATTATCCTAGGTAGTCTTCATGATCCCTTTAAAAAGCTCTCTGGTTTTGCTCTATTTCGTTCACCCATGAGGGAGAATTAATTCCTTGAAACCCTGTCATATCCATGTACCTGACCCTACATGTTTGCTGTCAAACCCTGTGCATATATACTTGACCCCATGCCATGCGAAAATTCTCATAAATACTACATCATGTTAGCTTTCAAACGCCCTAAGTTTTTCTAATTTTCATTATGTATCCATTGCTAATTAATTCGTTGATCCATGACTATGCACGTTTAGGTCACCGAAATGTAACCTAGTCAAAGCATGTTTGTACATGACTATTTTCTAATTAATCATGACCAGTGATAGGTCTCCATGTCTAGTTTCATTTAAAATTAATTTCGTGATTTTTAGAGGTTTCTGTGATTTAATATGGATTTTTAAAGTGACTGGTATCGAAGGTGCCCTACCTGGAAAAAGGACAAATCCCTCTTTTCTGGGCTCGGGCCACTCCCTGAGATCGCAACGGCCCGATCCGCCGCTACCTCAGAGGGGGTCGCGACACCAAGACCCGTCGCGACCCGAACGCGACTGGTCGACTGGTCGCGACCTGCCTTTCGGTTCACCCCAGCGCCCGGCTCAGCAAAACGCGACCGGTCGTGGAGGCGCGACCTGAATACGACCATTGACCCCGTCGCGACCTGATTCTGAACGCGATCCGACCCTATGTCGCGACCTGAACGCGACAGACCCCTGCGTCGCGATCTGACTGTGGCGGCCAGAACCCTAATTTTACCATTTTAACCCTGCTATATGTGTCTATTAAACCTTGTTTAACCCTAATTAAGTATTATCTTGAATAAATTCGAACTGTTAATCATAAATGGACATTATTACACAGATTTCAATAATCTAAAAGCCATATGCACAACTATACATGTTCTCTTGATTTCTTACACTTACACACACTTAACCATCATGTTTGCCATTAAACTCTACTAAATTATTCAATAATATATATGGTAATTTAGAGAAATAAATTACTAAATTCCTTATTTAATTAATGATGCTTGTGTTCGTTTCACTCGCGTGTTTTATGCACCGTTACTGTTTTCCCTTGGCCTTCGAGCACTCGAGGCACGACGGTCTAGTTTTTACACACTTTTCTCTTGACTTGGACCACTTCTCCACTAGGAAGACTCCTGACTGGACCAGGGAATCCTTGTCAAGGCCTTTGTAAGTCTCCTTGGCTTTGGTGCATGGCCTTAGCTGACGAGCTGGTTGTACCCTAAAACCCGTTACACCCCTAGGGATCAGTATGATCCAAAATGGCCTTAGTGAATTCTCTCTTATCTTGTGATCACGCCGGACCATCTAGCATGTGTTCATAGCACAGCTAATGTGCGAATGTGACTTTTTACGATTATACCCCTATCTCATCTACTATCTTGTTACTCTCATCTGTTCACTTTCACTTTATACTCTCATCTATTTCGTCAATTACTCTCATCTCTTCTTGGTACTCTATTTGGTCATACAATTGATTGTCTAAGATAACAAACAATACTATATGCCAGTGCAATAGGGCCCGATCTGGTCCTGGTGGGAGCGCCCGAAGAGTGCTATTTCCTCGCGAGGGTAACATGATCAGGATGTGTACGATATGCATCCAGCGCCATTTAATAACAATCACAATTTAATCTATGACAATCAATATATTCAATCACTATGCTATCGTTCTCTGAGTTGACAAGATGCTCGACCAGAGGTGCTATCTCTACTAGTGCACTGTTGTGCAATCATATACACTATTTCATTACATGTCCAATCTTTTATCATACTAGTTTTGCAATATTTCGTTTGGAAGTTTTACCGTTCTCTTGCCATCATGTTCTATTACTCTCTTGGCTATATTTGATCGTTCTCTTTAGTTATTCTGCCTTATAAGATATTAATTATTTAAAGCAAGCTTGTTTACATGAGATATTAAGTCCTACTGAGAGTTATCGCTCACCCTGCGCTATTGTTGTATGTGTTTCAGGTAAGTCAGATGATGACCCTACACTCACCAACGGGAATGGACTGGAGTGATGAGCGACCAGGAGTCATAGCGTTGAAGTGTCCTTAGTACCTTAGAGATTAGTTAAATATTTACTTAGTTATCATTTCTAAATATAATGAAGTTATTGAGTCCTATATTTTGGCTCCGAATTAGTAGTTGTAATAGTTTAGATGAATTATCAATGAAATATGGAGTTTATTGCAATTATTGTGTATTTAGATGGTCTGATATTGACGACTGTATGTGCAATTTACGTTACCATACACGTTGTTCATGCCTCCCCGATTTATTTCGCTGCTAAATTAGCGGGGCATGACAACGACGATGGAGACCGATGCAAACAAAGGCGCATCCGTGAGAGCTCGAACATAGCTTTTTGTTGGCAGAGATGACGGATGGTTCGGGGAGGAGGGAGGCCGAGGAGGGGGGAGTTGGCCCCCCTCCTTGGGAGACCATGGTCGCGGCCACAAGAAACCCAAAGCCTCTCTCTCTAGAAAACTAGAGAGAGAAACCCCATGCTTCTTTTCATGAGTAATGACATGGGTTTTGAATAGGTGTATATTCATATATGTCAATCTTATCTAAAAGTACTGATATATATAGTAATCCCTTTTTCTGATTGGGATGACATGAGCATGGAGGGTTTTTATATTAAGGAGGCCTTTTTGCATTAATGCTTTTGTTATTTTTGTTAGAAGACAAAAGTAAGGAACTCAGAAAGCAAAGCTGTTACGTTGATATGAAATTAGTCCTTTTCATCCATTTATTATTGCCATCAGACCTGATAAGTAAATTAGGGACACTGTTCAAGCTGGAATCTTTTTCATACTCGCCACGTCCCTGAGGAGACTTCTTCCCAAGCACTTGGAACGCCATTGATTTCTCCTTCAAATGTGGCTTTCTGAACTGAAGAATCTTTTTATTCCCCCGTTAGTAATCTCATACTAGCATCCAATTTACCATTCCCCATGAGATCCGAAACTCTGTTTGTCCGCTCACCTGTCTAGCATCGTTCCTGGAACTTTGAGTTGGGGCAGGGTATCTCCTTAAACTTCTTGTTTGGACATCAAAGATTCTAAGTCTTTACTAATGTTAGTGTAGTCCCATATTAGGAAAGGATTTTTTTGTGTGTGTTCATAATAATAATGTCCTCTTCATTCATCACTTTAAGATTTTACATTGGAAGGTCCAATTCAATCTGGACCGCACAATCATGACAGAGTTTAAAATAAATTTACACATGAAAAGACATATTAAAATAATTTCTCGTTAAAATAAATAAAATATCTCTTATACTTATAATAAAATATTACTCCACTTGTGAGGACTGGGAGGGGAGGGGGAGTGGTCCCCCCCTTTCCCCATGCACACTACGTGCAGGGGAGCCCCGGAAGAGGCCGCTTGGCCATTTCGGGTAAGGGGAGAACCCCCCTCCCGCCTTGCCCTCTCCCTCTCCCAACCCCGCTCTCTCCTTCTTCCCCCCTCTCTCTCTCTCGCATTCGCCCTCTCCCTCCCCGAGCTCTCTCTAGCGGTTCTCTCTCTCTCTCTCTCTCTCTCTCTGTTCTCTCTCTTGGTCTCTCTCTCTCTCTCTCTCTGTGTGCGTTGCCGCCGGCGACCTTGGAGGAGCCCCGTCGCCGGAGGAGGCTCCGCCCTTCCCCCCGTCGCCGTGCCGCCGTCGCCCGGAGCCGCGCACGGAGGACGTCGTGCGCGGGGCCGCCGTGTCGTCGTCGTCGCCGCCGCCTGTGGAGCTCGCGACCGTCGCCCCGAGGATCGCTGCCGGCGGATCCTACCGCCGAGGTAGGGATCCCTCCTCCCTCTCCGGCGTCGGCCGGATCTCCCCTCCCCCTGTGCGCCGCCGTAGCCCCCCCCGCCTCTCTCTCTTCCTGCTCCCGTTTTCTCTCTCTCTCCCTTTCTCTCTCTTCTGTGCGAGACCTCCGGTCCGGAGGTGGTTCCGGCGAGGGGAGCGCCGTCGGCGGCCGCCGCGCCGTCCGGCGACCCCCCTCCCGCCGGCGCCGGTGCCGGCAGTGGCCGGCCGGCCGCCCCCTCCCCTCCTCCTTCCCCTCTCCTTCCCTGCGTTGCAGAGGAAACGGGAGGAAGAAGAAGGTCGGCGCAGTGCGCCCAGATCCGGCTGGGATCTGGGCGGCGCACTGCGCCCTGCCCCTGCCCCCTGACCCCCCTGGCGCAGTGCGCCGGGCGCTGGTCTGGGTCTCCTGTGGCGCACTGCGCCGGCAGACCCCTTGTGGGCCGTTTGAGCTCCGTTTCGCACCGTTTTCGCGCCGTTTTCGAGCCGTCTTCCGCGTGGTGTTGCTTCGGCTGTGCCGGTGGACTGACCCGGGGTTAGTGGTTGTTTGGTCGAGCCATGTGGTGGTCGGACCCACCCGGGTCGGCTCCGACCGGGCCGGTAGTGCCTGTTGACCGGTCAACCGGGGACAGTCGTGCAGTGTTTCCGGCACCCGTCGGGGGTGTTCCGAGGGTTGACCGACTGTCTCGGATAGTAATATATATATATTTGAGTCATCATACCGCGTTCCTCGGTTTCTGGGCCCGCCCGAGTCGGCTCCGACTAGGCCGTTCGGGCCGTTTGACCTTTTGACCCGGACAGTTGCACTGGGGTTTCCGGCACCCGTGGGGTGAGTTTCGAGGGCCGGCCGACTGTCTGGGGTGGTAATTTTAGCTTCTCGTGGTTGACCGTCAATCAGGTACTTTAGCGGATCTGTTTCGGCATCGAGTTTCCGTTCCGTGCTCGTGACGCTTGTGCTGACTCCCTAGCACTGCGCCTTACTAGTCTTCGCCCGGTGCTGTGGCACTTGAGGGCTTGTCCCAGCGCACGGTGCGCGTTTGGGTTGTTACCGTTCCCCGGGACCCCCATCCTCGTGGGCTCGTTGAGGGTGGTCTCCGAGCCACGAGTGCGTCCGTCGAGTGTTTCTCCGGACGAAGGGGAAAACGGTGTTGGGCAGCGGCATTGAGTCGTTTGTTGAGCTCACTTAGTTGGTCCGGGTCCCGCGGAGTTTGGGGTGTCGCGGTGCGGGCCAGCTAGTCCGTTCTCACTGCCTCGCCTAACACGGTTCCGGAGCCGTGTCGGGAGGACAGGCGTGGGACCGTAGTCCGGCCAGACTACGGCTTGTGGTTGTGTTTGTCCACGCGTCTCACTCCGACGGGAGGGGAGACCTGGACTCGTGGTCGAGTGGTAAGACGCCGGTGGGTGCAGCTGACCACTGACTAGTAGAGGCTGGGTTGTGGCTAGTGTGTGTTGTCCAGACGAGGGTTTTACCGTCTGCTTGTGTTGGGTTGTGGCTAGTGTGTGTTGTCCAGACGAGGGTTTTACCGTCTGCTTGTGCTGGGTTGTGGCTAGTGTGTCTTGTCCAGACGAGGGTTTTACCGTCTGCTTGTGCAGTTGTGTGGCGTGCTCGGAGCACGTTTACCGAGGTTGAGGCTGTGTGCTGTTGTGCCGTGTTGGCGATACTTGTGGACCTGTGTACTTTCCGTTTATTTATTTCAGTACTTGCTCAGTTGTGTTATTATTTTATTATATCTCCTGCTTAGTTAGTAGACTTGTTGCTTGAGTTACTGCCGCCCTTCCGCTTGGTGTAGTTAGCTTGTTTCCTTAGTAGCACTGTTCTTCCTGCCTAGTTAGTTGTGTTGTTCTTGTTTCCGCTGTCGAACCGGTGAGGGGTTGGGTTCCCTACTGGGCTTCGTTCGCGAAGCTCATCCCCCCCTTACTTCCTTCCAGGTTTGTGCTCGAGGGAGCCGATGTTCGTGTTTGGACGGTCTGCGTCGCGTCGCTTGTGGTCTGCAGCGTTAGTTGTGGTTAGTACTTTCTTTATTTGCACTTGAATTATTATCTGGAACTTTGTGTGTATTTTTATTCCGCTGTTGTATTTCTTTAATTGTTTAGCCATTGTAACTTGTTGTATATCTCACTAGACATATTTCTAACCCTTCCGGGTCTTCGGATCCGTGGGTGGCGGTCCAAGGGTCGGGTACTTGGAGGGTTCCGGGTATCGGATTCTTGGGTCGTTACAGTTGGTATCAGAGCAAATGTCTTATGAGATTTACAATGGGTTAATGGCTATGGCTATCCCAGAAAAATAGTTCAAGTGCGTTGCTGGCACCATTCTTGGTGTGTTAGTGTTAGGCTTGTGTCTTGATCATGTTTTGCAGGTAGGTTGTGGTTCAGCAAGATTCTAGTGGGAGTCGTAGAAGGGTTGCTGTCGTTGCAGTGTTGCGTGCATGGTGCGTGATCGCTAGTTGGTTTGTGCGGTTGGTGCTGTTGATGATGGAGTTGCTGGTGGAGGTCTTCCTTGTGAGGAGGACTGTTGCAGACAGGTCCGGTGCAGTGCTCTTGGTCGTCGTTGGCTGCGCTTTCGGCTGCATGTGTTTTGTGGTGGCTGAGAGAGTCTGTTTGTGGTGTGGCTTCCACTGGTGCAGAATTGTTGTCTGCGGGTCCAGCGGAAGGTGCCCTTATTTTTCCTACTTATGTTTGCTCTTGGCTTTGTTGTGCTTTGGTTGATTGGGCATGTTGCCTCACCTGTTAGGTGAGTTGTGGGTGCCCTGTGTTCTGCTAGGTTGGCATTGCTGCTCGGACTTAGCAGTTGCTCTGTGTGTGCTTGTGATGTTGCTGGTTGCGTGTTATGTCACTTGTTGTGTTTGCTTGGTGGCCTTGTGCTAATTGGTTGTGAGTTCTGGTGAGGTGTTCCCAGAGCTCTTTCTTGCTTGTTCTGGTGGAGGGTTCTCCCAGAACTTCTTCCTGCTCGTTTCTGTTTGTTGCCCTCGGGGTTGAGGTGCGCTGTTGGTTGGCCTTGTGTTCTGGTGAGGTCTCCCAGAACTGTTTGTTGTTGTCTTGGTGAGGGTTTCTCCCAGGACTGCTCCGTGCTTGTTTCTAGTTATTGTCGTGCTGCCTCAAGGTTGAGTGTGCTGTTGGTTGGCTGGAGCGTTCTGGTGGGCTCTCCCAGAACGGTGCCTTGGTCGTTCTGGGGGAGGCTTCTCCCAGGATTGTCTTGTGCTGATTTTACTTTCTGCTGTGCTCTCTCTGAAGGTCTGTGTGGATCGGTTGTTTGGGTTGTTTGTTCTGGTGGAGCTCTACTTGGACGACTCTCTGTCGCTCTTGGTAGAGGTCCTTTCCAGGACTGCCTAGTGTTTGATTTGCTTGTTGCTGCTCTCTCTGTAGAGATGAGTTGTCATTGTTTCCAGTTGGACTGTCTGTGTTACAGTCTATCTGAGCATTGTCGGTCAAGGTGCGGTACCTTTGACCGTGTGTCTGATTGTTGTGTTGGCCAGGTGCCTTGCTGTTCTCTACCTGCGTAGGTGAATATTCTGAGTGAGAAGTCGATCTTACCGCAACAAAGAAACTTTTCTATACCACCTCTTAGACTTAAACATATGATCTAATTAATGTGGATTACGGGGTGCAAATTTGATCTGATGTAGGAGTTTTTCTTTTTGGCAATGTGTAGTCAGCGTCAGGTGGGAGATGCATGACTCCCCTCGTGCTCTCTTGGCGGGACATGATCATGGGAGTCACATGCAACATGGGTTCCGTCCAACAAGTCGCAATTTGCATAGCTCATCTAAGCAGACTAGCTAGCTAGTCTCACACGCCAACTGAACACCAGATGATCCCATTCCAAGCTGCCATCTACATTACTTCAACATTAAAGCTTTGGAGTGCTCTTTATCTCCTTTGATCTTGATCTCCCATCCATGACAACGTTCATATATCCGACGTATGAGACAAGTTACCTACTGATGGAGGGAGTATATTCCTGTCTGTACTTGGCAGAAAGTTTGCCCTCATTGCAGATAAAATTCCGCTGTCATCAGGCAGGATCATATCAAATTTCCCCTTTGAAGCATATACATACCATGCAGGCCGAAGATTCTAATTGCCCGAATATAATAGAAGGTTGTTGCCTGTTGGAATACTAAATGGTCTTCAACATCTAGCCTATCACCTAGTTCACTGCATGCCCGACAGGTGATACCAGGCCGTGTTGGGGGTCGACTTCCTAATCCTTAATTTGCTATCTGGAAAAAGCTTCTTTAGATTTTTATTCCACCTGGTGAGCTACTTAGCTATGAGATCTCCGCGTCAAGGTTAGGACCATCCTGGCCGGTTATCTGATTGGAAACTTCAGTCCAACCTGAGCTGATCAAAGCCAATGTTAATGGTGACACTTCGGTGCAATCTGTGTTAGAAGAGAGTCGTATGGATATTAATCTCATATATCAGATATCCATATAGAGCTTCTGTGCTTATATGTCATGGGTTTTAGAACTTCAATACTTAGGTTTTGAGGGATGCATGAGTTTCTACATAGTATTAGAGTAGGGTCCATCCTAATTGTGAGACCCACATCATTCTTTTTATGAATATTGATATGGCATTTGTCCTACATAGGGCGGAGATTTGTTGAAATTGTCTTGCATTGGACAATTCATAGATGGACTTGTGCGTATATAATATAGTTTTTTCTTCTTTCGACATCTACACTATGTGGATTTCCACATGGTATCAGAGTTAGGGGCTAATGCCAATTCTGATGTTTTTGCTTCTTCCCTCTTCAATTCTATATATGTCCCATCTTGGCAGTGAGAGAGAATGCTAGAGGAGAGCAATATGTATATCTTGGCCATGAAGAAGAGTGTTAGAGGAGAGTTATATGGGTATTCAATTATTAATCCCATATCAATATCCAAGTGGAGTTCTTATGTTTACATATCTTGGAAGTGAACTTTCTGCAATCCGGGGGGTATGTATTGAAGTCATCCTCACAGACCATGTTACCAGGTAATAAGAATGCTTCTTCTTTGCTAATTTCTCTTGTAAATTGTTGGATCTCACATCGAATGGTGATAAGGAGAAAAATAAAGAAACGAAAATGGGTTTTGATGATCCTGGACTACCGTGGGCCTCAAGTGGCTTGGGGCCGCCTGATCCAAAGATCAGATAGTGATAACTTTATTTTCAGCTGGTTTCTTTGGGTTTCCTTCCAACTTTGCATTTCTATTTTCAGCCTCTGATCTGCGTCTACATATAACGGCGAGAGAAATGTGATAAGAATTAGGGCTGCAAAAAAATTCAAAATTTCGATTATCTGATCCAATTCTAATAACATATAGGATTCAGAAATCTATTTAACCACCTATAGCAAAACGAATTTGGATATATCCGATAAATTATCGGATATGATTATCATTATCGAAATTCATAATATACAATATATAATAGATACTATCCGATTATCTAATTTTTCAAATTTATTCATATTCAATACTATATAATTTTTGATAATTCAAAGAAATGAATTCGGATATGAAAACTATTATTTCCCGGTTCCGAATCCGATTCCAAATCTGATGTTTTTTATAATTCCGATCAAATAATGGAAACAGTTTCCATATTCGAGTCCAACCTATTTACATCCTTACAAAAAATTTGTGAAATCCCTCCTCTCCACACACAGTACACAGCACTTAAAAGCTGAATGTATCTCCATATAGCATAGGAAGAAATAATGTTATAGCGCCAATTTTTCTTTTACTGCACTCTTTATGACAATGTCTTGTAAGTCCATTTTAAATATATATATAAGGAGGAAACATAAAACCATGCACTATTCTAATTAAGATTCAATATTTAAGCTTCTCGTTTAGACTATTTGATCTCTTGACCCAACAGCTGAGTGACCAAAAATGATAAATATTATATGACATATATACTCCTCCTCCACACAAGTGCATGCATCGGTATTGCACTAATATCTTACCCACTCTCGCGTATGCATTTGTTGGTGTCTCTCTCCTCGTCTGGTCCATATGTACATACAGACGATCGAAGCTTTTTATCCCAAAAGAAAAGGTCCAGCCTTTGGAAACGCCCCTATTTTCTACCGTGTGGATCGTATCTGATATATGCAGATTTGATAATGGAGACAAATTTTCCTGCCACCCACTGCAGGTGATCTAACATTACAGCCAGCTTTCGGATGGGAGATGAAGAACTTCCTGCTGTTGTTTTCCCGGGAGCCACACGCAGACTGTGTAGTCAATGAGCTCACATGCAACGTGGGGGAGTCGAGAAAGTTAAAATCACAAGAGTACAGATGTGGATTTAATTGAGCCGAATGGTTTATATATCTTAATGTTAAAGTTACATCTCAACGTGTGGACGTATGATTTTGAGTTAGTATGGATGAAAGACCCATGTCGATTTGATGCACAATCAGGTCGGCCTGCTAGC
The DNA here is from genome assembly GCA_014218235.1 of Colocasia esculenta. NCBI lineage: Eukaryota > Viridiplantae > Streptophyta > Magnoliopsida > Alismatales > Araceae > Colocasia > Colocasia esculenta. Next base: position 144,472,723 of record CM024762.1, on the reverse strand, counting down.
TAAGAAAGTGTGTCGACACACTGAAAGAGTGTGTCGACCTACGATGAGAGTGTGTTGACACACACTGAACCAAAACGGCACACATTGGTGCTAAGAGAAACGGCACACCACCCATTGGTGTCGTATCATCTATATCAACCAAGAGAAACGACACGCCACATTTTGGTGCCGTATCAAACTTCACATGAGACCAGTGTAACGATAGCTCACCTACCCTGCCGAACCAGATGACCACATCATCCAAACACAAATTGTCATATGTGCGTCGATGTATGTTCCTTACGAGGTCAACGCAAGTCACATTTGGGACGACGTAGGTTCCTCACAAGGTCGACGCAAGTCGCATTTACGTTGATGCAGGTCCCTCATGAGGTCGATGCAAGTATCAACATGAGACTCAAGAGAAACGGTGTGGATACACCCCGCCGTATCAACATGAGACCCAAGAGAAACGCCGTAGATGTATCCTGTCATTATCAACATGAGACCCAACATAAACGGCAGCCCAAATACACCCCGCCGTATCAACATGAGACCCAAGAGAAATGGCATGGATGCACCCCGCTAGATCAACATGATACCCAAGAGAAACGGCGTGGATATATACCTTACCGTTATCAACATGAGACGTCCCAACATAAACGACGGTCGAAGTACACCTCGCCGTATCAACATGAGACCCAAGAGAAACGACGTGGATGTACCCTGCCGTTATCAACATGAGACCTAAGAGAAACGGCAGGTCAAGTACACCCCGCCGTATCAACATGAGGCCCAAGAGAAACGGCGTGGATGTACCCTACCATTATCATATGAGACCCAATAAAAACGGCAACCCAAGTACGCTCCGTCGGTTCAAAGAGGAGGCCCCCTTCTCACATCCACTGCTATTTAAGGGGAGCCAAAGTCCCAAACGAAGAAGGGAAGGGAGGAGGTTTTCAGAAGGCTGAAGCAAGTTTGTGGCGCAAGTTTTCTCAGGAGAAGGAGAATAGAGTTCTCTTTCTCTTTCTTGTCTTTCTTGTGTTTGGGAGAGCGTGAGAAGGAGGGAGAGGGTGAGTGCAGTAATGAGGGCTTCGTAGTAGAATCTCCTTTCCCCATTGATGTTTTTTTTTTTTTTTTTTTTTTTGCTTCTTGTTATTTTTTGTAGCATGAATGTTTTATTTTACTCATTGGGATGTGTGCCCATGAGGATATGCATATGAATATACGAAGTTGCTTGTTGTCTATTCTCTTTCATGGTCTCTCTTTGTCTTTTCTTTCTCATTATGGATGTGTGTCGTTTCTAACTTCCTCGTGGGGATTCATCTCCTTGCTCACTAGAAGAGTATTTCTGGGGGTTTTCATATACCCTTGGGTGCCGTGAGCATAGACCCTATCCTCTCCTTCTTCTTTGCTGTTCTTTTTTTTTAACTTTAGAATAATGAAGGAATGAGACGAGGTGACAAGGCCCAGTGAGAGATTTCCCACCTCTCTACTGGCACTATTAAAACCTCTCACAACTACTCTCTTCTCTTTACTCTGTTCATATTTCCGGGTAATGTTTTGTTCAAGATGTTCTGCCTTGTGGTTCTAAATTTCATCAACTCCTTTGTAGGCATGTCTCAGGATTGATGTCAGATACCATCCTTTCACGGTGCAGCACACCCTAAAGTTGGTGTTGTCTCCATTCTTGGTGGACAGTGATCATGCCCCTCCTACATCCTCGCATAGAGGGGAGGTGCTGCCAAATTTTTTCCATAAAAAGTGAGTCGGCACATGTAAACATTTTGATTTGATCTGGTAGAGCTGTGCCCGTGCCATTTCAAGTGGCCATGTGGGTTAACGGCATGGTCTCGTACCCGTGCCATTTCAAGTGACCATGTGGGTTAATGACAAGGTCTCGTACCCATGCCGTTTCAGATGACCATGTGGGTTAACGGCAGGGTCTCATACACGTGTCGTTTCAAGTGATCATGTGGGTTAACGGTAGGGTCTCGTACCTGTGTCGTTTCAAGTGACTATGTGGGACATGCAACCATGATGAGGATCGATGGCAACCTCCTTCTTGGAATACCAATGTGATGAAAAAAATAATAAAAATAAAAGGAATAGACAAATGATCTTTACTTGACCAAGTTGGTGCCATCTCAATTGAATTGGCGGGCTCTAAGACCCCTGCCGACTCACTTTTCTTCATACCTAACCAAGTGAAACGGCACGGAAACCCCCTTGCCGATCCATTCCTCTTCAGGTGAAACATGTTGCCACTTTTGGAGATAGAACATGTTGTCACTTACGTGACTGACATATTTATGTTCTGTGATTATATATTTATCTTTCATTTTTGTGACTTACTTAGCACTAGATGAGATTTGAATTTACAATATGCAGCTACATATACATGAAAACATGATAACCATAAATTAAATGAAAATCATCGTGATAGATCCCAAATCCATTTCCACGTCATCATAATTATACGGTGGGACTCCTCCCTTTCTGCTGCTGTTTCTATTTATCTCTGCAATATGAATGTATGATCCCGGGTGGGTTGATGCAACTACACAACCAGTACGACCCAACCACCCCGAAAGGTTAATAACTCTGAAACGGCAGGATTTATATGCGCACTTATATATATATATATATATATATATATATATATATATATATGTATTTGACAGATATATACGCGATGCATATGCACTTTATCATGCAGATGTAGGGTTGTTCTGTTTCTAGTGGGAGTAGTTGCGTATACCTACCCCCTCAATATACCAAGTTTGAATCACTATCAAGCCACACAGCCAAATCAAACACCTTTCAATAGAGTGAGTCTTCATCAGTAGTGAGTGTAAAAAGGGAGTGAAATGTTAGGTACGTATCCGCCTTAGATAGATACTGCTCAGTTGAGTGCCATATGATGATTGCAGGTTATATAGGATAAAATGTGGCACCGTCGTTGGCCCCCGCAGCTAGCTCATCGTTAGCCACTGCTGTTGGTTGCTGCTTGACCTGCCATTATAGTGTTTGGCCAATTATTTTGGTGCCACCATGGCACCACGATGGCTGAATTGTACTTGATCAAAACGAATACTTACATTTCTCAATATCAAAATCTACCTATCATTAATTATCTACTTCTTCAGTATATTGTTGCTCTTTGTTTAGTTATAATGGAAATTTATGTTATGACCTCATGATTATAAGTGTAGTTATCCAACTCTCTTTTTCTGAAGAAGACGTACATAGGGCTGCCTGAGATGATACTTTAACAGCTTCTAGCTAGTTTACATGATCATGCCTAAAAATTTTGAACTTTCCGGGCGTTATTCCAGATAAGAGGGGAATATATATATACTAATGCATCTCATCCAGTTAACAAACTGGACACAAACTACACTTACACACACATTGCAATTAAGATAACTGCATCATATATTCATTTGGGAAAATCTCAGCCACTAATAGTTGCGGCTGAAAGAGAAATAGAGACTAACCCATTCACTTCTCTATAGCCCACAATATTAAATGTAAGAGAAAAGTTTATTGCACTTTAGCAACAAATTCATGTGACATTCAATAATTAGATTGTTACTTTATCACTACTCATATGAGGAGTGTTATATAAGTTATTGTCTAATCATATTACACTTAAAATATAATGTGTGCAAGTATAATAAATCTTTCTCTAAATGTAAAACTTCCTCAAGCGAGCGGCGGATCATGTCTACAATTACGATCTCTCTCGCTCTCTGTCTCTCTCACATTAATCATCAACACAATCCTCTCCTTGGATGTTATAAACAGACGTAAAATTTTTATTTGTACTTAAAATTTAACATGCATAATAAATTCGGTGGACTCATGTGACCTCAGTGATTTGTAAATTTCGTCCGTCCATGCCCAACGCCCAGGCGCACAGAACAGGAGTACACAGCAACAACCAGCAAAGATCAAAGCCTTTTGGTTGGCAGTCACAAGGGTCGTCAGTCCCTGCCCTCTCAGCACACACAACAACTGGTCTCTCCAACACCACCTGGCGTCTGGACAGTGGCTCGTGCATGCATCTTCCCACCGCAACACGACGTTCACCCACACAATAGATTAGATAATATATATATAGATCTTCCCAGTCTCCTCTCGCTGCGCCCATGCCTCCCCAGAAGCCGCCCAAGTAGTCCTTCCCACCCTCAACCCCGCCAAGGTCGTTGCCCCTCCGTCCCCCGCAGGATGCTCTCCGGCAGCTCGGATCACCTCGCGCGGTCCTCCCTCCGCATAGCCCATGACGGGGAGTTCTACCGCCGGTTGATCTCCAGAGAGGCCAGCTCCGCCGCAGTCCCCTCCTTCCGGGCCTTCGACGGCTCCAGCTGCGGTGTTCCCTTCGAGTGGGAGTCCCGCCCCGGCACGCCAAAGCACTCCAGCTGCCAGGCCGCCGCCCTCCCTCCCCTCACCCCTCCCCCCTCCTACCAGTCTTCCCCGATGAGGGCTGGCGCCACAGGGAAGCGTCATTTCAAGGCTGGCCTTCTCGGAGTGGTCCTGCCGAGGCTCGTCAGGAGGAAGCCCCAAGCGCCGTCGCCGTCCATGCATGCCTTGCCGTCAGGTCCGTCCTTCTCTCCGGCGGACTCCTTCGGCCACCACGGGCGTTGCCGGCATCCGGGCGCCAGGTCGCCGTTCTCGCCCGCGAAAGATGAGGACGACTCGGATGCCGGGTCGCGCACCCCGTGTTTTGGCATGCGCCATGGCAGCCGCCGGGGTTGCCACAACGCGGTGATCCTGAAGAACGCCTTCCACCTTCCATGGATGTAAGCAAGGAATTCCCAGAAGGTCACCTTATTCTTCTGCCTTCGTGGAGCTGCGTGGGTGTCAAGTTCTTCTGTACTGTCTCTCCTACCTTAGAAAGGGAATAATTAACGTACGTAAAAGCTCGTCCTCTTCGTCTACTTCCTGTGAATCCCTCTCTTCTTCGCTTCTGATGAGCTTTCTTTAGATGACCATGATTGCCTGGTGCGCGATGAAGGTTGTGTATGCATGTGTTCAAGTGTCAACCCTCTGCATCTCAATTGTTTGATCTTTAATAAACTCTGGGAATATTGCTAGAATACGCGGTTACAACTCAGGTCTGATCTACATATTAACAACATATATTTTCCACATGAGACCTCGTGAGGCGACGTGGGCGTTGGCGACGACCCCAATTAAGTTGTGTATCATGTAACCATGCAATATCTAATTGTTCATGATCGGGTATTGCAAGCTATAATTAGATACAACGTCAAGATGCTCTCACAGTGATCATGTTACGATAGTGTGTTGCTATCGATAATGCGGAGATGCTGAGGATCACATCACATATTTTAGGGAGAATTATTAATCAATCTATATTTTTGAAGATTTATTTTTAAATCTCTGGTTTTTTTTTTAAATTATATATATATATTATATTTATCTCTGTCACTATAAACATGTAAGTCAAAAATTTAAAAATAAATCTCTAAAAAATAAAAAATGAGCGATAATTCTCTCTATATTTTGTGCGGACAACTAGTGGCTTAGGGATACTGTTTGGCCAAGTTATCTTAGCGTTATTCTGGTCATGTTATCATCTCATTGTTGTATTCTTTTGGAATCTTACACCTGTTAAATCCTAATATATATAGAATGAATAAGGGTCTTCATATCCAAAAAAAGAATGAATAAGTGTCTTACGTAGCTACTGAACCGCTGCTGCTACTTCTTGTCCAAGTTGATATCGTAGTTATCACTAATAAATGCATATCCACCGTCCTCAGTTCTGCCACGGAGCATTTAAGAAGAAACCGTGAGCACTGCATGCGATCGATGTGGCTTTCTTTGCATTAAAGCGCACCCTTTATTGACCTCATCACATGGTCTTTGATTCCTCTCCCTCCACGAGGGTTCTGTAAATCATATAATTAAAAAAGGTGACAACATATATATATCTTTTCAATCCGACTTTGTGTTCGATCTTGGGGGGATTTCAGATCGAGCTGGATTACTCAATGGAGACATAAGAGGTCGGATTATACTGTGGAGTCTTAATTTTTTATGTTTGGGTAAGAACAATCCAACTTGACTTGAGATCGGACAACAATCATTTTTCATAAAATGGCAGTAATAGGTACATTGGGTGCATGTGTTAACTAGCTAGAGAGACATGTAACCTCTCACATTTAAAGGTGGACAATATGGTTGGGTTGCGATGTGTACCTATACTTGGTGTATGCATTGATTGCCTCAAGTCCCTCAACTACTTATAATCAGCAAATGGAAAGACAATTTGTTGCGACCAAACAACAGGTACATACCCACTGTTAAATGATGTGCAGTACCCCTCAATTAGTGTTGCTTATAGATAGCTAGGGACTGTAAACCAAGACAAGATCAGAATCATACATAATCCAAATTGTCTAATATATAGCCAAAGAATTGTAAAGCGAAACAATTATAAGGCTTCTCAAGTATTTTAATGTGACAACAGGTAAGCCTTTAATCTCATTGAAAGAGGTTAGGACTCAAATCTAATTACAGCCTTGAGTAAACCCTCAAAAACTTATAAGAGGTGATCTCCTTTCGTGGAGTCGAGTACAACTAAGTGTAAAAGAGGTATAGTAGCTGTACGTAATTTCTATCAGCATCGGGCTTCGCGTGTGGTGCTCCAATCTTACATCAATACGTGCAAACTCGAATCCCCCAAAGTCATAAATCATACGACCAACAAAACCTAGCTTGACGCAACGATTTCCTTGGAGGTTTAAATGCTCCAGTCGTTTTTAGGCCTGTGGATCATTAAAGAGAGGTGGACCGCAGTACTGCGCGTGCAGACCTGTTAGAAGGGCCAGCCCACCGACAAGCGGGCGCACGTACACATGCAAATAATTAGGTTTGAGAGATCGATCGACCTCCTGATTGGATAGAGGCTGGGAGATCTTCTCCACCATTCTTACCAACTGATGCACAGGCATGTGATTCATGGACCAACTTGGTTGGGTGGACAACCTTAGAGATAATCTATCTTATAATTAGTTGTTTATTTCTTGACGGGTAGAGTACAATTCATTACATAGCTAGCTAGGTGCTTAAAAAAACATATATAACACGTACTGAGAATGGAGCTTTGACCAGCAAAAAGGATATATATATAGAGAGAGAGTTTCACCATGTGCATGGAGGAAATAAGACGAACACCATGCAGAGCAGGACCAAGAACCCACCAAAGCTCTTGGCAGACTAGGAACGACTTCATCAAATCCTTTCTGTTGAAGCTCCAACAACGACATGGAAGGGTGTGCGTTGGAGATCTTTCTACAACAACTGATGAGGAAATCAACAGGGTTCCAATGTCATAAAAAGTCGACACTCCAGTGACAACAATGACGTAGGGCTCCTACGAGGGGGCTAATTAGGTAGATAAGTTAATTTGGACATCCTTTTTTGTTCTGTTCTCTCTTTTGTCTTCAATAGGAGGAGAGGGTGAACAACGTTGGTTGATGCGGATCTGATGGATGCCTCCCTTACGTGGGCTCGATGCGCCATTTATAGTGTGTGTGTGGGGGGGTTGAGGCCAGGATTGATGACAGCATATAATACTTCTTGTTGTTGGTGGGTTCCAATAGCAGCTAGCACATATAGCCGGGTGGGTGGGTTCTTTAGTAAGACCTCACCAGTACGAAGATAATAAATTTTTAGCTGGGGTTAGATGGGAAATCACTGAAGAGAAGCTAGCCCTCTTGATGTGCGTGAGGTTGGTATAGCCAGTCCCTACCAAACTGCAGTCAGATGAAAGTTGTTGGGTAATCACCCATTAATTCTCTTAAATTACCAGTAACATCAGATAAAATGTAGAACTAACCTTCGGCCACTTACACGGTCCAGAAGATAACACGGAGATTCCCAACTGACCATACGAAATGCCTCTGTGGATGTGGGTGTGCCTGCCTTAGCGATAGTTGTCATGCCCCATACTCTACACATAATGATCAGCTTAATTAGAGTAGGGGTTTTTCGAAAAGTCACTCATAATTAGACTAATTTTCATATGCCGACAATATATATATGAGGGCGACTTCTCTAATAAAAGCTGGGGGGCTCAATGACTGTCGCTGGTCCTCAATGTCGATGATTAATGCTATGGATCTCAACGATTTATGTATAGAGAAATCTCATGCACGTTGACCAGCACCAAGTGGATGCTCACGGGGTTTCTCAAGGGACATCACCCCAGTTTGAAAAAATAGATGATCCAGGTACTTTTTTTTTTTTAATCAAAAGTCCAAGAGAGCCGATTTATTATATATATAAAGAGTAATTCTTAAATCAGATATAATAACCGACTACAAGTCCCAAACAAAGTAGGAGTTGACTAGAACTTCATAGAAGATCTATCTCAAGAATGAGTACGTTGAAGGACTGTCCGAGGTCGTAGCCCTAGTCTTCGAGAACAACGCTCCATGTTATCTTCTTCTGAATCCATTCCAGATATCTCTGAGTAAAATTTAAATTCAGTCATAAATATATTCTCTGCTGTGGTCTTCTACACAGGTGCAAACGGGGTACGTAGGATGTGCAAGTGGAGCCTTGTCTTGCTGGGAGCGCAGATGCAGTTGCTGCATATATATCCTCATATTGCAGCTAAGGTAGTTTCCCCCTTGACGTTTGCACAAGTAGTGTGTCAGTCTCCTAAGTCTCCTGTAGTACTCCAGAAAATTTATTAATTAAAAAATATAGATAAATTAAAAATTTTATCAAATAATAAATCAAACTAGTTAAAAAATATATACGTGCCATTATTTTATGCATAAAAACTCATATAAAAATTTAGTAAAAATAATAGTTATACTTTAAATAATATTCTTTAATGACCCATCAAGAAATTTGGGCATAAAAAAATCATTTAGACCAATTCAAAGAATTTATACGACTTATTAGCGTAATTAAAGAATAAGTCGGAGAACCCACTATTTTATGAGCCAAAGTGGATTATAAATTAACATAAATATGTGGATAGACTCTAAATAATATGGGTTGATAGCCCATTATGATATTTGGACCAATGGACAATTTTAGCCTATGAATAGATTCTTTAATAAGAGGATAATTAAAACTCATTAAGTGAAGTAAGTACATGGGTTGTACCATTAAGCTCACATGAGTTATTGGGCCAAGAGTAGGAGCCCAAATGATGGATGAGATTAGAAATATTGGGATAAATGATACTAAATGGAAATAAAATAAGACATTAGTACATAAATGTGATAAATTAGAATAAAGGGAGAATAAATAAAATTTAAGGGAATTAAATTAAAGCTCATTAAGTTAAAATTAGTGATGAGTTTTAATAATGGTCCTAACATGAATTGTTGGGCCCAAATGTGAAGAGCCCATCATGAGATGGGAGGTAATTATGTGAAATTCACATTTAAAATAATCATAATTATAAAAGGGGTAAGATAAGTGTTAAATAAACCATAATTATCCAAAACAAGAGTCCTTACCTCAACCTAGGCCACGAAATTGGACCTCTCCCCTATCTTATTGGGTAGATAAAGGCAAGAAAAAGGGGATAAATAAGGAAAATTCAGAGTTTAAGGAAAGGGAGGACTCTTAGAAGTGGTTGGACTCTATTAGCCAACAAAACACCCTAATCCGACCCTATCAACCCTCATTTGCGTTGCTGAGACTTTGGGAGACGAAGGGAGAGGCTGGAGAACGTAGGAGCTTAGAGGAGAAGGCTTGGAGCAAGGAGGGTTCTTCTAATTTCGTCTCCAAACTAGGGTTTTCTTTACTTCAACAAAAGGTAGGCAATCTCTCAAGTTTAAATCGTGTAAAAATTACCCTAGGTAGTCTTCATGATCCTCTTCAAAAGCCCTCTCGTTTCGCTCTTTTTCGTTCTTCCATGAGGGCGAATTAAATGCCCAAACTTCTATTAACACGTTGTGCCCGAACCAACATGTTTGTATTAAATCATCGTTTGTACATGACCCCATGTCCTGAATTAATTCTCATAAATACTACATGATCCTAGCTTTCAAACGCCCCTATTTGCCTTAATTTTCATCATGTGTTTGTTGCCAATTAAATCGTTCTTCTATGGCTACGCCTATTTAGGTCATCATAATGTAACTTGCTTAAATCATGACCAAATCATGTCTATTTCCTGATTCATTATGTCCAGTGATAGCTCTACATGTTCAGATTCATTTAAAATTGATTTTGTGATTTTTGAAGCTATATGTGATTTTATACGGACGTTTGATCAGATCTGTGTCATGATATGGAAGGGTTGTACCCACCTGGAAAAGGGAAAATCCTCTTTTCTGGGTTTGGGCCACCCCCTGAGATCGCGACAGCCCGATGCATCATGACCTCAGGAGGGGGTCGCGACACGGAGGACCGTCACAATCTGATTGCGATGGGTTGACATGTCGCGACCTGACCCCCGGGTCACCCCAAAAGCCGGTTCAGCTTGTCGCGGCCTGTCCGTGCGTCGCGATGGCCTTAACACGACCCGCCTGTGCGTCACGACCTGAACTATCTGATCGCGACAACCCTGTGGGCCGCAACCTAAAATCCTGAACGTGCCGGTCTGCCTTGTCGCGACCTGATCGCGACAGCAACCTGCGTCGCGATCTAACTATGGCGGCCAGAACCCTAATTTTACCATTTTAACCCTGCTATTGTGCTATATAAACCATGTTTACCCTTAATTAAGTGTTGTCATGCATAAATTCAATTTGTTAATTTAAAATGGGCAATATTATGTGAGATTAATTTATGTAAAAGATATGTGCACAATCATTCATGTCCTCTTGATTTCTTACACATGCACACACTAACCATTCATGTTTGCCATGAGACCTTATTAATTCACTCAATAATATATCTAGTAATTTAACAAAATAAGTTACTAAATTTTCTTATTTAAATAATTACACTTGTCTTCGTTTCACCCGTGTGTTTTATACACCGTTACCGTTTCCCTCGGCCTTCGAACACTCGAGGCACGACAGACCAGTTTCTACACACTTTCTCTTGTCATGGACCACCTCTCCACTGGGAAGACTCTTGACTGGACCAGGGACTCTTTATCAAGGCTTCCGTAAGTCTTCTTGGCTTTGGCGCACGTCCTTAGACGATGAGCTGGTTGTACCCTAAAACCCGTTACACCCCTAGGGATCAGTACGATCCAAACGGCCTTAGTGTGTCACTCTTATCTTGTGATCACGCCGAACCATTTAGCCAGTGTTCATAGCGCGGCTAGTGGGCGGTTGTGACTTCTACCTGATTGCCGGTACCCGACCTAGTGCCGTGCAACTGTTATTATTATGGTTTAACGTTATTTTACGATTATACCCATATCTCATCTACTATCCTTGTACTCTCATCTATTCATGTTCACTCGACTATCTCTTCTATTCATCTAGCACTCTCTTGAGACTCTTGAGCTGTTGTGGCTCCTATTGCTTGTATTATACATGACTGTCTAGCGTCATAATATGGGTCCTATGACCCTACTGACTCAAATGCATACTGTGCAGGGCACGGAGAGTGTCCAAGGGGCTCCAATCTAGTATTGGGGGCAGAGAGCCACCCAAAAATACCTTCAGGGGCTATTGACGGTGTTCTGCATTGCACCGGTTCTTACTGTCTATACTGAATTGGCCAGACATCTGACTATTATGCTATTACTTTTAGTCTGAGGAGTTCAGACGTACTGTGCTAACATAAACTGTTACTTTTAGTCTGAGGAGTTCATATGTACTGTGCGATTACTGTGCTATCGCTGACTGTCACTGAACGGCTACTGTCCTAGAGTGACTACTGCCGTATTCTTCTAGTGCACTGTTGTACAACCATACACGCTATCTCGTTACATGGTCAGTCCTTTATGGTCATAGTTTTGCAATATTCTTGTTAAATGTATTATCTTTCTCTTTCTATCAGGTGCTATTACTTTCTTGGCTATACTTGATCGTTCTCTCTAGTTAACCTGCTTTACAAGACATTAATCACTTAAAGCATACTTGTTTACACGAGATATTAAGTCCTACTGAGCGTTATCGCTCACTCTTCGTTATTTGTTATTGTGTTTTCAGGTAAGTCGGGTGATGACCTTACACACATCAACGGGAATTGACAAGAGTGATGAGCGACCTGGAGTCATAGCGATGTAATGACCTTAGTATCATAGAGTCTAGTTAGATATTTGCTTAGTTATCTTTTTCAATGTAATGAAGTCATTGAGCCCTATGTTTTGGCTCTGAATTAGTGGATGTAATAGTTTAGGTAAATTATCAATAAAATGAAGAGTTTATTACAATTTATTGTTCGTTAGATGCTCTGATATTTGTGACTGTACGTGTTATTGTCGTTACCATACACGTTGTTCATGCCTCCCCGATTTATTCCGCTGCTAAATTGGCGGGGCATGACATCCCCAATTGTTCCGGCAAAGCTGATTCAGGGTGAGTGCTCCAACATACTTTCTAGCAGCTCTTCTTCTGGAAGCCGGAAATCTATTTTACGTCCTTCTCGTAAAGGGGGTGTTAGGATTTCTGTACCGATCGTTAGAGAACATTCTCCTAGTCCGGTGCGGCAATTAGAGGTGATTAATGCGCCAGATCTAACTCCGCAAGATAATATCAAAGATATGAGATGATCCAGGTACTTATTCTTATAAAGATGCATTGTAGAGTTCGCCTATTGAAAAATAACATGATGTGCGAAGTCCATCTCCCTCAACTGATACAGTTGGTAAGGATGTTAGTAGTTCATCTTTTGATAGTCGAAAATTTATTTTACATTCGAATCGAAAAAGAAGTGTTAGAATATGTTTACCAATTTCATGTGTTCGATCTCCTGGCCCATTGTGTTGTAGCCGTTGTATCCTTCCTAGCTCCAGTTATGCAAGATAATACAATAGCTAGGTAGATCTTGTAGAGTTCGATAGCTGAGTTTTCTAAAGCTAAAAACTGCATTTGCATGTTTGGAGCAAATATAATTAGAATCTAAGGTGTCTAGAAATAAAACAGAAGATGTTGGTGTTGAGCATTGCTCCCGATGTCAGAACTTCATCCCCGTGATATGTTTTAGTGAACATAATCTTAGGAGTGGTCATCTACAGAGTTCTAAGAGCATCCCTTATTGGTATTGGGTTAGAAGTTCTACTTTATTCGATTGATCTCTTCTCTTAGTTTTTATTTCTTTATGATGGTCTTCATGCTTGGCTTATGCCACCTAACCTGCATATGACTTTTGCCTCCTTTTTCCATCTTCTTTCATTAATAAATTGGCCACACTAAGGCCTTTTAATTAAAAAAAGACTTCTCTAATAAGATATCACCACATGTGGATAAATCATCTAAATTTAAGCTTAATAATCTGTGTAACGGCCCTGGATATCTATACCCAATAAGGGTCCATATCCAGATCCGTCTCCCGCGAACGGACCGAAGTCTCGCAAAGGATAGCTCGTACACGTGTCCAGGAAGAATATAAAAGACAAACCACAACAGTAAGAGACACAAGAAAGGATATGTGCTCATACTTGCATAAACAATTTACATCTGTCCCATTACATTATTACATGTCTAAATTAAAAAGAGTACAACTACCTGGGGCATACCCCGAGGAAGCACAAGCTCGCACAACTCTACTAACACTATTACTGGTAGTACAAGTCTGTCAAAACACCTCCTCAAGCGACACCAACGGTAAGCCCTGTAAAGAACTATAAGGGAGTGAGCCTCAACAAGTCACTGGCTCAGTAGGGAACCACCCAAAACAACACACAACACAGAAGAACCTCAACCTCAACGGGTCTCACTGGCAACACCAGAAGTCAAACCATTTCATGCTCACAACAAAGCATACTTAACAATACTAAACATAATTAACACAATTACTGCAAATCTCAGAAAGACAATGAGACAACAGCACCATTAATCTACTCAATAACTATAAAGCCTAGGCTACAAGCCTCACATGCACACTACCTCAACAACAGGTCGCCTAAGCTGTAAGCCACACAAGCAAATGATAGCCTAAGCTACTAGCTTCACTGGCAAGCCTCCAACACACATGGGAATCAGGATTGCTAACCAAGAGCTAATCTTTTATACCCCTAAATCACGATGTATCGAATATCACATCTAAATAACAGGACTGGCTACCACGGTGCCAATCCATCACATACTAAACTATATTCGGAAACTTACCCAAGAAAGGGTAAAACACAACAAGTGGAAGGTCTCACCGCACGACCTCCAACTCACCACCTAAACAGACTGGTACACAAGGTACCACGAGAAACCAATACCCACAGAGGGTACAGGTACCCACCATCACGAGGTACCACCATGGAAACCAATCATTAAACCAGTGCCAACACAAGGCACCTCATTACCGTAAATTCATAACACAACTGTTCCACCACTAGGGCACACCACAACCAGTCAAACCACAACTAGTGAGTCACCGCTCACCAACCACAACAACAACAACAACTGTGCCAACACCATGGAACACAACAACCGGTGAAACCACAACTAACACATGTTACAATTGATAGCAAAGCACGAGCCGGAAAGCACGACGCCACCACACGGGACAGATTACTGGTTCATGACACCAGTATCCAACCCGGACAACACAACACAAGAACAACCTCTCAGTCTCGCAGTCACGGACGAAAGGTCCAACTGCAGCTCCACAACACAAGTAAAGCCAAAGAACTGTGGAGACCAACCAAACCACCACAACCTATAGGTCACACACCCTGCAGGCCCATGCCTGGCATCTTTAGAAACTCTGGCCCGAGCTCTCTAAAGTGAGGCACTGGTAAACAGGACTAGCTGGGGACCAGTACGTCTACTGGTGTCCGTAACCTCCAGCTACGAGCACGCTACAAGTGACTAAACACAAACTCTCACAAGTCACTGTCCAACTGCCGTCTTTCCCTCAGCCGGACGTACTACTCAGCACACAAGAGTGAGGGTGTCCAGGAAGACGACATGACCTCAACAGTACCACTGCACCAGGACAAACCCCGAGCACACTCACGTGCCTGGCTTACACAGAACCTGGGGTACCCAACTGAAGAGGCATTCCGGAATAGGCGCCGGACCACCAAACTCAGCAATGCACAAACCACGATGTATACTTATATATTCTTTACTACAAACCACAGTACAAATGTAAGGACTAGCTTGACCTGGTCACTCCGTGACCCACAAGCATACTCATAGATCCCAATAGTCAATTACACATGGCACATCATTGATCATCACATGACCTCCTTGCCACATACAAACCATACACATTAACTACACGGTAACCTTTAACCTTACTTGCATTATAATACTTAAACCATCTCTATTAGTCCACATAGGACACTACAGAACTTGGGCTAGGTTCACACTTGAACCATCATTGCCTAGTCACCACGACAACCAGTGCATGTGCCATGCACACACACACTCATACACGCGTAACACCACCACACGGAGTATGTGCCATACACATCCTCAAACCACTTAATCACACACAAACTAAGCCAATAACATACTTTAGAGGTGTTACAGATGCCAATGCACCTCACACCACAATAACACCACACCGATTATGTAAACTACCTACTAACCATGTAGGTAACCTGTTCACAGAGTTTCACGGGTGTCAAAGCACCTCTTCTCTTAGTCATACACTATAAACAACGATAACCAAAGCAGCAAGAGCATACAAAACAAAACCCTCGGTTGCTGTCGCGACAGAGGCCAGGACCGCCTTCTGATCGCGACACCACGATATGGCGCGACAAGAAACACTGCCGCGGCAGAGCGGCCTACCGCGACCTGGTCGCGACAGTCTAAACCGCCGCCTTCTCAGGATCCGGAAACCATCACCTGCTCAATTATACAAACCACCTTAAACATAATTTCAATCCGGTTTTCATGCTCAGTTCACCTCCTAGACATGGTATCTATTGTTCTTAAGCAATAAACAAACCAAAGAGCAATCTACATAATCAAATCAAGGTAGAACTCCCTACCTTCACGAAGAACGCACAAACCGGCTACAGCACGACGTCTCCCCCGCTCCATGCAACGACCTCGCATCGAGAGCGCGACGAGAACACCACTGAAACGCCAAATCGCCCCGAACAGCCGCAACAACTCCTCCCCTGGGTCGAGCAGAGCTTAGGAAACTCTGTTCGGCCAAACCCTTTTTAAAAACCAAACAGCGGTTATTAACGCGACACACCTACCCATCGCGACATAATCGCGACAGCTTCAGGCGTCGCGTTAACACCCAGACGTCAGCAACTCCACTCCATGTGCGACACGCGGCGCACATGTAGACGTCGGCTCCAAACAGCGGCAACCTGAACGCGACCCTAGCTACCGACGCGTTCAGAACGCGGCCTTCACCACCGTCGCGTTCTCATCCGGTGAACCAACGGGCACTACAGACCTAACCTGCCGGCCCACTAAGCTCCACACAACGCGCAGAAACCACAACCAAGGCCCAATTACCTTATATTGGCCATGAGCACCACACCAAAACCAATAAACACAAATCTGAACTACCACTAATCCACGATCCGCGAAGATCCGAAAACGCCTTACGTTACATTACTATCACCTAAAAAGGAATGTCGTCCTCGACATTCAAAACGGGTGACAATAAACCACACTATCACCTAAAAAGAAACAAAGTCATATGCAAAGAAGCTCTGCATCTTTCTTTCTAACTACTTACTCACTTCCATACTTACTTTACCTTTCTTCTCTTTTAAATTTATTCCACAATTACTTTATTTTATAAATCCATTCTACCATTCTTTATCTTTCAGCCATAAGCGATTCTACCTTGCTATTAGCGCTTTATCTCCTTGGACCGGACCTATTTCCACATTTTTCTGGTTATACTTACAACATTTCTTTTTGGGCCATTTCTTGCTTAAATCATTCCACTTTATATTCTAAATTTTCAAATTTTCAGATATTATTCCACCATTTATTTATCACTACCAACCATCATGTGGCTCAATTGCACCCAAATCTTTAAATTCTCCTTCAATTACTTAAACTTCAGATAATCATGAATATTAAATCTTCCACGCTTCCGTTGCGCTACTCTGATCAAACTGAACCTTTCACCAAATATTTCATAAACTCTGGATTCCCTTAATTCATTAATAACTTATCTCACTTCAAATTATACTTTCCAACTAACTTTACTTTTTTCTTTTTATACATCAATACCACTTAATTGACTCCACTCATATTCTATCTGCTGCCTCAATTGCTTCACACTAAATTCTAAATCTCGACATATAACAATATTGATATATTTTTTTTTCCTTTATATATTTCCTTGCTTCAAACAACATTCTCTAATCAATTTAACAAATTAATTCACAACTTTTCACATCTTCTATTCTTATTACTACACATACCCGAAAATTCAATTTTCCTTTATTCAAAGCTTGCTCAACTATTTAACATGAAATCTCAAAATTTCCTTATCATTAAACTAATTAAACTGCTCCTCACCTTTTTCTGCTTCCTTTCACCATGTCATAATCTGCACACAATTCCTTAATCGAATATTATAACATTTCTTCAAATTCCAGAAATATTCTTATAATAAAATTCATTTATTCATCCAAATCACTTTACTACATATCATTACACAAGTTCTTATTGCACATTTTCTGAATCATTCAATTATCACTATTCTATAATCTAACACATTCTTTTTCTCCACCTGATCATTAATACTAAACTTTATCTTTACTATCAATAACATAACATCATTTCTGCAAAATATTTCTTTTAACTAGTCTGCTAACTGACTAATTTCCAGGTGCCATTTATACAACAATCTTTTCACTATTACAACTTATTCATAAATATCTATTCATAATCCACTTTACTATTCCCCATTACTTTTCAATGGACTTAATCTTATCCATTCTAACTTACATAGCTTCAACTTACTTTAATTATTTAGCTTTAACTTCAATCTGCCTCTAACACCAATTTCCCTTCTCTGCTTCCGCAATCTATACACAAATGCTGGCACCACTATTCTTATCTTTAACATTGCAACAACTTTATACAAATCTCTCTGCAAAATCTTTATCCATTGCCTTTTATTAACAAACATCTTTCTCTTATAAAATTCTTGACAAAATCTGACTTCCCACTGCTATTTTACTCTCTCTTTAATCAACCAATCACCTTTACATTCATTTACATGAGTTTCTAAATCAAACTTTCTATTATTCTTATTACTCATGATAATACTGCTCTTAAATTCTTTATTACAACTATTCTTAATCACAATTCACAGTTAAGAATCATCTTAATAACTACTCCTCTGCTTACCAGTATCTCATCTCAAACTAGACTATCTCACTTAATCATTTCAAATCTAACATACCATTAATCATACTATTATTCAAGCAACTCCTTAACATTTCATTAACATAAATCTCAAACACAATGACTATCTCTGCTACAATTCTCAAAAACAATTTACTCATTTAACAGTTCTAATCACAAAGCCCTATTTCTCATCATAATACAATTCCTTCTATTATTCCATCATATCACTACTTTATACCTTTCTTTACCAATTCTGATTCTCATTAAAACACTTTTAGTGAATTTCATAACTAAACTCACTAACTCTTTCAATTTCCATAACAGAAAATTATTAATCAACTATACTTTAATCACAATCCAATAATCACTTATACTACATCACCAATCACATCTGCTATTACCCACAACCATTAATCTAACCAGCTATACATACATTTCATATACCAAAACTCACAAATAAACCGCACTAAAAAGCACATGAAACTACAGACTTACTACCAGCAGTGGACATTAAATCATGTATTGGGACGTTGTAATCTTAATATCTTTTCATATTCTAACTGGACAATTGCTCTGATACCAACTGTAACGGCCCTGAATATCTATACCCAATAAGGTCCATATCCAGATCCGTCTCCCGCGAACGGACCGAAGTCTCGCAATGGATAGCTCGTACACGTGTCCAGGAAGAATATAAAAGACAAACCACAACAGTAAGAGACACAAGAAAGGATATGTGCTCATACCTGCATAAACAATTTACATCTGTCCCATTACATTATTACATGTCCAAATTAAAAAGAGTACAACTACCTGGGGCATACCCCGAGGAAGCACAAGCTCGCACAACTCTACTAACACTACTACTGGTGGTACAAGTCTGTCACAACACCTCCTCAAGCGACACCAACGGTAAACCCTGTAAAGAACTATAAGGGAGTGAGCCTCAACAAGTCACTGGCTCAGCAGAGAACCACCCAAAACAACACACAACACAGAAGAACCTCAACCTCAACGGGTCTCACTGGAAACACCAGAAGTCAAACCATTTCATGCTCACAACAAAGCATACTTAACAATACTAAACATAATTAACACAGTTACTGCAAATCTCGGAAAGACGATGAGACAACAGCACCATTAATCTACTCAATAACTATAAATCCTAGGCTACAAGCCTCACATGCACACTACCACAACAACAGGTCGCCTAAGTTGTAAGCCACACAGGCAAAGGATTGCCTAAGCTACTAGCTTCACTGGCAAGCCTCCAACACACATGGGAATCAGGATTTCTAACCAAGAGCTAATCCTTTATACCCCTAAATCACAATGTATCGAATATCACATCTAAATAACAGGACTAGCTACCACGGTGCCAATCCATCACATACTAAACTATATTCGGAAACTTACCCAAGAAAGGGTAAAACACAACAAGTGGAAGGTCTCACCGCATGACCTCCACCTCACCACCTAAACAGACTGGTACACAAGGTACCACGAGAAACCAATACCCACAGAGGGTACAGGTACCCACCATCACGGGGTACCACCACGGAAACCAATCATTAAACCAGTGCCAACACAAGGCACCTCATTACGGCAAATTCATAACACAACTGTGCCACCACTAGGGCACACCACAACCAGTCAAACCACAACTAGTGAGTCACCGCTCACTAACCACAACAACAACAACAACTGTGCCAACACCATGGCACACAACAACCGGTGAAACCACAACTAACACATGGTACAATTGATCGCAAAGCACGAACCGGAAAGCACGACGCCACCACACGGGACAGACTACTGGTTCATGACACCAGTATCCAACCCGAACAACACAACACAAGAACAACTTCTCAGTCTCGCAGTTACGGACGAAAGGTCCAACTGCAGCTCCACAACACAAATAAAGCCAAAGAACTGTGAAGACCAACCAAACCACCACAACCTACAGATCACACACCCTGCAGGCCCATGCCTAGCATCTTTAGAAAATTTGGCCCGAGCTCTCTAAAGTGAGGCACTGGTAAACAGGACTAGCTGGGGACCAGTACGTCTACTGGTGTCCGTAACCTCCAGCTACGAGCGCGCTACAAGTGACTAAACACAAACTCTCACAAGTCACTGTCCCACTGCCGTCTTTCCCTCAGCCGGACGTACTACTCAGCACACAAGAGTGAGGGTGTCCAGGAAGACGACAAGACCTCAACGGTACCACTGCACCAGGACAAACCCCGAGCACACTCATGTGCCTGGCTCACACAGAACCTGGGGTACCCAACTGAAGAGGCATTCCGGAATAGGCGCCGGACCACCAAACTCAGCAATGCACAAACCACGATGTATACTTATATATTCTTTACTACAAACCACAGTACAAATGTAAGGACTAGCTTGACCTGGTCACTCCGTGACCCACAAGCTATCCTACACAAGCATACTCATAGATCCCAATAGTCAATTACACATGGCACATCATTGATTATCACATGACCTCCTTGCCACATACAAACCATACACATTAACTACACGGTAACCTTTAACCTTACTTGCATTATAATACTTAAACCATCTCTATTAGTCCACATAGGACACTACAGGACTTGGGCTAGGTTCACACTTGAACCATCATTGCCTAGTCACCACGACAACCAGTGCATGTGCCATGCACACACACACACACACACTCATACACGCGTAACACCACCACACGGAGTATGTGCCATGCACATCCTCAAACCACTTAATCACACGCAAACTAATCCAATAACATACTTTAGGGGTGTTACAGATGCCAATGCACCTCAGACCACAATAACACCACACCGATTATGTAAACTACCTACTAACCATGTAGGTAACCTGTTCACAGAGTTTCACGGGTGTCAAAGCACCTCTTCTCTTAGTCATACACTATAAACAACGATAACCAAAGCACCAAGAGCATACAAAACAAAACTCTCGGTTGCTGTCGCGACAGAGGCCAGGACCGCCTTCTGATCGCGACACCACGATATGGCGCGACAAGAAACACTATCGCGGCAGAGCGGCCTACCGCGACCTGGTCGCGACAGTCTAAACAGCCGCCTTCTCAGGATCCGAAAACCATCACCTGATCAATCATACAAACCACCCTAAACATAATTTCAATCCAATTTTCATGCTCAGTTCACCTCCTAGACATGGTATCTATTGTTCTTAAGCAATAAACAAACCAAAGAGCAATCTACATAATCAAATCAAGGTAGAACTCCCTACCTTCACGAAGAACGCACAAACTGGCTACAGCACGACGTCTCCCCCTCTCCATGCAACGACCTCGCATCGAGAGCGCGACGAGAACACCACTGAAACGCCAAATCGCCCCGAACAGCCGCAGCAACTCCTCCCCTAGGTCGAGCAGAGCTTGGGAAACTCTGTTCGGCCAAACCCTTTTTAAAAACCAAACAACGGTTATTTACGCGACACACCTACCCACCGCGACAGCTTCAGGCGTTGCGTTAACACCCAGACGTCAGCAACTCCACTCCATGTGCGACACGCGGCGCACATGCAGACGTCGGCTCCAAACAGCGGCAACCTGAACGCGACCCTCGCTACCGACGCGTTCAGAACGCGGCCTTCACCACCGTCGCGTTCACATCTGGTCAACCAACGGGCACTACAGACCTAACCTGCCGGCCCACTAAGCTCCACACAACGCGTGGAAACCACAACCAAGGCCCAATGACCTCATACTGGCCTTGAGTACCACACCAAAACCAATAAACACAAATCCGAACTACCACTAATCCACGATCCGCGAAGATCCGAAAACGCCTTACGTTACAATCTGGTTACTATTTGAAGTTCATCTAAAGATAATATTGTTATAATATATATAAACTTACAAATCATCATTAATTTAGGGGTCAAAATTAACCAGTCAACAAGTTTCCATCGTCCTATCTTCATGAGTTCTTAGATTTGTTAATGAGAGATATGCCACTCGCACCTGCAGCCAACGAGAACGGTCAAGAGGGCCCTGATAGTGATCTTGAAAGTAGAATCCTCTACTACTTAAGTTAGAAAACTAACTAGAACAAAGATGAGAGAGTGACTCTAGGTGCTCTTGTGTGGAGAAGTGAGTGTCTAGAGCTTGCTTGCCTCTCTTGTTCATTGTTAATCCTCTTTTAAGCATATTCCAAGGGTCTCCCATGCCTGCTGCCTCCAGGACATGTTTCTTAGCCATTGTGGGTAGTAAGAGACACATACGAGATTGAAGTCGCCTCAAGCGAGGGTTGGAGTGCCATTTAGATTTGCCCAGTGAAGCCACGTTGTCACTATTAATCTATAAGGGAGAGGGGGAATATTGGGCAGGTGAGGGGTTCATCTCTTGATGTGGCAAAGTCACGAGGCCTTTGCCTAGGAAATGCATGATCATGGCATTAAATGCTGAAGTGGCAAGTCTTGCCACAACTTTAGAGGCTGAACACTCGGACTTGGCAAGTGTAGGGTCGTCTAGAGTCAAGGGCCAAGGGTGTCGCTTCCACCTACTCTGGACTGAATACCAGTGGCCTATGGGCTAGGGATGCCAACAGTAATTCCACTCCGTTAGCTTAATGAACAACAAAATAGATATTATTTTTCCCTCGATAAATTATCGAATAATGAATACATATATATATATATATATATATATATATATATATATATATATATATATATAGTTTCTTAACAAATATAGAAACGGATACACCAAATTTCAAAATCGTATCCGTCAATTACTGTTAAGTAATATTTATATATATTCAATATTATCCCTTAGAGATTTACATTTAAGGATGGATAGCAAAAAAATTCCCAAACCTATTGTAACTTTTGTAGTGCCTCCAACGCCCCATTCCCCATTTCTCAATTCCCCATTTCTCAATTCCCCATCAAGAGGCAATAGTAGCATTTCCCCTTCTCTCTCGATCGATCGACAGTAGCATTTCCCTCTCTCTCTCTCTCTCTCTCTCTCTCTCTCTCTCTCTCTCTCTCTCATCGAAATTCTAAAGGTTTGAGGCACTTTGAACAACATTAGACGACTCCAAATAGCAAGGGGAAGGGGCGGTGTGTGTAGCCGACAGCACATCGGTTGGGGCCACAACAATGCACAGCAAAGACTGCAATAATGTAGCACCCTTGATTTTTAAAATCAAGAAAAATAAAAAAAATATTATTTAATAAATGAGATAAATCGATTTAATTATAATAAAGGGAGAATACATGGAATAAAAGGGAATTAATGCAATACCCATTAACCTAAATTATTAATGGGTTACTCTAATAACCCAAACCAAATAGATTGGGCCCAATTAGTGATAGCCCATCTTGAGAGGAGAAGTAATTAGGTGAAATTCGTACCTAATTAATTAATAAATAGAAAATGGTCAAATTAACTATTAAAATAAGTCATATCTATCCTAAAAAGAGTCCTACACTTACCCTAAACCTTTACCCACGAAATTGGAACCCTTCCCAACCCTATTAGGTAGATAAATAAGAGAAAGTGGGAGATAAATGCCAATTTTCGGAGTTGGATGAGAAAGAAAGAGTTTTAGGTGACTTAGAACTCTATAGGCTATCAAAACACCCAAAATATCTTCCCTACCACCCGTAGAACGTGGCTGGAGTCTTGGGAGACGAAGGAGAGGTGTTCTGGACAAGGAGCTTTCTTCTTCCCGTTTTCGTCATTAAACCCTAGCCTTTCTTGTCAACACCAAAAGGTAGGCAATCTCTCAAGATAAAATTGTGAAATAATTACTCTATGTAGAGTTCATGTACCTCTTCAAAAGCCCTATGGTTTCGTGGTATTCTATTCATCCATTTGGCCGAATTTAATTCGTGAAATCCTGCTATCACCATGAACCCGAAATCTCATGTTCTCTCTAATCCCTTGCATGTACTTGTTCCCATGCTATGAGAATATTCTCATTGATACTACATTACAATATCTTTCAAACGCCCTTGGTTTCGTTCTATTTTGATCTCCCATGAGGGAGAATTAATTCTTTGAAACTCTGTCAGATACATGCACCCTACCCTTCATGATTGCTTGTGAACCCCGTTCATGCTTGACTTCAGATCATGATAAAATTATCATAAATACTACTTCTTATTAACTTTTAAACGCCCCAGGTTTCGTAATTTTTCGTCATGTATACATCTCTGATTAATTCATTGAACTCTGACTGCGTCGGTTTAGCTCACCGAAAATTAACCTGATCAATGCATGTCTAAAACTTGTCTATAATCGTGCATGTTGATAGATATACATGTCTACTTTTGTTTAAAACTGGTTTCGTGCCTTTTGGATCACCGTGCAATTTTATACTGAATTTAGAATGACCCTGTGTCAAGAAGGGTCCACCTAAAGAAAAAGGGGAAAACCAGGACCGCCCCTATTATCGCGGCGGCGCGATACGCCACGATAACAGGAGTGTCGTTGTAGTACCCTGGATTTTCAAAATCCAAATAAAATAAAAATTTTATTATTTAAATAAATGAGATAAATTGAATAAAGAGTGAATAAATGGAAACAAAGGGAATTAAAGGAATGTCTATTAAGCTAAATTATTAATGGGTTACTCTAATAACCCAAACCCGATGGAATGGGCCCAAATAGGGATAGCCCATCATAGGATAATATTTAAATAAGTTAAATTCGTATCAAATTAATTAAATAAATAGTAAAGGGTTAAGATAAATGTTAAATAACCCATATATATCCTAAAAAGGAATCCTACCCATATCCTAACCCTTTTCCCACGAAATTAGCTCTCTTCCCTATCCATTAGGAGGATAAGTGGTGAAAAAATAGGTATTTAATATGAATTTTCGTAATTAAAGGAGGAGAGAAGAGTTTGGAGTTGAATGGACTCTAATAGAAAGCTTAAACACCTCAAACTTCATCCCTAGCAACCCATTTTCGTGGCTGGAACCCTGGAGAACGAGGAGAAGAGCTGGAGACCAAGGAGTAAGGAAGAAGAAGGCTTGGAGCAAGAAGGGTTTTCCATTTTCGTCAGCAAACATGGGCTTTCATCTCTTCCACGAAAGGTAGGCAATCTCTCAAGCAAAAATCGTGAAATAATTACCCTAGGTAGCCTTCATGTACCTCTTCAAAAGCCCTATGGTTTCGTGGTATTTCGTTCACCTATTTGGGCGAATTTAATTCATGAAGTCCTGCTGTTACCATGAACTGAGATCTTGTGTTTTCTATAATCCCCAATGTGTACTTGCTCTCATGCTTTGATAAAATTATCAGATATACTACATCTTATTATCTTTCAAACAACCCTAGTCTTGCTTGATTTCGATCTCCCATGAGGGAGAATTAAATCTTTGAATATCTATCAGACCTGTGCACTCGACCCTCCTTGTTTCCTTTTTAACCTTGTGCAAACTTGACATCATTCCATGATAAAATTATCATAAATACTACTAATGTTAGCTTTCAAAAGCCGCTGGTTTCATAATTTTTCATCATGTATACATCTCTAATTAATTCATTGAACCTTGACTGTGCCTGTTTAGGTCACCGAAAAGTAACCTGATCAATGCATGTCTAAACCTTGTCTATTTTCAAATTAATCGTGCATGTTGATAGATATACATGTCTACTTTCGTTTAAAACTGGTTTCGTGCTTTTTGGATCACTGTGCGATTTTATACTGAATTTAGAATGACCCTGTGTCAAGAAGGGTCTACCCAGAGAAAAAGGGGAAAACCCAGACCGCCCCTGATATCACGGCGGCGCGATACACCGCGATAACAAGAGGGTCGCGGTTGGCCTCCACGTCGCGTCATGAACGCGACGGGCCTCGCCGCCGCGTTCCCAAACCCGAATCGGGCCAGGCCGGCCGGTTCGCCTGTCGCGCCTGGCCGCACCACCGCGACCTGAACCGCGACAGGATACCCTATCGCGATATGCTGCTTAACGCGCCCATGCGCCCCGTCGCGACATGATCGCGACTGGAACCCCCGTCGCCTTCTGTAAATTTTGGCCAGAACCTTATATTATGCATATACCCCTGTCTTATTGTCATATAACCCTTATACAAGTTAAACCATGTACTGTTAAGCTTAATAATCGACCTGAATATTTTTATTTAATAATATTTAAATAATTTTTGTTAATTTAAAAGCCGTGAGCACGACTTGTTATATCCTCAAGATTTCTTTACACTTGCACACACATAACATTGTAAATTGCCATTTGACCTTGATAAATTTTGCAATAATGTATTCGGTAAATTAGCGAAATAAATGACTAAATTACCCTATTTTGTTAAATACAATTGTTTCCGTTTTGACTAGCGCATTTTATCTACCGTTACCGTTTTCCCTCGGCCTTCGAGCACTCGAGGCACGACGGACCTATTTTCTACACACTTTCTCTTGACTTGGACCACCTCTCCACCGGGAATACTCTCGACTGGACCAGGGACTCCTTATCAAGACCTCCATAAGTCTTCTTGGCTTTGGCGCACGTCCTTAGTCAACGAGCTGGTTGTACCATAAAACCCGTTACACCTTAGGGATCAGTACGATCCATGGCCTTAGTGTTCTCTCCTTATCTTGCAATCACGCTGGAGCATCTAGCCTGTGTTAATAGCACGGCTAGTGGGCGGTTGTGACTTCCACCAGACTGCCGGTACCTGACTTGGTGCCGTGCAACCGTTACTATCGTGTGTTTCTCGTCATTTTACATATATGTCCCTATCTCATCTACTATCTCGATACTCTCATCTGTTCACGTTCTCTCTACACTCTCGTCTAGTTCATCTACTACTCTCATCTATTCTTGGTACTCTCTTGGCCATTTTGTGATTGTCTAAGATAAAAACATGACTATGCTAGGCAACATTATAAGGGCCCGATCTGGTCCTTGGGAGGAGCACCCGAAAGGCTATAACTCGCGGGAGTCTAATGGTCAGGTGATGGCATACACCAAACGCATGACTATCAATATTTAATCTAAGACAATTCACAAACATTCCTGTACATGATACTTGACTTGTGGTTGATAAATGATCGACCAAATGCATGTTACTTGCTTTACTTGCTATCGTGACTTGTGCACTGCTGTGCAATTACTTGTTAACTTGAAATATGGCCAAATCTTTTGTACTTGTTACCTATGAAGGTATTCTTGTCTTGTGAACTTACTGGCACGACTATACCTGATCGTTCTCGTACTTTCTCGTTCCTGTTAGTTATCCTGCTTGATAAAAGGTTAAACACTTTAAGCCTGCTTGTTTACATGAGATATTAAGTCCTACTGAGCGTTATTCACTCATCCTGCATTTTTATTTAATGTGTTTTAGGCGAGTATGACGATGACCACACTCACGAGGACGGGACTAAGGATGATGCTCAGGAGTGACCCCTTTCCAGCAACCAAGGCTTTCTAGTAGTAGTCAGTTAGTATAGTTATGAGTTAGTGAGTCAGATAGTCATTTATGTATTAGTTGATTTTGAATAAAGTACTCTGGGCCCTAGTTTTGGCTCTGATACGTTGATGTATTAGTCAGTTAATGAGTTATTAGTGAATGTAATGGAGGTTGTTGGATTATTAATGAAATTGGAGTTTAATTGGTGTTATCCAATTATGCAATGGTCTGTTATTTATTTCTCGCTCTGTACTATTTAATAATTGTAATCCCGCTCCGATATTCCGCGTCGGGGCGTTACAGTTTTATGGTATCAGAGCCTAGGTTATTCTTAAGTATAGGATGATCTAGGTTTGACCTGCCTAGACTTAGAGTCTAATTTCATACCTACGAGAGATGGGTAGAACCTTGGGTAATAAGATAAAATAAACGCACACACGCACAAACTTAGTGCAAACTCAATGATTTACATTTAAAATTTTCTTTTGAAGGAATTTAAACATTAACTATGGCAGCGGAGCGTGCTCAACTCCGTGACATGCAACACACAATTCAACAACTTACTCAGGCATTGCTCCAGGTTGCTGGAGCTAATAACAACAATAACCGAGGAGCTGGTGAACTACACAGGAATTTTCGCAACTTAAACCCGCCTCGTTTCAGTGGGACCACTGATCCTGACGAGGCCGAGAATTGGCTCAATGAGATAGAACGTATTTTCCGCGTCATGCAGTGCGCGGATGGAGACAAGCTTCTACTGGCAACATTTCAACTTGAACGGGACGCCCGTGCGTGGTGGGAGTCCGTTGAGGCCACAAGGGATGACGCACAGTTCACCTGGGAAGAGTTCAAGGAGCATTTCAACTCCAAGTACTTTTTCGAGAGAGTCCAAGAAAGGAAGGCATCAGAATTTGCTGCGTTGAAGCAGAGACACCTTACTGTCGCTGAATATGAAGCTCAATTCTCTCGATTGGCACGTTATGCCAATCACCTGGTCAGCACCGAAAGGATGAAGGCAAGGCGTTTCCTCAATGGGCTTAAGCCTTCTTATATTACTCAACTTGCACCCATGGACATTCAGACATATGCTGAAATGGTCAAGAAGGCTCAGTTACTAGAAGATGCGACCGATCTGACTGATCGCATCAAGGGCAGAATCGTCAAGAAGGAACAAGTGTCCGGCTCATCGAGCCGACCCACCAATGGCAAGAAGAGGCCGTTCAACATCACTGGAGGGCCAAGCCAGGAAAGAAAGCCCAAGATACCTACTCCTCCAAACATCAACAAGACCAACTGTGAGCATTGTGACAAGCCTGGTCACACTGCCGCTGAGTGCTGGAGAAAAGTAGGCGCCTGCCTGCGTTGCAGAAATCGCAATCACCGCATTTCCGAGTGCCCCGTGCTGAAGGAGCAAGAGAAGGAGAAGCATCCTATGGGACAGAAGAAACCAAGCAGACTGCAGGCCTTGCAAGAGGTTGAGACCACCGAGGAAGGTGGAGTTGTTGAAGGTACTTTGCCAATCTTTTCGCAATCAGCATTTGTTTTATTCGATACTGGTGCTACACCTTCATTTATATCGCAAGCATTTGCTGACACATTAAAGGATAAACCTGCATCTATGGGTTTCACACTACCTGTCACAACACCACTAGGGGAGAAGGAGAAACCTGCATCTATGGGTTTCACACTACCTGTCACAACACCACTAGGGGAGAAGGCCCAACTGAACAAGTATTTTCCTTTAGCTGATGTGAAGATTGGTGAACTCAATCTTAGAGCCGATCTAATCTGTATGCCCATGGAGGGCTACGATGTCATTCTGGGAGCCGATTGGCTATCCACGTATGGGGCTATCGTGGATTGTAGAATAGGAAAAAATTCTTTTAGTGAATTCCCTAAGCTAACCTTCACAGGACGTAGGCACAAGCGACACTTGTCCCTCGTCTCTACTATAAAGGCACAGAACATGATAAGGAAAGGGAGTATGGCGTTTCTTGCCGCCATCATAGTTGAAAAGAAAGCAGTTAAGATATCAGACATCCACATAGTGCAAGAATACCCTGATGTGTTTCCCGATGAGCTACCAGGCATTCCACCTGAGAGAGATGTGAATTTCTCAATTCATCTCGCATCTGGAGCTGCACCGGTTTCACGTCAACCCTACAGGATGTCCCCTGCTGAACTGAAAGAGTTGAAAGAGCAACTGATGGAACTTCTAGAAAAGGGTTTTATTAGGCCGAGTACTTCTCCTTGGGGAGCACCGGTGTTGTTCGTCAAGAAGAAGGACGGATCTATGAGGTTATGCATCGATTACAGGCAGTTGAACAGTCTCATTATCAAGAACAAGTACCCCCTGCCGTGTGTCGATGAATTATTTGATCAGATATCAGGAGCTAAATATTTTTCTAAGATTGACCTTAGATCGGGATATCATCAGATGAGGATTCATGATGCAGATATCTACAAGACAGCTTTCAGGAGCAGGAACAGTCATTACGAATTTGTAGTCATGCCTTTTGGACTAACCAATGCTCCTGCAGCTTTTATGCAATTAATGAATAGCATCTACTGGCCCTACCTCGACAAGTTCGTCGTGGTATTCATTGATGATATTCTCATATACTCCAAGACCAAAGAAGAGCACGAGGAGCATCTAAGGATCGCTCTGCAAATCTTGCGGGACAACCAACTCTACGCCAAATTGAGCAAGTGTGAATTCTGGCTCGAGGAGGTGTCATTTCTGGGTCATGTCATATCCAAGGATGGTATCGCTGTCAACCCTTCCAAGGTAGAAGCCGTGCTCAACTGGGAAAGGCCAACCAATGTCACTGAGATAAGAAGTTTTCTTGGACTGGCTGGATACTACAGACGGTTCATAAAAGACTTCTCCAAGATAGCTGTACCTCTTACGCGTCTTACGCGGAAGGAGAACCCATATGTCTGGAGCAAGGAGTGTGAGAAGAGATTTCAGACACTCAAGCAATTGTTGACATCTGCACCTGTCCTCGCATTACCAGTCGAGGGCGCATGATTCTCAGTCTACACTGATGCATCTGGAATCGGTCTAGGCTGCATGTTGATGCAGAATGAAAAGGTGATAGCATATTCTTCAAGGCAATTGAAGCAACATGAGGTTAACTACCCTGTCCATGATTTCGAATTGGCTGCAGTAGTGTTTGCACTCAAAATTTGGAGGCATTACTTGTATGGGGAACAATTCATTGTTTACTCCGACCACAAGAGCTTGAAGTATTTATTTTCTCAGAAGGAGCTCAATATGCGCCAAAGGAGATGGCTGGAGTATCTGAAGGATTTTGATTTCAATATTCAATATCACCCAGGCAAAGGTAATGCAGTAGCTGATGCACTTAGTAGGAAGCCAGTAGCTTCATTATCATGTTTAGTCATGGGCGAGATGTAATTGTTAGAGCAATTCGCCAGTCTAGATCTGAATATTGAAAAGAGGAGTGATAAAATGATAGTTGCCAATTTAAGAGCTCAACTCGATATATTTTTCGAGATCAAAGAGCAACAAGCAAATGATCCATTTCTAGTCCGAGTCAGGGAGACCATAGCTGATAAGCCAGACTTCTCCATCGCTGAAGATGGAAGAATTTTATTCCAAGCCAAGACATGTGTGCCTGACAATGAAGAGCTGAAAAGGAAACTGATGGATGAAGCCCACAAGACCAAGTACACAATACATCCAGGTGCAACCAAGATGTACCAAGACATGAAAAGGTCATTTTGGTGGCCAAACATGAAGCGTGAGGTGGCTGAGCATGCAGCGCACTGCCTCACTTGTCAGCAGGTAAAAGCAGAACACCGTCGTCCTGCAGGTGTACTCAGGCCCCTGGACATACCTGAATGGAAGTGGGAAAGCATCGGAATGGATTTCATCATGGGTTTACCCCGAACTCGTGGTGGACTAGATGCTATTTGGGTCATTGTGGATAGACTGACAAAGTCTGCACACTTTCTAGCAATTCGAAGTACCTGGAGTGTTGATGTGCTTGCAGCTTTGTATGTGAAAGAAATAGTCAGACTACATGGAGTTCCAGTATCCATTGTCTCAGATCGTGACCCTAGGTTCACTTCTAGATTTTGGAAGGGACTTCAGACTGCCCTAGGCACAAAGCTCAACTTTAGCACAACTTTCCACCACAGACGGATGGACAGACTGAAAGGACAAATCAGATAGTAGAAGACATGTTGCGAGTCTGTGCTATAGACTTTGAGGGATATTGGAATGAACAATTGTCACTAATTGAATTCGCCTACAA
Source organism: Colocasia esculenta (assembly GCA_014218235.1). Lineage (NCBI taxonomy): Eukaryota > Viridiplantae > Streptophyta > Magnoliopsida > Alismatales > Araceae > Colocasia > Colocasia esculenta. The sequence goes on along the minus strand of CM024762.1, from coordinate 144,440,620 downwards.
CAATAGTTATCAGGCCAGCATCAAGATGGCACCATTTGAAGCACTATATGGCAGAAGTCTCGCAAGGGATAGCTTGTACACATGTCCAGGAAGAATATAAAAGATAAACCACAACAGTAAGAGACACAAGAAAGGATATGTGCTCATACCTGCATAAACAATTACATCTGTCCCATTACATTATTACATGTCCAAATTAAGAAGAGTACAACTACCTGGGGCATACCCCGAGGGAGCACAAGCTCGCACAACTCTACTAACACTACTACTGGTGGTACAAGTCTGTCACAACACCTCCTCAAGCTACACCAACGGTAAACCGTGAAAAGAACTGTAAGGGAGTGAGCCTAAAAAAGTCACTGGCTCAGTAGGGAACTACTCAAAACCACACACAACACAAGAGAACCTCAACCTCAACGGGTCTCACTGGAAACACCAGAAGTCAAACCATGTCATTCTCACAACAAAGCATACTTAACAATACTAAACATAATTAACACAGTTACTGCAAATCTCGGAAAGACGATGAGACAACAGCACCATTAATCTACTCAATAACTATAAAGCCTAGGCCACAAGCCTCACAGGCACACCACCTCAACAACTGGTCGCCTAAGCTGTAAGCCACACAGGCAAAGCATTGCCTAAGCTACTAGCTTCACTGACAAGCCTCTACACACATGGGAATCAAGATTTGCTAATCAAGAGTTAATCCTTTATACCCTTAAATCACGATATATCGAATATCACATCTAAATAACAGGACTGGCTACCACGGTGCCAAACCATCACACACTAAACCATAATCGGAGACTTACCCAAAAAGGGATAAAACACAACAAATGGAAGGTCTTACCACACGACCCCCACAGAGCACAACTCTACCTCAACACCTAAAAAGACTGGTACACAAGGTACCACGAGAAACCAACACCCTCAAAGGGTACATGTACCCACCACCACGAGGTACCATCACTAACACAATTGTGCCACCACTAGGGCACACCACAACTAGTGAGTCACCGCTCACTAACCTCAACAACAACTATGCCAACATCATGGCACACAACAACCGGTGAAACCACAACTAACACATGCTACAATTGATAGCAAAGCACGAGCCGAAAAGCACGACGCCACCACACGGGACAGACTACTGGTTCATGACACCAGTATCAACCCGGACAACACAACACAAGAACAACCTCTCAGTCTCGCAGTCATGGAAGAAAGGTCCAACTGCAGCTCCACAACACAAGTAAAGCCAAAGAACTGTGGAGACCAACCAAACCACCACAACCTACAGGTCACACATCCTGCAAGCCCATGCCTGGCATCTTTAGAAACTCTGGCCCGAGCTCTCTAAAGTGAGGCACTGGTAAACAGGACTAGCTGGGGACCAGTACGTCTACTGGTGTCCGTAACCTCCAGCTACGAGCGCGCTACAAGTGACTAAACACAAACTCTCACAAGTCACTGTCCCACTGCCGTCTTTCCCTCAGCCGGATGTACTACTCAGCACACAAGAGTGAGGGTGTCCAGGAAGACGACAAGACCTCAACGGTACCACTGCACCGTGACAAACCCCGAGCACACTCACGTGCCTGGCTCACACAGAACCTGGGGTACCCAACTGAAGAGGCATTCCGGAATAGGCACCGGACCACCAAACTCAGCAATGCACAAACCACGATGTATACTTATATATTCTTTACTACAAACCACAGTACAAATGTAAGGACTAGCTTGACCTAGTCACTCCATGACCCACAAGCTATCCTACACAAGCATACTCATAGATCCCGATAGTCAATTACACATGGCTCATCATTGATCATCACATGACCTCCTTGCCACATACAAACCATACACATTAACTACACGGTAACCTTTAACCTTACTTGCATTATAATACTTAAACCATCTCTATTAGTCCACATAGGACACTACAGGGCTTGGGCTAGGTTCACACTTGAACCATCATTGCCTAGCCACCACGACAACCAGTGCATGTGCCATGCACACACACACACACTCATACACGCGTAACACCACCACACGGAGTATGTGCCATGCACATCCTCAAACCACTTAAACAAACACAAACTAATCCAATAACATACTTTAGAGGTGTTACAGATGCCAATGCACCTCACACCACAATAACACCACACCGATTATGTAAACTACCTACTAACCATATAGGTAACATGTTCACGGAGTTTCACGGGTGTCAAAGCACCTCTTCTCTTAGTCATACACTATAAACAACGATAACCAAAGCACCAAGAGCATACAAAACAAAACCCTCGGTTGCTGTCGCGACAGAGGCCAGGACCGCTTCTGATCGCGACACCACGATATGGCGCGACAAGAAACACTATCGCGGCAGAGCAGCCTACCGCGACCTGGTCGCGACAGTCTAAACAGCCGCCTTCTCAGGATCCGAAAACCATCACCTGATCAATCATACAAACCACCCTAAACATAATTTCAATCCAATTTTCATGCTCAGTTCACCTCCTAGACATGGTATCTATTGTTCTTAAGCAATAAACAAACCAAAGAGCAATCTACATAATCAAATCAAGGTAGAACTCCCTACCTTCACGAAGAACACCCAAACTGGCTATGGCACGACGTCTCCCCCGCTCCATGCAACATCCTCACGTCAAGAGCGCGACGAGAACACCACTGAAACGCCAAATCGCCCCGAACAGCCGCAACAACTCCTCCTCTGGGTCGAGCAGAGCTTAGGAAACTCTGTTCGGCCAAACCCTTTTTAAAAACCACACAGCAGTTACTAACGCGACACACCTAATCGACGCGACCTCATCGCGTCAGCTTCAGGCGTCGCGTTAACACCCAGACGTCAGCAACTCCACTCCATACGTGGCATGCGGCGCACATGCAGACGTCGGCTCCAAACAGCGGCAACCTAAACGCGACCCTCGCTACCGACGCGTTAAGAACGCGGCCTTCACCACCGTCGCGTTCACATCCGGTGAACCAACGGGCACTACAGACCTAACCTACCGGCCCACTAAGCTCCACACAACACGCGAAAACCAGAACCAAGGCCCAATGACCCCATATTGGCCATGAGCACCACACCAAAACCAATAAACACAGATCCGAACTACCACTAATCCACGATCCGCGAAGATCCGAAGAACGCGCTACGTTACAGCCAGTATGCTGGAATGAAGTAGGTGAGCAGCAATGGCTAGGACCAGATATGGTGCAGAATACTAGCCGGGATATACAGATTATCAGAGACAGAATTAAAGTAGCTCAGTCTAGGCAGAAGAGCTATACTGATAAAAGAAGAAGGGACTTAGAATTTCAAGCTGGAGATCATGTGATGCACAAAGTATCCCCGACCCGAGGATTTCAAAGGTTTGGGATGAAAGGTAAGCTGAGACCAATATTTATAGGTCCATTTGAAGTATTGGATAGAGTTGGCGAGGTGGCGTACCGACTAGCACTACCTCCCCAATTCTCTACGATACATAATGTTTTCCATGTGTCCATGCTAAGAAAATACATGTACGATCCATCACACGTAATCAGTTATGATGATATCGTGTTAAACAAAGATATGACCTATGAAGAAAGGCCAGTGAAGATTTTGGACAAGAAGATACAACAGCTTCGGAATCGATCCATACCCGTGGTAAAGATATTGTGGAGAAATCACGAGGTTGAAGAGGCCACGTGGGAGCCCGAAGCTACGATGCGCCGAAATTATCCAGAATTATTCAGTAAGTCATTCTTCCTCTTACGATTGAGTGAATTTGGGGACCAAATTCGTTTTAAGAGGGGGAGGATGTAGTACCCTGGATTTTCAAAATCCAAATAAAATAAATTTTTTATTATTTAAATAAATGAGATAAATTGAATAAAGGGTGAATAAATAGAAACAAAGGGAATTAAAGGAATACCTATTAAGCTAAATTATTAATGGGTTACTCTAATAACCCAAACCCGATGGAATGGGCCCAAATAGGGATAGCCCATCATAGGATGAGATTTAAATAAGTTAAATTCGTATCAAATTAATTAAATAAATAGTAAAGGATTAAGATAAATGTTAAATAACCCATATATATCCTAAAAAGGAGTCCTACCCATATCCTAACCCTTTGACCACGAAATTAACTCTCTTCCCTATCCATTAGGAGGATAAATGGTGAAAAAATAGATATTTAATATGAATTTTCGTAATTAAAGGAGGAGAGAAGAGTTTGGAGTTGAATGGACTCTAATAGAAAGCTTAAACATCTCAAACTTCATCCCTAGCAACCCATTTTCGTGGCTGAAACCCTGGAGAACGGGGAGAAGAGCTGGTGACCAAGGTGTAAGGAAGGAGAAGGCTTGGAGCAAGAAGAGTTTTCCATTTTCGTCACCAAACTAGGGTTTTCATCTCTTCCACGAAAGGTAGGCAATCTCTCAAGCAAAAATCGTGAAATAATTACCCTAGGTAGCCTTCATGTACCTCTTCAAAAGCTCTATGGTTTCGTGGTATTTCGTTCACCTATTTTGGCGAATTTAATTCATGAAATCCTGTTGTTACCATGAAATGAGATCTTGTGTTTTCTATAATCCCCAACGTGTACTTGCTCTCATGCTTTGATAAAATGCTCAGATATACTACATCTTATTATCTTTCAAACGCCCCTAGTCATGCTTGATGTCGATCTCCCATGAGGGAGAATTAAATCTTTGAATATCTATCAAAACTGTGCACTCGACCCTCGTTGTTTCCTTTTTAACCTCGTGCAAACTTGACATCATTCTATGATAAAATTATCATAAATACTACTACATGTTAGATTTCAAACGCCGCTGGTTTCATAATTTTTCATCATGTATACATCTCTAATTAATTCATTGAACCTTGACTGCGCCTGTTTAGGTCACCGAAAAGTAACCTGATCAATGCATATCTAAACCTTGTCTATTTTCAAATTAATCGTGCATGTTGATAGATATACATGTCTACTTTCGTTTAAAACTGGTTTCGTACTTTTTGGATCGCCGTGCAATTTTATACTGAATTTAGAATGACCCTGTGTCAAGAAGGGTCTACCCAGAGAAAAAGGGGAAAACCCAGACCGCCCCTGATATCGCGGCGGCGCGATACGCAGGCCGGCCGGTTCGCCTGTCGCGCCAGGCCGCACCACCGCGACCTGAATTGCGACAGGATACCCCGTCGCAATACGCTGCTTAACGCGCCAATGCGCCCCATCGCGACATGATCGCGACTGGAACCCCCGTCGCCTTCTTTAAATTTCGGCCAGAACCTTATATTATGCATATACCCCTGTCTTATTGTCATATAACCCTTATACAAGTTAAACCATGTACTGTTAAGTTTAATAATCGACCTGAATATTTTTATTTAATAATATTTAAATAATTCTTGTTAATTTAAAAGCCGTGAGCACGACTTGTCATATCCTCAAGATTTCTTTACACTTACACACACATAACATTGTAAATTGCCATTTGACCTTGATAAATTTTGCAATAATGTATTTGGTAAATTAGCGAAATAAATGACTAAATTACCCTATTTTGTTAAATACAATTGTTTCCGTTTTGACTCGCATATTTTATCTACCGTTACCATTTTCCCTCGGCCTTCGAGCACTCGAGGCACGACGGACCTGTTTTCTACACACTTTCTCTTGACTTGGACCACCTCTCCACCGGGAATACTCTCGACTGGACCAGGGACTCCTTGTCAAGACCTCCGTAAGTCTTCTTGGCTTTGGCACACGTCCTTAGTCAACGAGCTGGTTGTACCCTAAAACCCGTTACACCTTAGGGATCAGTACGATCCATGGCCTTAGTGTTCTCTCCTTATCTTGCAATCACCCTGGACCATCTAGCCTGTGTTCATAGCACGGCTAGTGGGCGGTTGTGACTTCCACCAGACTGCCAGTACCTGACTTGGTGCCGTGCAACCGTTACTGTCGTGTGTTTCTCGTCATTTTACATATATGTCCCTATCTCATCTACTATCTCGATACTCTCATCTGTTCACGTTCTCTCTACACTCTCGTCTAGTTCATCTACTACTCTCATCTATTCTTGGTACTCTCTTGGCCATTTTGTGATTGTCTAAGATAAAAACATGACTATGCTAGGTAACATTATAAGGGCCCGATCTGGTCCTTGGGAGGAGCACCCGAAAGGCTATAACTCGCGGGGGTCTAATGGTCAGGTGATGGCATACACCAAACGCATGACTATCAAGATTTAATCTAAGACAATTCACAAACATTCCTGTACATGATACTTGACTTGTGGTTGATAAATGATCGACCAAATGCATGTTACTTGCTTTACTTGCTATCGTGACTTGTGCACTGCTGTGCAATTACTTGTTAACTTGAAATATGGCCAAATCTTTTGTACTTGTTACCTATGAAGGTATTCTTGTCTTGTGAACTTACTGGCACGACTATACCTGATCATTCTCGTACTTTCTCGTTCCTGTTAGTTATCCTGCTTGATAAAAGGTTAAACACTTTAAGCCTGCTTGTTTACATGAGATATTAAGTCCTACTGAGCATTATTCGCTCATCCTGCATTTTTATTTAATGTGTTTCAGGCGAGTATGATGATGACCACACTCACGAGGACGGGACTGAGGATGATGCTCAGGAGTGACCCCTTTCCAGCAACCAAGGCTTTCTAGTAGTAGTCAGTTAGTATAGTTATGAGTTAGTGAGTCAGATAGTCATTTATGTATTAGTTGATTTTGAATAAAGTACTTTGGGCCCTAGTTTTGGCTCTGATACGTTGATGTATTAGTCAGTTAATGAGTTATTAGTGAATGTAATGGAGGTTGTTGGATTATTAATGAAATTGGAGTTTAATTGGTGTTATCCAATTGTGCAATGGTCTGTTATTTATTTCTCGCTTGTACTATTTAATAACTGTAATCCCGCTTCGATATTCCGCGTCGGGGCGTTACAGTCGCGGACGGCCTTCAGGTCGCGTCATGAACGCGACGGGCCTCGCCGCCGCGTTCCCAAAACCGAACCGGGCCAAGCCGGCCGGTTCGCTTGTCGCGCCAGGCCGCACTGCCGCGGCCAGAACCGCGATGGGATACCCCGTCGCGACACCATGAGTAACGCGCCCATGAGCCCCGTCGCTTAATGATCTCGACGGGCAACCCTGTCGCCTTATTTAAATTTCGGCCAGAATCTGATATTATGCATATACCTCTGCTTTATTTGTCATATCACCCTTATACAAGTTAAACTATGTACTATTAAGCTTAATAATCGACCTGAATATTTTTATTTAAAAATATTTAAATAATTCTTGTTAATTTAAAAGCCGTGAGCACGACTTGTCACATCCTCAAGATTTCTTTACACTTGCACACACATAATATTGTAAATTGCCATTTGACCTTGATAAATTATGCAATAATGTATTCGGTAAATTATCGAAATAATTGACTAAATTACCCTATTTTGTTAAATACAATTGTTTCCGTTTTGACTCGCGCATTTTATCTACCGTTACCGTTTTCCCTCGGCCTACGAGCACTCGAGGCACGACGAACCCGTTTTTACACACTTTCCCTTGACTTGGACCACCTCTCCACCGGGAATACTCTTGATTGGACCAGGGACTCCTTGTCAAGACCTCTGTAAGTCTTCTTGGCTTTGGCGCACATCCTTAGTCAACGAGTTGGTTGTACCTCAAAACCCGTTACACCTTAGGGATCAGTACGATCCATACCTTAGTATATTCCTTCTCGTCTTGAGTTCACACCGGACCACCTGACCCGTATACACAGCACGGCTAAGGGGCGGTTGTGACTTCTACCAGACTGCCGGCACCCGACTTGGTGCTGTGCAACCGTTACTATCGTGTTTATCATCGTTTTACGATTGTACCCCTCTCATCTACAGTCTCTTTACTCTCATCTGTTCACGTTCTCTCTACACTCTCATCTATCTCATCTAGTACTCTCTTATCTCTTCTTGGTACTCTTTTGGCCATTCGTGTGATTGTCTAAGATAAAAGAAATGACTAATGCCAGCACAATAGGGCCCGATCAGGTCCTGGGAGGAGCGCCCGAAAAGTGCCAATACCCATAGGAGTTAAAATGATCATAGGATGTGTTACGACATGCATCCAGCGCCATTTTACTATCTAGATTAATCTATGACAATCAAAGTGCTATCTCTACAAGTGCAAGCGTGATCGTTACTAGTGCACTGTTGTGCAATTTACATGTTATATCGTTACATGGCCATTCTATTATCGTTCTCGTTGTACTATTTCATGTGCCAGTTGCAATTGTTATCTCGTTATCGTGACATGCTCTACATGACTTTACTATCTAGTTAACCTGCCTTTCAGACGTTAACCATTTAAAGCATGCTTGTGTTCATGAGATATTAAGTCCTACTGGGCGTTATTCGCTCATCCTGCGTGTTTATTTAATGTGTTTCAGGTGAGTCGGATCATGACCACACTCACGAGGATGGGACCGACGAGGAGGCTCAGGAGTGACCCTTCTGCAACCAGTGTTGTCTAGTAGTAGTCAGTTAGTATAGTTATGAGTCAGTTAGTCATGATAGTTGATTTGGAATAAAGTACTCTGGGCCCTAGTTCTGGCTCTGATACGTTGATGTATTAGTCAGTTTATGAAGATGATGAGTTATTAGTGAATGTAATGGAGATTGTTGGATTATTAATGAAATTGGAGTTTATTTGGTATTATACCATTTGTGCAATGGTTTGTATTTATTTCTCGCTATGTACTATTTAATAATTGTAATCCCGCTCCGATATTCCGCGTCGGGGCGTTACAGTTTTATGGTATCAGAGCCTAGGTTATTCTTAAGTATAGGATGATCTAGGTTTAACCTTACTTGACTTAGAGTCTAATTCCATACCTATGTGAGATGTGTAGAACCGTGGGTAATAAGATAAAATGGATACACACACGCACAAACTTAGTGCAAACTCAATGACTTACATTTAAATTCTCTTTTGAAGGAACTTAAACATCAACAATGGCAGCGGAGCGTGCTCAACTCCGTGACATGCAACACACGATTCAACAACTCACTCAAGCTTTACTTCAGGCTGCTGGAGCCAACAACAATAATAACAACAACTGAGCAGCTGGTGATTTACATAGAAACTTCCGCAACCTGAACCCGCCTCGATTCAGCGGTACCACAGACCCTGATGAGGCCGAGAACTGGCTCATGGAGACTGAGCGTATTTTCCGCGTTATGCAATGCGCGGATGGAGATAAGCTTTTACTTGCCACATTCCAGCTTGAAAGGGATGCCCGTGCGTGGTGGGAGTCCATTGAGGCCACACGGGCAGATGCTCAGTTTATGTGGAATGAGTTTAAGGAGCAATTCAACTCCAAATATTTTTCAGAAAGAGTTCAAGAAAGGAAAGCCGCCGAGTTCGCTGCTCTGAAACAGAGAAACCTAACGGTTGCTGAATATAAGGCACAGTTCTCTCGATTGGCTCGCTATGCCAATCATCTAGTTAGTACCCAGAGGATGAAGGCGAAGAGATTCCTCAACGGGCTTAGACCCGCATATATTACACAGCTGGCACCATTTGATATTCAGACCTACCCAGAGATGGTCAGGAGAGCACAATGCCTGGAAGATGCGACTGAACTCACTGAGCGCATCAAGGGTAGAATGTTCAGGAAGGAGCAAACTTCCGGAGTATCGAGCAAGCCTACTAATGGCAAGAAAAGGCCGTTAAGTATCACTGACGGGCCAAGCCAGGAGCGGAAGCCCAAAGTCCCCACCACTACTACTCCGAACAACAAGCCCAGATGCAAACATTGTGACAAGCTGGGTCACATGACAAAAGAATGCTGGAGGAAGGCTGGTGCATGCCTTCGTTGTGGGAGTCGAGAGCATCGGATTCCTGAATGCCCATTACTGAGGGAGAATGAGAAGCGTCCTGCGGGACCAAAGAAGCCAGGCAGACTCCAAGCCCTGCAAGAGGTGGAGACCACCGAGGAAGGTGGAGTTGTAGAAGGTACACTACCAGTCTTTTCTCAATCAGCATTTGTTTTGTTCGATACTGGCGCAACGCATTCGTTCATATCACAATCATTTGTTGATACACTAAATGACAAACCTGCATCTATGACATTTGAATTATCTGTCACAACACCACTAGGAGAAAAGGCTCAATTAAATAAATATTTTCCATTAGCTGATGTTAAGGTTGGTGAACTTAACCTTAGAGCTGACTTGATCTGTATGCCCATGGAGGGCTACGATGTCATTTTGGGAGCCGATTGGCTATCCACGTATGGGGCTATCGTGGATTGTAGAAGAGGGAAAATTTCTTTTAGTGAATTCCCTAAGCTGACCTTCACAGGACGTAGGCACAAGCGACACTTGTCCCTCGTCTCTGCTATAAAGGCACAGAACATGATAAGAAAGGGCTGTGTGGCATTTCTCGCCGCAATTGTAGTTGAGAAGAAAGCAACTAAGATATCAGACATCCACATAGTGCAAGAATATCCAGACGTGTTTCTCGATGAGCTGCCAGGCATTCCACCCGAGAGAGATGTAAATTTCTCAATTCATCTCGTACCTGGAGCTACACCGGTTTCACGCCAACCCTACAGGATGTCCCCTGCTGAATTGAAAGAGCAACTGATGGAACTTCTGGAAAATAGTTTTATTAGGCCAAGTACTTCTCCTTGGGGAGCACCAATGTTGTTCGTCAAGAAGAAGGACGGATCTATGAGGTTATGCATCGATTATAGGCAGTTGAACAATCTCACTATCAAGAACAAGTACCCTCTGCCGCGTGTCGATGAATTATTTGATCAAATATCAGGAGCTAAATATTTTTCTAAGATTGACCTTAGATCGGGATATCATCAGATGAGGATTCAAGATGCAGATATTTACAAGACAGCTTTCAGGAGCAGGTACGGTCATTATGAATTTGTAGTCATGCCTTTTGGACTAACCAATGCTCCTGCAGCTTTTATGCAATTAATGAACAGCATCTACCGGCCCTACCTCGACAAGTTCGTCGTGGTATTCATTGATGATATTCTCATATACTCCAAGACCAAAGAAGAGCACGAGGAGCATCTGAGGATCGCTCTGCAAATCTTGCGGGACAACCAACTCTACGCCAAATTGAGCAAGTGTGAATTCTGGCTCGAGGAGGTGTCGTTCCTAGGCCATGTCATTTCCAAGGATGGTATCGCTGTCGACCCTTCCAAGGTAGAAGCTGTGCTGAACTGGGAAAGGCCGACCAATGTCACCGAGATCAGAAGCTTTCTTGGACTGGCTGGATATTACAGACGGTTCATAAAAGACTTCTCCAAGATAGTTGTACCTCTTACGCGTCTTACGCGGAAGGAAAACCCATATGTCTGGAGCAAGGAGTGCGAGAAGAGCTTTCAGACACTCAAGCAATTGTTGACATCTGCACCTGTCCTCGCATTACCAGTCGAAGGCGCAGGATTCTCAGTCTACACTGATGCATCTGGAATCGGTCTAGGCTGCGTATTAATGCAGAATGAGAACGTGATAGCCTATTCATCAAGGCAATTGAAGCAACATGAGGTTAACTATCCTGTCCATGACTTAGAGCTAGCTGCTGTGGTATTTGCACTCAAGATCTGGAGGCATTACCTATATGGGGAACAATTCATTGTTTACTCCGACCACAAGAGTTTGAAGTACTTATTTTCTCAAAAGGAGCTCAATATGCGACAACGGAGATGGCTGGAGTACTTGAAGGATTTTGATTTCAACATTCAATATCACCCAGGCAAAGGTAATGCAGTAGCTGATGCACTTAGCAGAAAGCCAGTAGCTTCGATATCTTGTCTAGTCATGGGCGAGATGCAATTGTTAGAACAATTCGCCAACCTGAACCTGAACATTGAAAAGAGGAGTGATAAGATGTTAGTGGCTAACCTTAAAGCTCAACCCGACATCTTTGTCGAAATCAGAGAGCAACAGGCTAATGATCCGTTTCTAATCAGAGTAAGGGAGACCATAGCTGACAAGCCAGACTTCTCCATCGCTGAAGATGGAAGAATATTATTCCAAGCCAGGACATGTGTGCCTGACAATGAAGAGCTGAAAAGGAAACTGATGGATGACCCACAAGACCAAGTACACAATACATCCAGGTGCAACCAAGATGTACCAAGACATGAAGAGGTCATTTTGGTGGCCAAACATGAAGCGTGAGGTAGCTGAGCATGTCGCGTACTGCCTCACTTGTCAGTAGGGTAAAAGCAGAACACCGTCGTCCTGCGGGTGTACTTAGGCCCCTGGACATACCTGAATGGAAGTGGGAAAGCATCGGCATGGATTTCATCATGGGTTTACCTCGAACTCGTGGTGGACTTGATGCTATTTGAGTCATTGTGGATAGATTGACAAAGTCTGCACACTTTCTAGCAATTCGAAGCACTTGGAGTGTGGATGTGCTTGCAGCCTTGTATGTAAAAGAGATAGTCAGACTACATGGAGTACCAGTATCCATTGTCTCAGATCGTGACCCCAGGTTCACTTCTAGATTCTGGAAGGGACTCCAGACTGCCCTAGGCATAAAACTCAACTTTAGCACAGCTTTCCACCCACAGACGGATGGACAGACTGAAAGAACAAATCAGATAGTGGAAGACATGCTATGAGCCTGTGCTATAGACTTTGAGGGATATTGGAATGATCAGTTGTCACTGATAGAATTTGCCTACAACAATAGCTATCAGGCCAGCATTAAGATGGCACCATTTGAAGCACTGTATGGCAGAAGCTGCAGATCGCCAGTCTGTTGGAATGAAGTAGGTGAGCAACAATGGCTGGGACCAGACATGGTGCAGAATACCAGTAGAGATATCCAGATTATCAGAGACAGAATTAAGATAGCTCAGTCCAGGCAAAAGAGCTATGCAGACAAAAGAAGAAGAGACTTGGAATTTCAAGTCGGAGATCATGTAATGCTAAAAGTATCCCCGACCAGAGGATTCCAAAGATTTGGGATGAAAGGCAAATTAAGACCAAGATTCATAGGTCCGTTTGAAGTGTTAGATAGAGTGGGCAAGGTAGCGTATCGACTGGCACTACCACCCCAGTTTGCAACAGTACACAATGTTTTCCATGTATCCATGCTGAGAAAGTACGTGTACGATCCATCACATGTAATCAGCTATGATGACATTATTCTGAATATGACCTATGAAGAAAGGTCAGTGAAAATTTTGGACAAGAAGATGCAACAACTTCGGAATCGGTCTATACCCATGGTGAAGGTATTATGGAGAAACCATGAAGTCGAAGAGGCCACGTGGGAGCCTGAAGCGTTATTGCGACGGAATTATCCAGAATTATTCAGTAAGTCATTCTTCCTCTTACGATTCTATGAATTTGGAGCCCAAATTCTTTTTTAGAGGGGGAGGATGTAGCACCCTTGATTTTTAAAATCAAGAAAAATTAAAAAAATTATTATTTAATAAATGAGATAAATCGATTTAATTATAATAAAGGGAGAATACATGGAATAAAAAGAAATTAATGCAATATCCATTAAGCTAAATTATTAATGGGTTACTCTAATAACCCAAACCAAATAGATTGGGCCCAATTAGTGATAGCCCATCTTGAGAGGAGAAGTAATTAGGTGAAATTCGTACCTAATTAATTAATAAATGGAAAAGGGTCAAATTAACTATTAAAATAAGTCATATCTATCCTAAAAAGTGTCCTACACTTACCCTAAACCTTTACCCACGAAATTGGAACCCTTCCCAACCCTATTAGGTAGATAAATAAGAGAAAGTGGGAGATAAATGCCAATTTTCGGAGTTGGATGAGAAAGAAAGAGTTTTAGGTGACTTAGAACTCTATAGGCTATCAAAACACCCAAAATCTCTTCCCTACCACCCATAGAACGTGGCTGGAGTCTTGGGAGACGAAGGAGAGGTGTTCTGGACGAAGGATCTTGGAGGAGAAGGCTGGAGCAAGGAGCTTTCTTCTTCCTGTTTTCGTCATCAAACCCTAGCCTTTCTTGTCAACACCAAAAGGTAGGCAATCTCTCAAGTTAAAATCGTGAAATAGTTACCCTAGGTAGAGTTCATGTACCTCTTCAAAAGTCCTATGGTTTTGTAATATTATGTTCATCCATTTGGGTGAATTTAATTCGTGAAATCCTGCTGTCACCATGAACCCGAAATCTCATGTTCTCTCTAATCCCTTGCATGTACTTGTTTCCATGCTATGAGAAAATTCTCATTGATACTACATTACAATATCTTTCAAACACCCTTAGTTTTGTTCTATTTTGATCTCCCATGAGGGAGAATTAATTCTTTGAATCTCTGTCAGATACATGCACCCTACCCTTCATGATTGCTTGTGAACCCCGTTCATGATTGACTTCAGATAATGATAAAATTATCATAAATACTACTTTTTGTTAGCTTTTAACTGCCTCTGGTTTCATAATTTTTCGTCATGTATACATCTCTAATTAATTCGTTGAACCCTGACTGCGTCGGTTTAGGTCACCGAAAAGTAACCTGATCAATGCATGTCTAAACCTTGTCTATTTTCAAATTAATTGTGCATGTTGATAGATATAATGTCTACTTTCGTTTAAAACTGGTTTCGTACTTTTTGGATCACCGTGCGATTTTATACTGAATTTAGAAGGACCCTGTGTCAAGAAGGGTCCACCCAGAGAAAAAGGGGAAAACCAGGACCGCCCCTGTTATCGCTGCGGCGCGATACACCGCGATAACAGGAGTGTCGCGGTCGGCCTTCAGGCCGCGTCATGAACGCGACGGGCCTCGCCGCCGTGTTCCCAAAATCGAACCGGGCCAGGCCGGCCGGTTCGCCTGTCGCGCCAGGCCGCACTATGGCGGCCAGAACCGCGACGGGATACCCCGTCGCGACACCATGAGTAACGCGCCCATGCGCCCCGTCGCTTAATGATCGCGACGGGCAACCCTGTCGCCTTATTTAAAATTCAGCCAGAATATGATATTATGCATATACCCCTACTTTATTTGTGATATCACCCTTATACAAGTTAAACTATGTACTATTAAGCTTAATAATCGACTTGAATATTTTTATTTAAAAATATTTAAATAATTCTTGTTAATTTAAAAGCCATGAGCACAACTTGTCACATCCTCAAGATTTCTTTACACTTGCACACACATAATATTGTAAATTGCCATTTGACCTTGATAAATTATGCAATAATGTATTCGGTAAATTATCGAAATAATTGACTAAATTACACTATTTTGTTAAATACAATTGTTTCCATTTTGACTCGCGCATTTTATCTACCGTTACCATTTTCCCTCGGCCTACGAGCACTCGAGGCACGACGGACCCGTTTTTACACACTTTCCCTTGACTTGGACCACCTCTCCACCGGGAATACTCTCGATTGGACTAGGGACTCCTTGTCAAGACCTCCGTAAGTCTTCTTGGCTTTGACACACGTCCTTAGTCAACGAGCTGGTTGTACCTCAAAACCCGTTACACCTTAGGGATCAGTACGATCCATACCTTAGTATATTCCTTCTCGTCTTGAGTTCACACCGGACCACCTGACCCGTGTACACAACACGGCTAAGGGGCGGTTGTGACTTCTACCAGACTGCCGGCACCCAACTTGGTGCTGTGCGACCGTTACTATCGTGTTTATCATCGTTTTACGATTGTACCCCTCTCATCTACAGTCTCTTTACTCTCATCTGTTCACGTTCTCTCTACACTCTCATCTATCTCGTCTAGTACTCTCTTATCGCTTCTTGGTACTCTATTGGCCATTCGTGTGATTGTCTAAGATAAAAGAAATGACTAATGCCAGCACAATAGGGCCCGATCAGGTCCTGGGAGGAGCGCCCGAAAAGTGCCAGTACCCATGGGAGTTAAAATGATCATAGAATGTGTTACGGCATGCATCCAGCGCCATTTTACTATGTAGATTAATCTATGGCAATCAAAGTGCTATCTCTACAAGTGCAAGCGTGATCGTTACTAGTGCACCGTTGTGCAATTTACATGTTATATCGTTACATGGCCATTCTATTATCGTTCTCGTTGTACTATTTTCTGTGCCAGTTGCAATTGTTCTCTCGTTATCGTGACATGCTCTACATGACTTTACTCTCTAGTTAACCTGCCTTTAAGACGTTAACCATTTAAAGCATGCTTGTGTTCATGAGATATTAAGTCCTACTGGGCGTTATTCGCTCATCCTGCGTGTTTATTTAATGTGTTTCAGGTGAGTCAGATCATGACCACACTCACGAGAATGGGACCGACGAGGAGGCTCAGGAGTGACCCTTCTGCAACCAGTGTTGTCTAGTAGTAGTCAGTTAGTATAGTTATGAGTCAGTTAGTCATGATAGTTGATTTGGAATAAAGTACTCTGGGCCCTAGTTCTGGCTCTGATACATTGATGTATTAGTCAGTTTATGAAGATGATGAGTTATTAGTGAATATAATGGAGATTGTTGGATTATTAATGAAATTGGAGTTTATTTGGTATTATACCATTTGTGCAATGGTTTGTATTTATTTCTCGCTCTGTACTATTTAATAACTGTAATCCTGCTCCGATATTCCGCGTCGGGGTGTTACAAATAACATGGCAATGTAGTGCAAGGAGTGCAGCATTGTGGCAGCAGTGGTGGCAGATGTCTTCTCGTTCTCAGTTCCCACCCACCTTCTCTCTCATCTCTTTCTTCTAACCTTGATTTGTAGCAAGGATACATCGTCGAGCAAGCGACGACCACAACACAATGGCAATCATAGTGTGCGTGACCTCCGACTATGGGGGCTGGGTGACAACCATTTCCCTCCTTTTTTTTCTTGATGCAAATCAGTAGCCATGGCCCATGCCGTCATGTAATAGTGCCTACCGCATCGACCATGTCGACCATCTCTCTTCAACAATAGTCATAGAAAATCAACATTGATACCCAGACAACAATAAGTGAGAAGTATGTTTTATGTATCATTAGTTTAAGAGCCTCTTTAACAAATAAATATTCCTTGCATTTGTGATATTGTTTAAGTCTTATTAATATTTTTTATAGTTCACTCAATGATATGTAAATAATTAATTAATGGTTGATTGTATTATTTTGTTTCTTATTTGTTTTGTGCACGATCATGGTGAGAAATATGTCTAAATTAATGAAGATGAATATTTATAACAATATTGAGAATGAGAGTGTGGCTAACCAAAGTACTATGCAGCAAAATGAGGGAACAAACAACTCACCTTCACCAAATAGGGAAAACTAAAGTCACTTGTATGAAACAATATGACAAGAGAAAACCAATGAAGATGGAAATTGGGTTTCCACATGTAATCATTGTAAGAAGAAAATGTGTGCAAATAGTTTCAATAGAATTACACATTTAAAAATCATTTGAAATTTTGTGTGGCCTATCAATGTTTCTTTAGTAAAAAGCTAGATGTTGAGCAACTCTTTATTAATGTGAATCAAAAGAAAAGTGACAGAAATAGTTCAATTGAGATCTGTGCATTTGATCAAGAAAGAAGTAGGCAAGACTTAGCATGTATGATCATTCTCCATAAATACATTTGCAATTGTGGATCACAATTTTCATTAAAAATCTTCAACCATAATTTCAACTTGTCACTCACAACATAATCCAAGGAGATTGCTTAAAGATATATGAAAATGAGAGATGAAAGTTATATGAGGTGCTAAAAAATTAAGAGTATATCTCGTGTGAGTGTCATTACTGGCATGTGGACAACCATTGAAAATGTTGTTGTTTATGTCTTACTTCTCATTTATTGATGACAATGGAAACTTCAAAAAAGATTTTGAATTTTGAATATGTTAAGACTCCCCATGATGCTAAAGAGTTGACAAAAGTCATCATGAAAGGTTTATGATTGGCACATTGCTGAGAAAATCTTTAATCTTGTAGTGAAAAATACTTCTGCAAACGATGCAGTTGTAGATCAACTTCTTTTAAAAATTTGGTGGAAAATGACAAATTATTTCATTTACGTTGTTATGCACATAAGTTGAATCTCATTGTGTAAGTTGGGTTGAAAGTTAACG
Source organism: Colocasia esculenta (assembly GCA_014218235.1). Lineage (NCBI taxonomy): Eukaryota > Viridiplantae > Streptophyta > Magnoliopsida > Alismatales > Araceae > Colocasia > Colocasia esculenta. The sequence continues at coordinate 144,422,484 of CM024762.1, read as the reverse complement.
AAGTGAGTGATGTTGTTGACAAAATTTGTGATAGTGTTAGATTTGAAGTAAACCAAAAGAGAGAAAAGAAAACTTTTAGAAATATCCATTTTAACTTGGAGTTACAAATAAGGCACTTGCTCTTGATTGTCCTACTAGGTGGAACTCTACCTTTCTACCTTTCTAATGCTTAATAATACTGTAGATTCAAAACTATTTTCTCTCGTTTATTTGGTTTAAAAAGAGCTTATAAATCTTCACCAATTACCATAGATTGGGAGTGTGTCAAAGGTGTGATTGGATGCTTGACTTAATTTGTTTGAGGAAGCAAGTGTAAGACTTTTTGGCACCAAACTAGCTAGTATCATGTCATTAATATTCCTTTTGTTGATATATGCTCTATCTGAATGTCTTTGAATGAGTTTTGCAATAGTGGTAGTCTTCTTCTTGTCTCAATAGCTTTGAAAATGATTGATAAGTATGAAAAATATTAGGTCTGGCCTAAAATGTTGTTAGGACTTGGTTGCATTTTGGATCCTAGATTCAAGATGAAAACAATTGAATTTTTCATTCATAAAACTTTGTTGATGGCTATGAAGAAGATATGCATATTAGTAATGTTAGAAGAGTTATCTTAAATATTTACAATGAGTATGTTATGCTTCATGTCAAAAGGACTCATGCTTCATCTACATATGCAAGTAGTTGCACTGTCTACGATAATAGCAATAGATAAACTACTTCAAAAGAGACACCTTCATTGTCTTTGGTTGGTACCGGACTTGGTCAATTTCTTCGTGAAGTTGCAATAGTTCAACCAAAAAAATCAGACTTAGATTTGTATTTAAAAGAGTTAGCTGAGAAAGTTGAAGATTAAATATTTGATATTTTGACTTGAACGAAAATAAGTGTAGGGAGATATCTTAGACTATTCCAGTGACTACTAAGAGCACTTTTAGTGTAAGAGAGAGAGTGATTGATGAATATAGAAGTTGTCTAGATTCCAAAATTGTCCAAGTTTTATTGTGTTCACAAGATTGATTAAGAGATGACATGGAAGGTGATTCATTGATTCTTTTTTATTGACTATTTATATTTCTTTAATATTTTATTTTTATCTTTCTTTAAGATTAATATTTTTATTTTTAAATAGTGGATAGACTTGCTACTTTCTTTTCAAGTTTTGATTTGACTTAAATAGTTGAGTGTTATGAAGAAAATGATGTTGAAGATGAGATAGATGCATAATCTAAGTCATTTCTACTTTTATCATGGTAAAATATTTTACATCATAAATTTTTTTAATAGTTTTTTAAATCCTTTGTCTAATATATTCTCTATTTTCATGCAAGGTGTACATGCCAAGAATGAGAAGATGACCGAGTTTAAAGTCGTAGAGAGCTAGCTAGTTTATTATCTTATTTTCAGTTTATTTTTATATTGTCTTTGAGGATATTGTAATATTCTATATGTTTGTACTTGTAATTTCATTTTGTTCAAAAATGATGATGATATAGAAACTTTGTTGAAATATGTTTCTTTATTATATGGATCATTTTTTTCAATTTAAATTGTATTCTAATTGAGTTAATTTGTGCCATAAATTTTACTTTTGCATTTATTAATAACTATCTTCTAACTACTTGTTAACCGTATTTGTTTGAATGCTAAAAATGATTTTCCAATGTACCATAAATTTTACTTTTGCAAATGGTTACAGTCAAGGGGGGGCAATTGCACCCCCCTTAATTTTTTGTATTAATTTTCTCTCTTAATTTCTTGAGTGAATTAAATTGATGGGAATGTGAAGATTTTTTCAACTTTATTAAAATTTTATTAATTACCCCCTTCTAAATGTTTCTAGCTCCGCCACTGATTACAGTCCTTTCTTAATATATACAGCAACGAATAATTCATTATCCACACCATATCTGATCTGTTGACGGCTAGAGAAAATTGAGCTCTGATGGGCTAGACCGATGCCCTTTATTTTGCATGTACCGCCACTAGGAAGTGGGATGATATAGCTGGGCTTAGGGTCCGTTTGTTTCCATGTAAAACTTCTCACCAGAAAAAGTTTTCTAGGAAAACTTCATTCATTCCCTCATTTGGTATTATGTAAAAGTAAAATTTGTAAAAACAAATCCTAAAACTACCGGATTTTGGCATCCGCGCAAAAAGCACGGATGCCATTTTCCGGTTTGCATCGGCTGCGCCATTTTGCCCAGAAACATGAATGTACTATTCATTCAAGATGGACTTTTATTTTTGTTCCACTCATTTAAATAATGTTTGTTAAATTTAATTATTTTTCATTAGTTAATTTTTTTTTACTTTTTTATTAAAATATCTGTAGAATACTATTCATTCAAATTGTGTTTTTATTTTATTTCTCTTACTTTAAATTATATTTGTCAAAGTTGCTTATTTTTCATTAGTTATCTATTTTTTTATTTTTTAAAAATATTAAAAATAAAAAAAATAAAATAAAAAATTGATGAATAGTATTATTACACAAGGAATATATGACTCTCTCTCATTTGAATAGATCATAAGATCTCATATCCCTCCATACAACTTTATATTTTCCTAACAACCAAATAAATAATGACGTTTCATTTTCACGGAAAAGTTATTCCGTGAAAAACTATTTCTCTCTGAAATTATTTTACATACAACCAAATGGACTCTTAGTTTTTGTTCTCCCCTTCATGGGCCAAGGGAGCAGGAGGTCATAATGGATGGATCGGGCCACCTTTACCTCCCCACAGTTATTATCATATACTCTTGAAAAGAAAAAAGATACAAAAATGCCATTATCATGACAAATGTTCATGTATTTTTTCTCCTCAATACGTGGAGAAATAAGCAATTACAATAGCAAAGGGCCAAAATGGGTCAGGGAAGGTACAAACTCCGTATATGTTTTATATGCTGACGGGTATTATACTCATTTAATTAATACATCTCGATCCTAAAACCCGCATATGAGATCCCAATTGCATGGCGCGGGGAAAATTTTCTTTTCCTTTTTTTAATATGTAAGTGGACACATCACACATTATATATGTTCACAAATCCGCTAGCTACGCTCCAGATCAGCACTCCACGTCATCTTGAGCGTGAAAGAAGAACATTCCGAAGGATGCCATATCCCTTTTTTTTTTTTACACAAAAATAAGTTGCATATATTTCACGAAACGGGGTACATGCACGGGAGGGTTAGGCGGAGGCCGGCACATGGCAACTACAGCAGGTATCAGAAGTAACAGGATATGGTTTAAATAGGGTGTCATGAGACAAGGGACCAATGGTTCAAAAAAAGAGGACAAAAATCTAAGATCCACCAGAACCACCGTCGCACAAGCGATGTTGATTTTCACCGGCAATTTTACGGCTGAAAAAGATGCGCCCTCGGCCTCCACTTGTGTCGGGGATGAGTTCAACGGGCCGTAGAGGGTAACCTCCAATAAACCAAAGCATGTAAGATGAAACTTGAAACCGTAAATTGAAAATGTCTGAATGAATAAGGTAGGACTACACAAGAATATCCGCCGCGTCGCTCCTCGCCAAGTCAAACAAAGAGCAAACAACGGGGGAGACATGAACAAAACAAGAAAGGGCACAAACGGATCACTTAGCTACTCCGCAGCCGATCCTCTAGAAAACCGATGGAGCGAACACCGGTACCGAAGACGAAAAGGATGCCATATCGTTCTCCTGACATTTTTTGCCCTTTCATAATGAAACCTTATCAAACCCTCATGACCCATCATACCTAACCTTTGAACGCTTTCTCACGTATCACACAGCAACCTGCATGCACTTTAATACAAATGGGTGGCCAAAGAATGAAATACAAAGAACACGGCTATTTATCCAGTTCCCACTAAGTCATATATAAATTTCCTGCAAACTAATTATGACAACCATTCATCACTCACTGCCACTCGAAGACTTGCATGCTCGCCATCTTTTGGTTGGGTACTGAAAATAACACCAAGACAAGAAAAGTACTACTTGTATATTTTTCTTTGAAAGGAGATCATGTAGTTCGAGTAAACAATTATAGCTAGGGTTTGGGATTTAAATATAGTGTTTTCAAATTTCTCTTTAACGGATATCATATTTTCATTTTTCGTTTTGTATAGAGAAATAGTACTGTCAAGCAATGTTTGTCACTATAAACTTAAAACGGAGTCAATGTACAATCTACGTGAGACTTAAACATATATACATACGACCGGTATAATCGACCATATGATTTGACTATAATGTTCGATTTTGGTGAAGTGAACTGAATCTATATATCCTAAAGCGTTTGTTAAAAGAGTTGAATGCGAGATTAAGTAGAGGTGAACCATATACCTTGAGGTCTTGAGGAGAGGTACATAATTCAAAACGTACGCAAAGTTGCATATATAGCTGCAGTACACCTTATATAATTAATGCCCTAATTAATAGTCGTTTAAAGAAGTGAAGTACGTAGCATTGCATGCCACGAAAGTTAGTCCTTCAAAGTATCCTTCCCAAGACTCACTTTGTTTCTTGCATCCACTAATTTCTACTTCCAACTTGTGTCCAACCTTGTCATGGAGGGCTATGGTTCAAAAGCTGGCATGGATTCCCTCACAAGCACCATGAAAACTGTATTACAAGGAATCCCCTAAATCTCCATGCTGATCACCCAGAAATAGATGCCAACTGGTAAGAAAAAAAAACTAGGGTACATAGGTTTTAGTCCATGGTGAATTTGATAGAACATTTGGCATGCAGAAGCGGGTCCGTCGATCCAAACACATCCACGCCACATTTTTGCCTCTTCCTGCATCCCGTGTTTTTTAGCTTATTTGCTTGTACTTTTCTTCTCAGGAACTTAATACAATTAAGTAGGTCTTTCTTTTAAGAGGTCACAGTTCCAATATGGTACCAGGGTATCTTTTACCTGGTAGATTTAAGCTTGGGAATACAACTTAGCTAACTTTGTTACACAACACAGGTGTTAGGGATCAATTCCAAATTTCACCACATTTGTGAATCATGTCTAGGTTGGAAGTTCTTATTATTATCTATACTATTATTATAAAACTTAGTTCTAGCTATACACGTGGCAGTCATACAACCTATCTACATCCCGCCACATCCCGCCAAAACTGTTATATGGCCTTCCTCCTCTATTCTCTTTGCTCTTTCTCCCTCCCGCGATGCAAAAAATCAAACTTGCCTCAAAACCAGGAAGCCCAGCGCGCCCACCTCTTTCTCCCTCACGCAATGTCAAAAATGTCTTTCTCCTCTTTTCTCTTTCTCCCTCCCGCGAAGCAAAAAATCAAACTTTCCTCAAAACTAGGAAGCCCAGCGCGCTCTAGCCAGACCTTCCGCAAACCAAACCTTCCTTAATTTTTGATGAATTTTTCTCCTTCTGAAAGATGTTCCCATACCTCACTTCGCCCTTCCCTGCGCGAACAACCTCGCCCTCGCCCTCGCATACTCCCCGGCCTCCGTCTTCACCACCTGCTTCGACTTATCCAGCAGGAAGAGCCCCCTTCGCATACTACCCGGCGTCGCAGCTCCTGCATCACATCCGCGTCGTCCCTCGGCAGTCGGCACGTACCGCGCCGCGCTCGACACCGCCAAGGAGGCGGCGACCAGCAGCACCAGGAGCATCGTCCCCCACCGATCCCTTTAGTCGCGCCCACGTACGTCCCCTCCTCCTTTGCTGTGTTTTTTGCAAAATACAAACACAAGTAAATTTTTGCGCATACAACACCCTCCCTCCCTGACTGCTTCACACCCTCCCCCCTCCCCGACCACACTGCCACCATTGTCCCAGATTCCTCCACCTCTTAATTGTCCCAGAAGCTTCAGTCACCTATATTTTTTTTAAATCTTATTTAGATGCATATATGTTTTTTTATACGTGCTGATGTTTAGATACATATATTTTTTCAGACTACATTGCCTTGATGATATTTTTTTAGATACATATATCTCTTAACAATGTTCTCTTAACAATTTTTAAATCTTATTTAGATGCATATATGTTTTTTTATACGAGCTGATGTTTAGATACATATAATTTTCATACTACATTGCCTTGATGATATTTTTTTAGATACATATCAAATATGCATATACTGTAAATCTTATTTAGATGCATATATTTAGATGCATATATGTTTTAATATCCTTGCTGATGTTTATAGGAATTTGACATTTCCCTGTAAATAGATGATCTATACAGATTTGATTCTATATTATTGAAGAGTTGATTCATATGATTTGTGTTCCTTTAGATTGAAGCATGCACCTATGTGATTAAAACAGAGCACGTCATCAGAGCACCTTTAGATTAGCTTAATGTGTTCATAATCCCACTGTCATCCTATGTGATGAAAATCAGAAGATGATAATCCCAGATTCCTCCACCTCTCTGCGTGTGGTGGCAGACATTCTGGAAAATAGAAGTAAAAAAGATAAGACCTTTAGATTGAAGCATGCACCCAGAGGAGGCATCAGATAGATAGAAAAGGCATCATATCTTCATTTTTTTTTTACTTCTAAGTGGTCTTTTTTATTTAGAAAACCGAACCCTCATCAAGGCAATGTAGTCTGAAAAAATATATGTATATGCACTTGATTATTGAAGATTTAATTCATATGATTTGTCTTCCTTTAGATTGAAGCATGCACCTATGTGATTAAAATAGAGCACGTCATCAGAGCACCTTTAGATTATCATATGAATTAATAATCCCATTGTCATCCTATGTGATGAAAATCAGAAGATGATTACTTCATCTTCTGATTTTTAGTTGCCAATGGATGCAAATAATTATGGCACAGCTGCACATGGTTCTGGATTCCATTACATCTTCAGTAATTTTTTGAATGTTATTCAAGGCATCAACGTTTATATAATATCCACCATATTTAGGGATTTGCCATCAAATTTTTAGTGGCATCAGATAGATAGAAAATACATCATATCTTCGTTTTTTTCTGACTTCTAAGTGGTCTTTTTTATTTAGAAAACTGAAATATCATCAATGCAATGTAGCCTGAAAAAATATATGTATAAGAGATGAGAAATAAATAGAATTAGTCAATCTAATATTTCTCAGTCTGGATTCCATAGACATGCTGCAAGTAGATGGCTACCTCATGAGGCTGACACAGTACAAGCACCAGTGTCCACTCTGCACACCAAGCATATGACCAAACACCAATCCAGGCATTTGCATTATGTCTTTTGCCTAGGTGGCTGAGGCATAGCTTAGAATTTTAGGGCAATGGATCTCCAATTCCTTGACTCTATCACTCTCCCTCCCTATCTCTGATCCTGACATTGGTCAAAATTTAAAGTGTTAAAATCCTTGCAGATTACAGTGGAACCTACTTTAAGTGTTGTGCAATACTTTGATAGAAGACCTTGCAGATTAATCCAGACTTCCATTTTCCAAAGTATTAAATATAACTTTAAAGATTAAAACATATTTTCCTTGTATATTAATGCAGATTAATGTCATCCATTAAAGGATATGCCATGGGAAGGGGGGGGGGGGTTAAATAGTGTTGTTACTATTTTGTGGTCTCAATAACTCTAATTGCATGGCATGGTTGATGTATAATTGGTTCATATCTTTTGGAGTATATATAGTTCAGTTCTTATAGATCTTTGATTAGATGTTTGAATATTATGGAATGTTAGCTATTCAATTTTAGTTTCCAAGTTATCAATTTCTATAGATAATATTAGTTTTGTGACTATTCATTTTTTGTCATCGGCAATTAATTACATGGTTGTATGATTTTTCCTCCCTCACCACCCATCACAGATCATCCTTGGATGATCAGATACATGGGATAAAGTATTATTAGTATTGTGATCATTAATTTAGTTTTCAGGTTCTTAAGGTAGCATGTTTATAAGTGAATAAAATAAACAAGCTAATCTAGCACAATGAATTAAGCAATCAAGTGCCTGGGTTATAAGCATCTTCTGTTGCCCAAAAAAAGATGCTATCCATACCTATGAGAGTCTACTAAATCATACTACAAATATTTAATCCCAAATTATGTAAAGCACACCAAGGCTAATTTCTGAACCACAAATCATTAATAATGTCGGCCCTAGAAAGAATTAATATTTCTTTCCATTTGTTGCTCATTTTGTTTATCTGGATTTTCTTTCCCATTAATATGCAAAATACCTTCCTTATTGCTGTAAATGTATTTTTACTCCTTTATGTTGTTTTCCTATTCATGTTGTGCTCCATTGTCAGTTTGCTTTGCAATGACTATAAATAAGAGTCAAGGCCAATCACTTTCACATGTTGGTTTGTATCTTCCAAGGTCAGTTTTCAGTCATGGACAATTATATGTTGCTGTTTCGAGAGTTAAGAGTAAAAAGGGATTGAAAATTTTGGTGACAGATAAGCAAGGAGAAATAACAAACACTACAACTAATGTTGTGTTTAAATAAATATTTCAAAATTTGGCATAGGTAAGTATTATACTCTGCTAGCCTTTTTATTTATTTATCTTCCCATCCCAGATTTATTTTTAATTCATCTTAAAATATAATATTATTGCAGTGTTACATTTTTATATCATATGTTGTGACATTATTTAAAATCAAATAAGATGATTCATTTTTTGTCATGCAGATTATGGCTCCCAAAATTGATTTTATTGATGAGATTAATCCATTTAAGGAGACATGGAAAATCAAGGTGAAAGTAACAACTCTATGGAATACAGGCAAGTTCAACAATCCTGAATAAGTGTTTAGTATTGATTTTATTTTAATAGATGAAAAGGTAATTTGTCTACTGTTCAAATATATATATTTTTATTTTGGTATTCATTAAATGTATTAATATTATTTATTAACAAGGGAGAAAAATCCAAGCAACAATGAAGAAAAGTCTCATCAATAAATTCAATTGTCAATTGAAAGAAGGTAGTTCTTATATAATTACAAACTTTGGAGTTGGCGATAATATTGGAAGCTATAAGTCTACTCAACATGCCTTCAGAATCAACTTTCTTTATTCAATGTCTGTTAGAGAATGCCATGACATGTTAATGCCTACCAAATCATTTGATTTCATCTCATTTGAAGACATCACTTCAAATCATATTGATGTCACATACTTGGTTGGTAAGTAAGCTATTTTATTAAATGATGTCTTCAAAAATTTTAGATCTAAAATATATAATATATTTTCTTATTTAAATTGTTCACAGATGTAATTGGGGAGCTGACAGGTATTGGAAATCTTGAAGAATGGGAGAACAATGGAAATAAAACTAAAAGATTGACATTTGAATTAGAAGATGAGCAGTAAGTACTCTTCATTACATTATGATAAATTTTTTTTTGAGTATGTTGAAGATTAACATTTTTTTGTAAATTTCTAGAAAGAAAAAATTAACTTGCACAATGTGGGGTAATTTTACTGAACAAGTTGCAAAAGATGTATTACATGATGTTACTGCACCATTTATCTTAATTTTACATCTAGCGAGAATCAAGATGTGGAAATGTATTTCACTAAACCTAATATGATAGTTTTTAAATTATTTTCGAAAATTTTATTTCATAAGGTATTTATATAAATTTTTTATCAGGCATTGGCACTTTGTCAAACTCTTTGCACACTACTCGAATATTATGTGATCAAAATTTGCCTGAAATAATGGAATTCAAAAGCAGGTATAGTTTTATCACAACAAATAAATTGTAATACATCTTGCATATTAATTTATTCTTTCTTTATATATCCATATACAGACTTTTGGGTGGACAAGAAATATCTTCGAAAATTTCTCAAATATCAACTCAATCATCATATTCTTTGAAAGAAGATTTGCTTCAGTTAACAAAAAGAAAATTTTTGGATGAAATTCGGGAGAGATGTCAGGTAAAAAATAGAATACTAAGATATATTACATTTTGTTCATACAAATTGACAAATTTATTGTTCAACATATGATTAGTAAAATTAAACGGATTTGACAAGTTCTTGCAATACAGATTGGTCAATATGTAACATCAGCGAAAGTCATGAAAATTGAGACAGAATACAATTGGTTTTACAACTCATGTAATAAATGTAGAAGGAAAGTTAAACCAGATGGTGGCCAATTCTGGTGTGACAAATGCTCAATCTTTGTAAAATTTGTTGTTCCAAGGTATTATTTCAAACTTTCAATTATATTTTTGAATTTTGATTGATTATAATATGCATATTCTAAAGAATTTATAAATTGTTTTATGTATAAAGTTCAGCTTAGAGTTATTGATCATACTGGAAGTGCATCATTTCTGTTGTTTGATCGAGAGACCAATCAAATCCTTAATAAAACTACCATAAATTTACGCGACAAATTGATAAAGGTAACTTCTCATAAGAAATTTAGACCTACAACATATTTCATTATATTTCAATATGAACTTCTTACTTTCTTGACATGATGGAGATACTGAGTCGTTCCCAAAAGAGTTAGATAATTTTCTTAATAAAAGATTCATCTTCAAGATCCAAATTTCGGAGTTCAACCTTCAGCAAAAGTGGCTTATTTATATATACAGTTATTCGTGTGACGGATGATGACAGTTTAATTGAAGAATATTTGTCTTCTTCAATTGTAATTATTAACCGAATTACATACAGTACTTATTGTATTTTTCTAATGCTCAAAGTAATATTATTTGTCTTATTATTTTCAGGAATCAAATGAAAATCTTGAACTGGATGAGAGCATCAAACATGGTGAACAAATTACTGATGTGGATACTGTAAGTGCACCTGTAAATTAATTTACATATTTTTAATTTCTAAAAGTGAAAAGTATTAAATTATAAAAAGTGCCGTATTAATTATAAAGTGACATTAATTAAATTCTATATCTATGATTCAGGATACATTTCAATTGCATATTCTTCCAGTAGCATTACTTCATTGAAGAGAAGTATTCCAGACAATGATCGTGGAGAAGATTTATCTGTTGACACTGTTCCTGCACAACATTCATGCAGCAAGATGAAAAAAATTAAAATTGAAAAAGAAAATGTTTGAAGTTGAGATGACATCTGTTTTTATGAATCTTACATGACACAGGGAAAACTTTTGTGAAGACTTTTTATTTACTGACATTTTAGATTTATCACTATATATATTTCATATGTTTCTTACTATGTTGTTAGATATGTTGTTTCTTTTTTACAAACATAATGATGTTGGAAAAGTTATATTTTCTTGACATGTAATTTGAAAATTTATATTCATATATAATCTTAGACAAATTTTTTTACAGTCATCGTAAAAAAATTATTCAGACTAAACATATAATTCAATCCAATTTCAATATAAAAGATATTTATATATTCAAACAACTAACTAGGTTTACTATTTTAGATATTATTATTTTTTAAAATTTAAATATTTAAAAGCTTCCCGTGCATCGCACGGGAAAAGAACTAGTACTAATATAATAATTCTCAGTCTTGGTGCTGCCACGTGGCAACGTCAGGACACTCTTATTCCCGCCTAAATTTTTTCGATATAAAAAATAAAAAAAAAATCACAAGACAATTCCTCTATTTTTCAAAAACTTTCCTTCATTTTTTAAAACCTTCCAAATATATATATGAAAAGAAGATATAAGGAAAGAGACGATAACAAACATATAAACCTTCCTCTATCTATTTTCCTAATATAAAAGTAAAAAATGCCACCGAAGGTTGCTCCATTTTTCAAAAACTTTCCTCCATGTTTTAAAACTTTTCAATATCAAGAAATCTATATTATACTAATAATACTCACTTTTAGAAGTACATGGGACAGCACGAGAATATTTTATTTTCCGGCTAAACTCTCTCTCACCTCTTTTCTTTATATCTATCTTTTATTTCTCTCTTTACGTAGCCTTTGCCGCCTTCATTTGATTTTTTTTTTTTTTTTTGTAAAGTTTCTCTTTTCTTTACGCTGCGACCTTTCAGTGTTCAACGAAAATAGCAAGCGCCTTCAACGCAGCACCAGTCCCAGGACAACATCGCACCGATTTAAACGCCATCATCTGCGCACAGCTAGCCGTCGTTGTAGTCGCCCTCTCCTCGCGCACCGTCCTTCGCCAGCACGCCGCCCCGCCGTGCTGCAGGCCACGGTGCCACCCCAGTCGTCCGGTCGCTCTCGGCATCACACTCCCTTGCCCCGTCGGCCTTCGCCTCTGCTGTGTTGCACTCTTGCTAGCCACACTTGCCGACGCTCGCCTATTGTCGCCTCGGTCGATGCGCACCGCTAACCATCTCCGTGCTTCCCGTCAGTACGCCGACCTAGCCACCAGTGCACCAGGCCAGTCGTCGTTCGCCCAGCCACGTCCGCCTCCACTCTCCATCGCTGTCCTCCCCGCCGTGCACACCACGCCTGCGCCGTTCGCTAGGGGCCGCATCCGCCTCCACCCTTGCGATGTAGCTGTCATCGCGCACACCTCAGCATCAGTGCTCGCCGCCCCGGCCGCGTTCGTCCCTGTTCTCCAGAGTGAAAAAGTTTCTTGATCATACCTTCTCCAGTTCGCCACCCCACGTCTCTTCCAATTGTCTTTCGCTCACACAAACAACTCTCTCTATTCAAGGCGATTTCCAATACCTATGTAGATCTTTCTCCCAATTGTTCAAGGCGCTTTCCCCGTCAGCTTCTGACAACTTCACTTTCACCGTTTTCTCAGATCCCCTGCACCCGGGGCATTGAGCTGGATGCGGATGTAAATGCTAACATGTGCTTCTGCATGCATTTTCGCTGACGCAAACATTTTCGGACATCAACCAGATCATCGAACTCTGCAACTTCACCGGCGGGTTCAAATCCAAGGTCCACGCCATCATGGACAAGTTCGCCGAATGCGGGCTGCGGTCACTAGGGGTCGCGAGACAGACAGTGCCGGATAAGTGCAAGGAGTCCGCCGGGGCCCCATGGGAGTTCGTGGGTCTCCTTCCCCTCTTCGACCCCTCGCGTCACGACAGCGTGGAAACCATCAGGCGAGCGCTGAACCTGGGCGTGAACATGAAATTGATCTGGTCCCGGAGTTAACGGGGTTCACGAGCACGTAAGAGGTGTTCGACGTATGTATATATATGTACGTCAATTAACATGTACATTACTCTATATTTGGGCAGAGCACAAGTACAACATCGTGAAGAGGCTGTAGGAGAAGGAAGCACATCTGTGGGATGACAGGAGACGGTGTGAACGACGCGCCGGCGCTGAAGGTGGCAGACATCGCGATCGCGGTGGCAGACGCGACGGACGCAGTGAGGAGCGCGTCGGACATCGTGTTGATGGAGCCTCCACGGTGAACTCCTGCATTAATCGGTGCAGTGCCTCGCCTCCATTGCCGTTCATACAGTACACCGTTGCTCATCTCCCTCCTTCTCATGGGTGTGGGTGGCGGGTATCAACTGTTAGAAAAAACAGAGTACCGTAAAAGAAGAGAATCTGGGTTGCCAGACCCCAACACCCAGCACGAGTAGAGATATCACGGCCGGCCAGAATCCATGCACACCTTCAAGATCCACTCCAGAATGCCCACATAACATCCCATTGCTTCACATGGATCTGCAGAGATATCATGGGAAGAAAGTACCGGAGGACATGCATTGAAGGGTATTGAAATTAATAACAGTTGGGTTCCCCCACATGATTTGTATCTTTATGGGGATTTCAGAAGCATACGTCGTTATGTAAAGTCCATGCCACAGCAATGTCCAAGGGCATGCTGGGATGAGGTCTCTGACTTATTTCTTTCTATGATGAGACTTGCAAAATTAGAACAATCATCTGCATAAACAGAAATATCTCCTATCAAATAAATTTGTCTTATCATGTAACTGAAGAGGATAGTAGAAAGTTTTTTCAGAAAATATATACATATATGCACATCTAGGTCTTTATTGTAAATAATATATAAAACTTATTCGGACGGGTATATAAATTACCTTTGCTTACATGGATAAACAATAAAAATAATAACCCTCTTATATGTGAAATTACATAATATAAAAAATTAATTTATAATTTTGATGTTTAATTACTAGAATTGCATTGTGCATGTGAACTTTGTAGGATTGAGTTCTTTAAGATCTTTTTGTTTGACATGTTTTAATAGTCATTTTATGAAAAAAAAATTTAAAAAATCTTCTTCTATTTGTTCTATTTAATTTAAAAATACTCATAACTATGTATATTAATGATAACATAAATTTATATAAATTTAAAAACTTTTGCGTACAATCCACATAAATTTATATAAAATTTAAAACTTTACCGTACAATCCATAAGCATAATTCTATACATTTTGTATGTTTTTTATTTTATGATAATTTTAGATATATTTTTCTTTCTTTAATTATTTTCAAAGAAATATATATATATATATATATAATTAAAATTTTAAAACTTTCCGTGCAACATACTATATATATAACACAATCTTAGCAAGCTGGCGTGGCAGTAGCAGAACAGTCTCCGCACAGAACTCATAAAAGATTATATACTTTCACTTTATATTGTTGATATTATGATGTTATTTAAATCTTTAATTTACTTTTAATATAATTTTACTTAAAACATTCCCGTGTATGGCACGGATGTCCAACTAGTATATAGATATATAGCAGTTTTCGCATCTAGGACATAGATGCACATCAAAACCTTGATTTGCACGTCAAAAGCCTTCCTATTCTTCTATCACCTTCCATATATAACTTGACGCCCTTAAAGCATGCACATGTAATTAATTAGATGGCAAGGACTCCAGCAAGCATACAAATTAACAGTGTACAGCTAGAACAGACGGAAGAGAGGAGAATATATATCTGAAACAGTACTATGAATAATTGCAGTCTGTAGGTTGATGCCAATCGGTACTTCGTATATTAGCTAATTCTTCTCTCCGTTCAACCCTTCAGAAGTACCTCGCTACCCTTCTTCATCAGTTCACCATGCGGCAGTTCCTCCTGATCTCGCCGCTGGAGCCGGTGAGGGGGCTGATGTCCCCCATCTTTATCATGGCTGCCGCGAAGTCGGAACTGAAGGCCCGAGAGCTGATGCTGTACCCCCTGACCAGTAGGGCTGTAAACGGATCCGGATATTATCCGGATCCGATTCGGATTCGTATCCGGTTAAGTGGATATTATCCGTTTAACACATATCCGACGGATCGGATTTCGGATACGGATAATATCCGAATAATAAACGGAGCGGACACGGAAATGAGTGATCCGTTCCGTTTAAGATCCGCTCCGAAACCAAATGAATGATGACCGTTAGATCTTAGATCTAATGGTCCATATATAATATATAAATATATAAAAAACCCTACCTTCGCCGCCCACTCACTACTCGGTCTCCCACTCCTGGAGGCGAGACCCCCATCGCCGCCGCGGCATCATCAGTTCATCACCCCCCAGCGGCATCGCCAACACGGTTGCACAGATGGACGCGGTGGCAGCGTCGCGACCCGCAGGCCCTCCTTCGACTGCAACACCGCCGGCCGACGACCGGCGCTACCCCGCTCGCGATTCACGAAGATCCGTCCCCCCCACCCCCCGGGTATCCCTCCTCTCCGGATCTCTCTCTATCTCCCCACCGGTATCCCCCTCTCCTTCCCCGGCCGGTTCCTGCCTGGCCGCGTGTGTCTTGGAAGGTTGACCCCCCCCTTCCCCCTCTGATATCCCCTCCCCCCCTCCGGAAACACCCCTTCCCTGGTCTTCCCCCCCCTCCGCAACACCCCTTCCCTGGTCTTCCCCCTCTCTCTATCTGTCTGTCTCTCTCTTTCTCTCTCTAGATCTCTCTCTCCGGCACTACAGCAGCCCTCCCCCTCTGTCCCTCACTCCCTCTGTCTATCTCTCCCTAGATCTCTCTCTCCCCACTGGTGCTGGAGGAGGCTCCGGCAGCCCTCCCCCTGCTCCCCCCCCTCGCTCCAGCACCGCAACAACCCTCCCCCCTCCCCACCTGATTTCTCTCTCTCTCTAACGTTGTGCCTATATTATAAACAGAGGCACGCTTTGTCCATTACAAGCAGAAAAAAGAAGAGGACGAGGAGACTGTGGCAGCACCCTGTGGCTAGTGCGTTGCGCGACTGCTGCTCATCGTGAGGGGGGAGGTGAGGACCAGCTCCAGAGCTCCTCACCGCTGTAGCACTGCTCTCACTACAAGAAAAAGCGGATATAGCGACCGATATTGCGACCACATAAATTGGTCGCTAGTCGGTCTCTATCAGCGACCAACTAGAGACCGATAGATTCGGTCGCATATAGGAGACGGAATTTGCGACCGAATTAAGTGTGGTCGCTATATCGGTCGTTGTAGCCCTAATTACTACCCCGACCAACCCTTTCCCTCCCTCAACTTCCCTCTCGTCGTTCCCTCCCCCCCCGACCAACCTTCCCTCCCCTTCCGTCGTTGCCGGAGCTGCTAAGGAGCTCGCCGCCGCGTGCAGCCGCCGTCGACATCGTCGACTCCGCCGCCACTGTCGCCGCCGAGGAGATCGTCGCCGCCTGCAGCCGCTGTGGACGTCGTCGCCGCCGCTGTGGACGTCGTCGCCGCCGCTGTCGGTACCCGTCACCACTACCGCCTGCCCATCGCCGGTTAGTCGAGCTCCTACCCCCGCCCCCTGCCCCCTTCCTCCTCCCTCCCTCCCCTCCCAACTGTCGCCACTGTCCCCTACCCCCGCCCCCTGCCCCCTTCCTCCTCCCTCCCTCCCCCGCCGAAGAAATCCCCTGCCCCCTTCCTGCTTCCCACCCTCCCCTGTGCATCCCCTCCCCCCTTATTTGCAATCTACTACCCCTCTCCTCTCTCCCCATCCCTCCCCTGTCGCCACGTACCTCTCCCCACCCCCCTGCCGCCACACCCCCCTCACCTCTCTCCCCATCCCCCTGCCCCCGTCCCCCCACACTCTCCCACCGTACCACCCCCCCCCCCCGCCTCATCCCCTCTCCCTCTGTGCGTTGTTGCCCCTCTGCCACCCCACCCCCGCACCCCCTGCCGCCGCTCTCCTCTGACTCTTCCCCTCTCGCCACCCCCCCCCCCCCCCATCTCCTCGTCTCCTTCTCTTGCCATAGGTTTTCCTCTCTCTATGTTTGTCTAGGTCCTTCACGTCATTTGGAGGTTTTTGGTGCGGATCTTAGCAACATTTGGTTCAAGTTGTTAGTCTCTGGAAGACTCAAGATATACAATGTCATGGTTGGATATATCTGATGAACAAGTTTGTTTTTTGTCACGTCACTCTTAGACAAGGGCCAGTAGGGGCCGACACTCTTCACCGCCATTGCTAGCTATGCTAGCAGTCTCCTTGTCTATATTGCCTAAAAATGGGATAAAAGCAGGGGTGAGTTTAATGCGTTTAGTAGGAGTTACATATCAGTAGACATTAAATTTACATTCTTAGCATTTTGACAAGTACGTAAAAATCCAAAAAAATTAAATCAGGATGAATGCAGTCAAGTTTAGAGACATTAATCATTTAAGCTTGCATATCAACATTCACTGTCCAACAAAATTTATGTTGTCAGTAGAGGACAAAGAATAGATGCAAGGTATCAATAGGCAAAATATATAGGAACTTTAATCACAAACTGATCAGCTTCAATATATAGTAAGGGATCTTTGCAATTGCACTGTCTATAACAGATGTTTAATTATATATAGAACAGTCAGATTTTCGATGAGATTGGCCATTAACGATAAGCATTCAATAACATTTCATTCGTATCAATGCACAGTTCATTCAGTGGAAAAAATACCAAGACACTAATTTTGCATTTCATACCCTTGCTATGCCATCACCTCACATCCGTACTCCTCCGATGGTTGAATTGAGTACTTTGGGTCTCAACCCAGCCCTCAAACAAAAGCATAGGGTCATGGGACATCATCCTTCGGGCATATAGTCTCCATTTTCATTGATAATCCCCATTAACAATATGGCCCAAGAGAGTTCCAATAATGAAAGGTAATTAAGCTCGAAAGATGGCCTTTTTACAGGCTCAGGAAAAAACAAACTAGGGGTGTTAATGGGTCGGAGTCAGAAACAACAGTTTGCCAGTGTCTGCCCATTTTTCTTCCACTATTTGATGAATATGCATGTATTTTATTACCAGTTGAAGATATGGTTCGAGGACGGCGTGGGACTTCTTCAGGTGGGAGGGGTGAGGGTAGTGGGAGGGGAGAGGGTAGTAGGAGGAGATTTACTTCCTTTTCTACACCGGCAGTAGGTATGTATACTTTGATTTGTATGCATTGCGATATTTATTTAAATTAATTCTTTATGTCATTGTGGTAACTTATTCTTATTTTCACAGGACCCACGACCTCTGTACCGGTACCATCGACCTCTGCACCGATACCACCGACCTCTGCACCGCTACCACCGGCAGTAGGTATGTATACTTTCATGTATAATGCATTGTAGTATTTGTTTAAAATAATTCTTTATGTTTTTGTGGTATATTATTCTTATCATTTCAGGATCCACGACCTCTGCACCGATACCACCGACCTCTGCACCGCTACCACCGGCAGTAGGTATGTATACTTTCATGTATAATGCATTGTAGTATTTGTTTAAAATAATTCTTTATGTTTTTGTGGTATATTATTCTTATACCACCGATGCTTATACATTTACCATCGGCAGCAGGTAGATTGACAGCCTCTGCATCTCCATCACACATGGCGAGTAGATCTACACCAGGTATGTTCATTTACATTTCTATTTTTTTTATAGTTTGTTTTATTTATACTATTTAATTCGTATAGTACATGCTGATGACGAGACGAGTCATCACGAGGGGGAGGGCAGTTATAATGAGACGATGCGGGCAGTGTGGATAAATGAAGGGTATGTAATGCATTATTTTTGTTATGTATTCGTCATTGTGGTATTAATATTCTCAATTTCAGGAATAAAATAGAGCCAGCCCAAGCATCACAATTTATTACAAAGACAATTCAAGCACATATTCCAGGCCCCATCCATCGCTTTTCTGATTTTTTATCTTATTTTATCATATTAAGTCATTTTCAATTCTTATTTGAACACACTTATTGTTATGTAACATATAATTTTTTTTTTGTTAATATGTAGAAGAATCATCGATTCACAGAGCATTCACACGAGTTACGTGCTAGATCTGCATGGACAAGTACTGCAAGAGCAAATTTCAAACATCTTATGTACAATGTTCGAAAAACTGCAGAAAGAGCATGTGCAAGTACAGATAAGAACGAATGGAAGGAGCATGGGCCTGTGTGGATGAGAAAGGAGTATTGGACGGAGCTGTGCGACATTTGGGGAGCGGAGAAATGGAGTGAAAATTCAAGCAAAGCAAAGCAAAACAGAGCAGCGCATCCTGAAGCGAATGTACACACGAGTGGCTCTGTCTCCTTTGCAACGCATAAAGCGAGATTGGTAAGTATACTTCTACATTTGTGAATTTTTTTTAATCTAATAATAAACTGTGATTTATTTGAATAACAGAAAGTACAGTTCAAGCGGCCACCTCAATTTCAAGAGCTTTTTGATGAAACTCATAAGAAGAAAGGGACAAATGATTATATTAGTGAGAAAGCTCGGGAGGTAGCGGTAAGTGTATACACTAATAGTTTTCATTTATTGTGGTTAAACTGTAGAATAATTTTGTTTTACTTGTTTTATTTTTTGCAGGAGTCATATAGTAGAGGAATGGATGAGAGGTACGGGGATGACAGTCAGCGTCCAGAGTTGGATCCTGACATTTGGGTTGCAGCATCTGGGACACCCAAGAAAGGCCATGTCTATGGTTTTGGACATAGCTTGGGCACGACCAAGGTGATATCATCATGCTCGAGTTCGGTCTCACATGCGACCTCTCCATTTACCACACCAGCAGCCCCAGGTGTTTCTTCCAGTGCCGGCCCGACCATGACTCCGGATATGTTTAGGGCGATCGTCAACGAGACCGTCTCTCAGAATATCTCAACCATCGTCTCTCAGACCGTCTCCCAGATGCTCGTAGAATTGGGAATTCCTGTTAATAGAGCACCTCCTGCACCTCCTGCACAGCAGCCTCCGGTAAGTATTTTATTTTATTGATTTTCTATTTGTTAACTCTAAATATCATCTTACAAAATATAAGAATTTAGATTGAGGAGGGAAAATTATCACTTTCTTAACTCTATGAACTTGGGTTTGAGGGTCCAAAATTGAAAAGAAAAGTCTACTCAATCCATCGATTGTTCCAACACGACATGGGAGGTGAAAGTAACCCGTAGAAACTGACAGAGTTCAAATTGGTCTCCAAATTTGAACTTCATGCTCAAATTTACATTTCTTAAGAATAACTAATTTAATCGGGTTTAATAGGGTCAAAAATAAAAAAATAGATCCGATTAATTTGTCAATGACTCCAACACGATCGAGAAGGTGAGAGTGACTTGTAGAAACTGACGGAGTTCAAATTGGACTCCCGATATGGCTTGGGCAAACAATTTTGTATTTTCTTAAGTAGTTTAGTTTCAAATCTATGAACTTGGGTTTGAGGGTCCGAAATTGAAAATAGAGGTCAAATTAATCTATCGATTGTTCCAACACGACATGGGAGGTGAAAGTAACCCATAGAAATTGACAGAGTTTAAATTGGACTCCAAATTTGAACTTCATGCACAAATTTACATTTCTTAAGAAGAACTAATTTAATCGGGTTTAATAGGGTCAAAAATTAAAAAATAGATCTGATTAATTTGTCAATGACTCCAACACGATCGGGAAGGTGAGAGTGACTTGTAGAAACTGACGGAGTTCAAATTGGACTCCCGATATGGCTTGGGCAAATAATTTTGTATTTTCTTAACTAGTTTAGTTTCAAATCTATGAACTTGGGTTTGAGGGTCCGAAATTGAAAATAGAGGTCAAATCAATCTATCGATTGTTCCAACACGACATGGGAGGTGAAAGTAACCCATAGAAATTGACAGAGTTCAAATTGGACTCCAAATTTGAACTTCATGCACAAATTTACATTTCTTAAGAAGAACTAATTTAATCGGGTTTAAGGGGGTCAAAAATATAAAAATAGGTCCGATTAATTTGTCAATGACTCCAACACGACCGGAAAGGTGAGAATGACTTGTAGAAACTGACGGAGTCCAAATTGGACTCCCGATATGGTATGGACAAACAATTTTGCATTTTCTTAACTACTTTAGTTTCAAATCTATGAACTTGGGTTTGAGAGTCCGAAATTGAAAAGAAATGTCCAATCAATCTATCGATTGTTTAAACACGACATGGGGGGTGAAAGTAACACGTAAAAACTGACGAAGTTCAAATTGGACTGCAAATTGGACTACCGATTTGAGCAAAACGTTTAAAACTATCATTCGTCAATTTCAGTTAAATGAAAAATATCTTGCTTTTAATTTTCAAGAATAATTGATTTTTTTATTAAGTACTTAATTTTAATTTTTTTTAAATAATATGCAGGATTATTCGTCGCGAGATGTTGGACGAGACGACGACCAGGATGAGGATGACACATATGCGGAGGATTTGTGATTTCATTTTAGTTATGTGCATGTTGTCATTTTATTATGGATGTATGATGTTTGTGTGTTTGTATTTTATGTGATGAATTTGAGGTTTGTTATGGATGTATGATTAGTTTGTGTGTTTGTATTTTATGTGATGAATTTGAACTTTGTGGAGATTGTGATTTGTGTAGTTGATTTATTGTGGTTTTGTTATTTATCAGGTGATATTGTTATTTATTAGGTGATTTATCGTTGTTTATGTAAATTTCTAAAAAAAAAAATATTGTTAAATTAGCGACCGAATAGCGACCGATATAATGCCGACGCTGTTCGGTCGCTAAAATTGGTCGCTTCACCGATAGCGACGGAAAATATTTGGTCGCTAAGTCGGTCTCTAATTTAGCGACCGCATTAGCGACCATAAATATCGGTCGCTGTTAGCGACCGAAACAGCGACCGACTATCGGTCGCTGTGGGCGACCAACCTGCGACCGACAAGGGCGGTCTCTATTTGCGACGAATATTGCGACCGATATATTTCGGTCGCTATCAGAGACAGATTTTGCGACCGATAACAATCGGTCGCTGTATAGCGACCGATATATAACGACCGATTTGATCGGTCGCATTTCGGTGGTTAGTCGGTCGCTGATGGGTACAACGACCGAATAGCGACCGCATAGCGACCGAACTTGTCGGTCGCTATTTCCGCTTTTTCTTGTAGTGTCTTCCATTTGTCTTCTTCTCAAAGTGAGAGAGTGCTTGATCCGAAAGAAAAGAACACAGAGTAATCGTGTTCTATCAAACCTTCCTTTTATTTGTTTTTTTCATATGTCTCGTGCACTTGTTCTTTAATTTTTTAGTGAAAGATTGCCATCCAAGTTATATGCTTACATAATTTTCTTTATGTTCACCCCTCTGCTCACATGTACCGATCCTTGTTGTATTATTTTTCTTCCATTTAATTTTTGGCAAACTGTTTAAGTTTCTCTAGATTGTGTTTGTCCAATAAATGGGACATATAATTTGAATGTGGGACATATAATTTATAAATATTTATGTATTATGTTGAAAATTTTAGTAGTTTCATAATAGTAATCAAATAGGAATTCATTTTTCATTATATATATATATATATATATATAGAATTTTATAGAGTTTTTTCTATTTTTTAGATCACTTAATATTTGTTATCCAGTCTCATATTTTCGAAGCGGATAATATCCGTATTCGCTCCGTATCCGAACAATATCCGACTAATATATCCGCTCCGTATCCGAATTTTATTCGGAGCGGATACGAATTATCCGATTAGATATTCGGAGCGGACACGGAAAACTCATATCCGCTCCGTATCCGTTCCGTTTACAGCACTACTGACCAGCGAGTCGGTGGAGCCGCCATTGAAAAGCTCCTGGTCGGAGTGGAGGAGGCCCTTCTGGCTGAGGAGGTTCTTGAAGTAGCTGTTGTCGAAGGCGGTGGGTGTTTGGAGGTCGAGGGGCGCCAACTGGTTGTCTCTGTTGCCGGAGGAACTGGGGCACTCGGACTGTCTCTTCTTCGCGAAGGAGGCGTCGATGTTGGTCTCGTTGTAGATTCTATTCCTGAAGGAGGTGCAACGAGCTTGGCCGATGGTGTGGGACCCTGTTAAAGGCTCTCATTATATTAATTAACTTCAACTATATGTGAAGAATATGACACAAATTAAGTAATATTATTGGAGATGGATAACCATATGTACATTAATCTGTGGGTTCTATTGTATCTCATTGGATGTGCAGGGTCTAAGTGAGGACCCCAGTTGGGTCGATTGGTTAGAACTCTTGCTTAAAAGCAAGAGGTCCCGAGTTCGATTCCTGGGGGGGGGATTTACCTGATTTACATGCAATCTTCGAGGTGTGTAAATCCGGGGTTTTTCTGGTCAAGTGGGGTAAGGGCAATACGGGTATACGGAAAGTAGGAGCTGCCAAGTCCTGACCTTGGAGTTCACGAACACCAATCCTTGAGTCCACAAAGCCACACGGGGCGGGATTTCCTCGTTATCAAAAAAAAATGTGCAGGGTCTAAGTAGACCTCAGCTGCTCTAGACATTAGTTAATTAAAACTTCAATTTTTTTCTTTGTTGAAATTAATTAAGCTCTTATTTAGTAATCTCCATCACCTAACCAAATTATCTCCGTTATCTATAGATTTCACTTAAAGTAATTAACCATGGTAGGACAATACAACTTGGCTACGTAAGAACACTTGGATTTTGAGGACTTCGGGACTTTAAATCAGCTGATTTTAAAGAGTACAGCTAATTAGATATACACCGAGCACTACAACCATGCATCGTTTCCTCTACATAGAGAAGAGGACCAACGTTAAGTGCTTAGTTTATCTGTACCAGACAGCGCCACCATGTCCTTTGCAGAGAGGCCTTTCGACTGGAACTTGGAGATAAGATCGTGGAGGCTGGAGGTAGGAGAGGGGATATCGTTCAGAGGGGACTGGCCAGCCGTCCTCGCATCTCTTCTCCCCAGCTTCACATCCCAACCTGGCCCACCCAGCTGCACAGCATCCAAAACACACAGATGATATGAAAACACTCGGACGAGATGTCTCGTTCGTAGCCTTGCACAAGGAAAAACAAGGGTAATATATATAGGAACCAGTGCTTACTAAGACCACTGAGTCCCTTGCGGCGATGGCTACGATGTCGGCGCAGGAAACCACTCCTGGGCACACCTTCTCCACTTGAGACTTGATGTTGTCCACGACCTCGAATCCCCTGGCCGAGTTCCTGTTTGGCCCCGCGTTCTTCTCCCCCGTGAAGTTCTCATTGTCGTCCAGGAGCAGCGACCCGTCGCAGCCCTGCTGGACAACAAGGAGCCAAACATAGCACAGAAGCCAGAAGCTGGGGTGAGAACCTGACAACAAGACTTCTTACTTTAATCTCCTTACGTCCTTCTATATATGTCCTGTGAAGAATAGATATATATGTAGGGAGAGGGTCTAACGTTTACGAAGCAGTCGTGGAAGAAGAGCCGGACGAGGGAGGCACCCATGCGCGTCTCCTTGGAGATGGCAGCCTGGACGATGGACTTGACGGCGGCAAAGACCCCGGGGCATGACTGAGAGTAGAAACCAGGGGAGAGCTGCGCGGAGTTGCCCCCGGTTAGGAAGAGGAGGAGGACGGCTAGATGGAGGAGGGAGGCCATTGCAGCAAGATGCTTTAGGAGACCAGTGTGCATGGCTTCTTGCTCAAGCTAGCTAGTTCTACTCGTCTACGTGTTGGTATCAGGGAGTTATTTATAATAAGAGCGGCTTGGAAGCGAGTGGAGAGAGAGAAAGAGATAACTAGGAAATGATGGGGCTTCAGATGTCAACATGTGGTTTCTAACCCTAGGTGTTTGTGAGTTTGCCAAAGCGGGGATGTATACCAAGATGGGGCGGCAAGGCTCCGGCCATCACTTTCTCGTCTGGTTAATTAAGAGTACGAGCCTCAAGTCTGAGGAGACATGTGAACAAATGGGCCTTAATTGGGCTCCTTTCTCAATAGGGCTTTTATTCCCATCTGATGTGGAGTTCCCCGTTACCTTTTCAAGAGAATGCTTCAGCTGAGTGCTTCTCTTTCGTGACGCATGCAGAATAATCTTCACATATCCAAGAAGGTAAGATATCCCCACCAAATTTGAGTGGACCAAGGTTAGTTGGTTTCGTTTAGGGTGGATCATGTAATCTTTCTTGTACATAGAAAGATAGGGAATTTTTTTAAATAAGAATAGATGAACATTAGTAAATAAGTTCTCGGTGGACTTTATTAGTTGCTCTCGTCTGACTGTGTACACTTAAACTTGTAATCATTTACGTTTAATATCTTAGCAATAAAGAGTGAAGAAGCGGAAAAGTAGTCTCCTATCGTGTTTTGTTTCCACTATGCTTTCTGATCATTGCTTGCCAGTAGAGTGATTGATGTGATTAATATCCTGAAAGAAATATGGTGCATCTTCCCTGTTGCTACAACTTCAGGAAAAGGCTTATCAATTAAGAAGTTTGTCGCAATATTATACAAAAATTGGCATTATGTTATTGTTATTACCTTTCGAGATGGAATAATTAACCCATGCATCTTGTAGTTTTAACAATATGGGAAGTTCAAAGTCATGTTCTTGAACCGCACAACCATGTTTCTTATCGTCTACATAACAAAGCTAGCTAGCCCATGTCAAATAGCACAGAAAGGTATATATTTTATGATAATAGCCTAGAATTGAGTAGTGATCGGAACAAAGTACCACAAAATAGTGCTCTCTCTACTCTTCGCTGGACCAATAGTATTGGCATTTTAAAAATTACTTGCATTAAGACTTGATAAGTTTTTATGTGAGATCTACAAGTCATGTCCGTGCGGAGCAAGGCAACACTTAATTTACACCACGCGTTATTCTGAAGCATGGGCTGTTGCCCTGTCGGGTTTCAATCGCTTTTCCCTGTGCATTCTTTTAATGCATCCAAGAAAATCTACAAGCTCGCTGTCTTTTCATTCCGCTGTAGACGTGGAATTTAAAATGATTAGGCCCAAAGAAAAGTTCGGATTCCGCGTACATGTGGTGGTTGTGTCATCTTCTATAGGGGGCTAAGAAATGAAGGGTTGAAATTTATTAATTAGCTGATGATGGCCTTCAATTGATGGTTCAAGTATGCAGCAAGTTACAAATCGCCATCCCATACCCATTTTAGATTAATAGGATAGGAGGGACACGAAAGGATCCTTATCTATTCTCTGAGTCATATGTATACTCAGTGAGAAAGGTTTCGATCAGTGGAGATGCATGATATGCGCACACACTCCTATTTTATTGAGTGTTTAATTATATTAATGTGATGACCACTTAATGATAATTAAAATGATGTGCATCAAACTTTCTCATAATTTATCCCGATGGACTGGTACGTGGAATGGGGGGAGCTTTATACAAATGATCAAAACTTGGGCTTACAACAAGTATTAATACTTCAAATGGCTCATTAATTATAGGTGTTTGGCCGACATCTAATTAGTAGTTGTATTGGAAACCCACATATATAAGAGCATGGATCCATTAATAACTTACATACCCCTCACCCAACCTTAACTAATTTCTTGACATGGCATCTCGACAGAAGTGGACAAATGATTTAACTGGATTATGCTTAGAATTTTGAGTTACAACGTTCGGGCGTCTTAGATTACAGTTGTCCACCATGTTTAAAGAGAAACTACTCATCGAGAGAATATCGGCAAGGGAGTACCATATCTTGACATGTTTGTATATATATATATATATATATATATATATATATATATATATATATATATAGT
This sequence comes from Colocasia esculenta, assembly GCA_014218235.1. Taxonomy (NCBI): domain Eukaryota; kingdom Viridiplantae; phylum Streptophyta; class Magnoliopsida; order Alismatales; family Araceae; genus Colocasia; species Colocasia esculenta. Next base: position 144,395,588 of record CM024762.1, on the reverse strand, counting down.
GGCGGAGCCAAGGGGGTCAAGGGGGGGGGGGGGGCAAGTGCCCCCCTTATTTTTTTGTATATATAATTTTTTTACATAAAATTTCTCCTTATGATGGGCATATAAAGATGGACATGTGAAGATTTTTTTAAACTTTATTTATTACCTCCTCTTGCGTTGAATATCCATGAACAATTATCTTATTAATTACTCTCCTTCTAAATTGCCCCTCCTTTTAAATATTTGTGGCTCCGCCACTATATATATATATATATATATATAGATAACTTGTAGTGATGAATGCCTACTTTTCAGTAGAGTTGGTAGGATATGCATTTACTAGTGATCAAAACCTGCTCTCCAAATTATTCATCAAACTCCAAGGCGATCGAGACAAATGAGTTACAGACATCTAACCATCGGTCACCGTCTTAAAACTATAAAAGATAACAAGATGTCATCTACCGAGTATGTGCATGCTATGTATCTTCGCATGCACTTATTTAATCAATTACGCATTCATCTCAGTACCGAACTTATTAGATCAGAAAAGGAAAACGGAAGATGCTGTGTGACGCAAGTAATTAACGACCTAGCATTTTGTTTAGTAACTTTTTTAATTAAGGCTTCTTAGATGTTGACCTTAGTTTGAAAGAGACTATATCTTCAAATTGAGAGTACCTCTCTCTCTCTCTCTCTCTAGATCTCTCTCTCCTCTCTCTCTCTCTCTCCTCTCTCTCTCTGTGTTTTTTGTGTGTGTTTTTGTGTGTGTGTGTGTGTACCAATAATTGGTATCTTAGATTATTTAATCTCTGCTGACGCATGCTCATCTGGTAGAAGATCGCAATTTAACTGGACCCGGCCCGTTGGGTGTGTGTGGATGTGAGTGTTTGGGAGGAGTTGGATTTGGATTCAAAGAGTATTTTCTGCAAGAATCTGAAAGATAAAAGGACTTCCATTATGGTGGCATATAAGCTACCCCAACGATTTCAAGAACTTCTTCAAGCACATTTTGACCTCAATTTATTGCACTCCAATGTCTTCAGAGAGCATGCTAACCTCCAACAACAGATGAAAAGTGCCACAAAGGTGGAAAAATAGAAATATCTCAACTTTAATCGTAGACCGTGCACAGGTTGACGCAGACAGCTGATAATTCCTTTTATTATCTCTTTGATCACCGCTTAAGAAGTGTCCATCAGTTCACCCTGCGGCAGTTCTTCCTGATCTCACCTCTGGAGCCGGTGAGGGGGCTGATGTCCCCCATCTTAATCATGGCAGCCGCGAAGTCGGAGCTGAAGACCCCCGAGCTGCTGCTGTACGTCCTGACCAGCGAGTCGGTGGAGCCGCCATTGAAGAGCACCTGGTCGGAGTGGAGGAGGCCCTTCTGGCCGAGAAGGTTCTTGAAGTAGCTGTTGTCGAAGGAGGTGGGAGTTTGGAGGTCCAGGGGCGCCAACTTGTTGTCTCCGTTGCCGGAGGAAGTGGGGCACTTGGACTGCCTCGTCCTGGAGAAGGAGGCGTCGATGTTGGTCTCGTTGTGGATTCTATTCCTGAAGGAGGTGCAACGAGCTTGGCCGATGGTGTGAGATCCTGGCAATTATTTGACTAATCTCAATAAATTAACCACGAAGGTAATGAGAAGAACATGAGCCAAACTAGATGAATTATTATAAGATAGATGTACTATTGCAAGACCCGTTTTTAGTGAGAGGTAATAAAAGGGCTTAATGATTGAGATAAAGGTTCGCATTTTGGTCAAGTAATCTACAATATAAAAATGATTGACATTTGAGCACATTTGGCATTACTTCTTAAGACTTAATTTGGTCTTTGGATTCTAATATATATGTTGACTGGTCATTTTCTTCGCATGAACAAGGTAAACCTAGATGCATTAATCTCGTCATATACCTGACAAGGCCACCATGTCCCTTGCAGAGAGGCCCTTCGACTGGAATCTGGAGATGAGGCTTCCGAGACTGGACGTAGGAGGGGGGATGTTGTTGTTAGCAGCAGACTGACTTGCCGTCCTCGCATCTCTTCTTCCCAGCTTCACATTCCAGCTTGACCCACCCAGCTGCACACAGCATCCAAAACACATGCCTCAAACATTCATACGGGATCTCTAGCCCTCTGATCAGGACAAAAACGTGACGTGGAGAAGGTAATTGAACCAGTGCTCACAATGACTACCGAGTCCCTCGCGGCGATGGCCAAGATGTCCGCACAGGAGACCACACCCGGGCACACCTTCTCCACTTGGGATTTGATCCTGTCTACGACGTTGAATCCTCTGACCGAGTTCCTGTTTGGTCTCGCGTTCTTCTCCCCGGTGAAGTTCCTGGTGTCGTCAAGGAGCAACGACCCATCGCAGCCCTGCAGGTCAACTGGAAGTCACACAAAGAGTAGACACGATTATTAGGGCCTGACGAGATGTCTTACGTTGACGAAGCAGTCGTGGAAGAAGAGCCGGAGGAGGGAGGCACCCATGCGATTCTCCTTGGAGATGGCAGACTGGACAACGGGTTTCACGGCTGCGAAGACACCGGGGCAGGTTTTGGAGTAGAAACCAGGCGAGAGCTGCGCGGAGGCGGCCCCAGCGAAGAGGAGGAGAAGGGCTAAGGGGAGGAGGGAGGCCATTGCGGGAAGTGGCTTGGAAAGACCAGTGTGCATGGCTTCTTGCTCAAGTTTTCTGCACTGTGTGTTTACTTGTTGGTGTTGGGGAGCTATTTATATAAGAAAGTCTAGAGGATTAATGGAGTAGAGGGATAACTAGTGTTTGATGGGGTTCGAAATGTCAACACTGTTTGGAACCTAACCCACATGGTGGATATGAGTTTGTCAAAGATGTGGGTCATGTATACCAACGGGGAGCAGCGAGGCTATGGCCTTCACTTTATCCTCTCGTTAGGAGCTAGCACAACCCCTCTCGAGGTGACATGCGAACTAACTGGCTCGATTGATTTATTTTCTTAATGGTTTTATTCTTATATAATACGAAATGTTCTCCGATCTCTCTATAAAGGAAAAGCTTTATTTAATTGTGAGCTAGATGCTTTTCTTGTAGCAAATCTTCTGATCATATTGTAAGTGAAGCAAATCTGAAACAGTTTTAGGTGGACATAAAGCTGACAGATCTGAATCGATTAGGTAAACCTTTACTTGCGTATAATGACGGGTAAATGGATACTGAAGCATTAAACTGTCTTTTGGTGGACCATGTTTGCCGGCTCTATGATATGAGTAATTAATTAGATGAAAGAAAATTTTGATCAATTATATTATTTGACTCTAGACACAATCTTAAGAGACTCGCGCTATTATAATGTTTACGGATATCTCTAAAGATTGTGCCAAATTAAAGACTCTTACAAATTAACTTTTTTCTTAACTTAATTTTGTAGGCCCGCTTCTCTCTCTAGCCTGCTTCTCTCTCTAGAACCGCAGGTCCACTTCTCTCACTAGAAGGCCCGCTTCTCTCTCTAGAACCGCAGAGAACACACACCAGGGGAAAACACGCACAGCTCGGGTGGAAAAACTTTGTGAAGCATATTTTACTAAGATGGACAGGAGCCTATTAAAAGGCAAGTTCAAACACAACAACTAAAAACATCTAAAAACATGGGCACATGCATCGTGCGAGCTTTGCATGGCGCCTTTGGAGGAAAGGGAAACTGAACAAGTAAATGGTCCCTAAAAAGACTCCTAACGTGCTGGACCATGACTCCTACCACCTGAAGACTCGGACAACGAGATTAACCAACAAACTCCCCCTAATCTGGTTGTCTCAGGTGCCGACGACGCCGAGCTTCGTGCGCAGATCTTGGAACTTGACCCGCCCGAGTGCTTTTGTCAATATGTCCGCCAGCTGCTCGTCGGTGTGGATGTAGTCGACGGCGATCTTACCGCCTTCGACGCACTGCCTAATGAAGTGGTAGCGCGTCTCAATGTGCTTACTCCGGTCATGAAATACCGGATTCTTGCACAACTGGATAGCAGATTTGTTGTCCACAAGTAAAGTGGTGCTGCCGGCCTCCTTACCGAGCATTTCTCCAAGTAATTGCGCGAGCCAAACGCCTTGACATGCCGCCGTGGTTGCAGCGATGTACTCCGCTTCACAGGATGATAATGCAACGACCTTTTGCTTCTGTGACTGCCAGCTAACCGGGCTTCCCCCGAGAAGGAATACCACGCCGGTGGTGCTCTTCCTGTCATCAACGTCGCCGGCCATGTCGGCGTCACTATACCCGACGAGCTTGGCCTCTGCGATGTTTCTGCCATAGCGACACCCATAGGTCAACGTACCAGCAATATACCTGAGTATGTGCTTGACGGCGCTCCAATGCTCAGTGGTCGGCGACTCCATGAATCGGCTGACATAGCCGACTGCGAACGTGATGTCCGGTCGCGTGTGCACCAAGTAGCGGAGACTCCCAACGATGCTCCGGTACAGAGTCGGGTCCACCGGTGGATTCGAGCTCACCTTGCTCAGTTTCAGACGTGGCTCCATCGGCACATGAACCGGATTACATCCGGTCATTCCGGCCTTCTCCAGCACCTTGGCTGCATAAGCACTTTGGCGCAGGATGATCTCGCTGGCGCCCTGTTGAACTTCTATGCCGAGGTAGTAGCTCAACATGCCAAGATCGCTCATCTGAAATTGAGCCTTCATCTCGTCCTTGAAACGAGCAATGGCCCGAGTGTGTCCGCCTGTGACGATGAGGTCGTCCACGTACACGCCGAGTAGTAGACGCTCGTTGCCGCTGCCCCGAGTATACACCGCATGCTCCGACTCGTTCTTCAGAAACCCAAGCGATAATAGAGTGGAGTCGAGCTTGGCGTACCACGCACGAGGAGCTTGACGAAGCCCGTACAGCGCCTTGTGCAGGCGAAGCACTTTGTGTTCGTGCCCGTCGCGCACAAAGCCAGGCGGCTGCGTCACATATACCTCTTCGTCCAAGTTGCCGTTCAAGAACGCTGATTTGACGTCGAGGTGGTGCACATCCCAGCCGGCGTGTGCCGCAATAGCTAGCATCACCTTGACGGAGTCCAGCCGGGCCACGGGAGCAAAAACTTCGTCGAAGTCGATCCCCGCGCGCTGGACGTACCCCTTCGCTACGAGCCTGGCTTTGTGCTTCATCACCTCACCGGCGCTGTTTTTCTTCAGCTTGAAGACCCACTTCAGGCCGATGGGCTTCTTCCCTGCAGGTAGCTCGGTCAGAGACCAAGTGTGGTTGTCGGCAATCGAACTCAACTCGTCGAGCATCGCCTTCCGCCAACATGCATGTCGTTCAGCTTCCTGAAACGTCACTGGTTCGTCGTCGGTCGCGAGCAGGAGCTCCTCTGGATCGAGCACGTGTTCCCCGGTCGTGGCCAGCACGTCGTCGACGGCGCGGTAGCGCCGTGGTCCCTCCTCGTCGCCTATCATGGCCGCAGGTGTCGCATCTGACGGTGGAGACACAAACTTCATGGAGTCCGGCTCAGGTGGAGCACGTGCCGGTGTGGGCGTGACCACCCCTGGCGAGGCGCGCGCAGGGGAGGCCGCCCGCGGCGAGCCTTGCGCGCTAGGCGGGGCGCGGTTGACTGCCCCAGGGGGGGCGCGGTTGACCGCCCCGGGGAAGGCGCCCGCTGGCGTGGGCGTGGCGTGCGCGGTCCCCCTCCTTGGCGAGGCGCCCGCGCACGTGGCCGCCTTGGCCGCCCCTGGCGAGGCTGGCGAGGCGCGTTCGGGGTCCTCCCTTTGCGAGGTGCTCGACGTGGCCGATGCTGGTGAGGCCCGCGCTGCAGTGGCCGCCCCCGGTGGACTGAGCGCGGAATTGGCCTGCCCTGGTGAGGTGCTTTCTGCTGTGAACGAAGATGGAGACACGTCGGCTCCGCCCCAGTTCCAGCACGCCGCTTCGTCGAACATGACGTCACGCGTCACACCGACGCAGTTGCTCACCGGGTCATACACCCGGTAAGCCTTGGATTCGACGTCGTAGCCGATGAACACCGCGGGAACGCTGCGATCATCTAGCTTCTTCAAACCTGGGCGCGTGACCTTGGCGTGTGCGACGCAGCCGAAAGTTCTCAAGAAGTGCACCGCTGGCTTTTTCCCATGCCACGCCTCATATGGCGTCATGCCGGACAAACTTTGGGTCGGGGAACGGTTCAAAATGAACACCGCAGTACTTACCGCCTCCCCCCAAAATGAGCCGGGCATCTTCTTCGATTTGAGTAGACATCGCGCCATGGACATGATCGTCTGATTCCGCCGCTCGACGACGCCGTTCTGCTGTGGTGAGTATGGCGCCGTGAGTTGTCGCTGCACGCCAAGATTAGCACAATACTCACCAAACTCCACGGAAGTAAACTCGCCGCCCCGATCGGTACGAAGCGCACGCAGTTTTCTCCCCGTCTCCACTTCTACGCCAGCTTGAAACTTCTTGATTGCCGCTGCCGCTTCATCCTTGGTACGGAGCAACATTGCCCACATGTACCGGCTCATGTCGTCGACGAGCAGGAGGAAGTACCTCTTCCCGCCGTGAGTGGCCGGCGTGATGGGCCCGCACAAGTCACCATGCACAAGGTCGATGTGATCCTTGGCTCGGTACTTGGCGGCTTGCGGGAATGGTGCACGCCTCTGCTTCCCGATGAGGCAGCCGTCACAGAGCTGATCAGGGTGCTTGATGTGAGGAAGACCCCGTACCATGCCGGTCCTCGCCATCTTGTGCAGCGCGTCGAAGTTCAGGTGGCCGAAACGGGCGTGCCAACGCCAGGCTTCGTCGTTGCTGATCGTCGCCGTCATGCAGATGGGTTGCGTGACGTTCAGCGACACCGTGTAGAGACGGTTCCGCGTCCGCACCACCTTGGCTAGAAGTCGCCGCTGGCGGTCGCGGAGTTGCATGACGCCGCCGCGGATTAGCACCTCACATCCCGACTCATCCAGCTGCCCGAGCGAGATGACGTTGCTCCGCAACTTGGGAATGTGGTAGACATTTGAGAGGATTCGATGCCGTCCGTCGTGGGTGGTGAAGAGGATGGTGCCGCGGCCCCGAATCTCCACGACGGAGCCGTCCCCGAACTTGACCGTGCCACGGATGCCGGTGTCGAGCTCGGAGAACACCTCGCCGCGCCCGGTCATGTGGTTCGACGCACCAGTGTCGAGGTACCACATGGCATCCTTCAGCTCGCCGTCGTTTCCGAGGTGGACCTCGGCACTTTCTTCGTTGAGGTGGATGAGATCGCCGGCCTGCATCAGCGCCCCTCGCTCCTGCTCGGCGCCCGGCGACAGAGACGTCACCGCGGCCACGAGCAGAGCAGGCTCCTCGTCCTCCTCGACTTGGGTGAGGTTCGCCGCCTCCTCCCTCTTCTTCTTACGGCAATCACGCTCCCAATGCCCCACTTTTCCACAGTAGCGGCATTTGTCCTTCTTGACGTCGCGGCCAGAGTTTGGCGAAGTGCCACTCCCGTCATGCGCAACGTCCTTGCCGCGTGCGGCTTTGGACTTTCCGCGGCGTTTGGTGGAGCGGCTGCTGGAGGGGCCGCTCTGCTCGCGCTGCCGCATGCGTGCGAGCCACTCCTCCTCCGTCAACAGGAGCTTGCCGCCGCCGTTGCCTTCGTCCGGTGCCTCCGCCTCGAGCCGCTCCTCGACCGCCTTGAACCGGCCGGTCAAGTCCTCTAGTGTGAGAGTGTTCAGGTCGAGGAGGCTGTCAACGGACATGACCATCTGCGAGAAACGCTTGGGGACGACGCGAAGAAACTTCTGCATGACGTGCTTCTCACTGATCTTGTCTCCCAGCATGGAGAGCTTACTCACAACGCCGGTCAAGCGCAGAGAGAGCTCGTCAATGGACTCACCAGGTTTGTGCTTGAGTTCCTCGAACTCGGACCTGAGCGTCTGGGCCTTCACGTCGCGGACGCGCTCCGACCCGATGCGCAGCGTCGCGATAGTGTCCCATGCTTCCTTAGCTGTGGCTTTCACCGCCAGAGTTGCCAGCATCTCCGACGGCACAGCACGGAGGATGGCCTCCAGCGCCATGCGGTCGTTGCGAAAGCCGACGTCGTCTTCAAGATCTTCGCCGACGTCGACCGCCCGCCATAGGCCTCTCGCTTGCAGGATGACCCTCATCAGGAGGACCCAATCACCATAGTTTGATCGAGTCAGGGTGGGGTAGGAGGTCGGCCCAGCTGTGAGCCCGACCGGTTCCTTCGTCATCCTCGGTAGCGCGAGTTCACGTCCCGAGCCACTTGCCGCTGAAGGGGTCGAGGGACTCCCTGCCGGTGTCTTGGGGCCAACCTTCGGCATGCTGCAGAACCTGCCGCTCTGATACCAGATGTAGGCCCGCTTCTCTCTCTAGCCTGCTTCTCTCTCTAGAACCGCAGGTCCACTTCTCTCACTAGAAGGCCCGCTTCTCTCTCTAGAACCGCAGAGAACACACACCAGGGGAAAACACGCACAGCTCGGGTGGAAAAACTTTGTGAAGCATATTTTACTAAGATGGACAGGAGCCTATTAAAAGGCAAGTTCAAACACAACAACTAAAAACATCTAAAAACATGGGCACATGCATCGTGCGAGCTTTGCATGGCGCCTTTGGAGGAAAGGGAAACTGAACAAGTAAATGGTCCCTAAAAAGACTCCTAACGTGCTGGACCATGACTCCTACCACCTGAAGACTCGGACAACGAGATTAACCAACAAATTTGACGCATCCAATTAAATTATAAACGATCGATATACGTTCATCAGACAACATTGAATAATTCTTACGTTTCAGCCATCCCATTTGTTGTCAAATGACAGTTGTAGATCTTGCTTTGTTTTTACTAAATTTTCTGATCATTGCTTGCTGGTAGAGTGGCTGGTGCGTATGCTGGAACAGTGTCCGCTGGCCAGCCTCGAGGAAGCGAGAAAAGAAGAGTATATGCTTTTTTAAAACTCCACCTTTTGAAGACTCAGAACACTCGGAAGCCGCCGATGACAAAGGGAGCACCTTTAGTTAAGGGAGTGAACATGTCAAACCGTTTATATAAATCAATTGGCTTTATGATCATGTCAGTGACCTTATGATTGGAGCCTCATATTTCAACATTATGGGATTAACCCATCATCTTAAACTCCTAATTAGGAAGCCTTCCATCCCTCATAAGCCAGCTGCTTAGCAATTATATATGTCCGTAGTTAATTAACGAACTTAATTCTCACAGTCCATCTTCCTTCGAGATCATTTACCATCTTTTAGGACAAGAGCTACCTTGGGTCGTCTGATGGTTTTTCATGGGTTTTCTTCGCAGATATGCGTGATTAAGAACGTATGCACTAGTTACATGAAAATCACAGAGAAAAAAAAATTCAACAAAATTAAGTGTTACTCTAGGAAATAATTATTGTACTTCTGAAAGGATTCCATTGGTCATGTGAGGGCCAGCGCAGTAATGTACGTACCCGACCAATAGGAACTCATACAAGTGTAATAAATATTTTTCCTTTTATAGATTTTAAACCGCATACACCATATGTTGAGCCCTTTTTGTTCTTTACTTAGAAGATTTAGGTTTAAGTACGTACTATCACAAGATAAATGTTAAGATCTACAGCTCAAGTAGTACTGTCGTTATTTGCCTTCTCAATCAGGCCGTAGGGTTGGGGGCAGCATGCATGTGCTTTTAAAATTTGCCAAGATACAGACATTAATAACTTTCTTTATGCATATATATATTATTGGGAGAAATGGGGTTGTTGCTTGGGTTCAAACGCTTTCTCCGGTGTTCGCTTTAATGCAATAAGATCGCTCTTCTTCCATCCTTCTGTAGCCATGAAACTTGTATTAATCCTATAGGCTTGAAGAGAAGTTTGGATTCTGTGTGGTTGTAGTGTCGTCTTCCACATCTAAGAGGCTAGAACAGGACGGGTCAAAATTTATTTGTAGTAGTAACTTGCCCACGTATTAACATCGTGTGTTAAAAGCCCATAAAGAGGCAGGCACAAGGATCCAAAGGACCTTGCCTACACCCACCTAACCTTTAACCAGTTTCTTGACATGGCATTGCTTTGTCCGCAGAAAAAAAGTGATGAATGAAGTTTTGGCTGATGACACTTGGATTCGTCTGCAGTAGAGTATTTTGTTTTTGGATGGAGGGTAATGATAAATGGTGTTAAATTAGAAAGAATGTACAAGAACACGCTGTAGAGGCATAGGCCAAGTTCAAAAAATAGAGTGAATGCTAAGAAAATGAAGAGCCTCATCTCAAACGCTCCATGTGGGCTATCATTAATATAAGACAAAGTTGAATCTCCGCGAAGATAGTTCTCTCTGTTCTTGATAATTAAAGATGCAGACGGTGGATGCGTACGTACGTGACACAGCTCTCATATATATCAATATATCTCTCAGAAGAGAAAATACTTGTGCAAGCACTAAATTAATACTCGTCTTATGGCTGTGGAGCCCGCCTCTAATTATGAGTGCTTGCACAAAAGCGTGAGTATTAAGAGAAATGCTAGCTGCACGTCCGCCCGGTTGTCCGGGCGGACGTGGAAGCGCCGCGGGCCTATTTGATTGGTCGGCCGCGCGCGTCCTACGCGAGCTCGGCGTGTGGGGCCCGCGCGGCCGACCAATCAGGTCGGCCCACGACGCTTCCACGTCCGCCCGGACAATCGCGGCGGACGGTCAAAAAACATTTCTCGAGTATTAATCGAGTGCTTGCGTGAAATCTCTCTCCTCTTAAAATAAAGATACAGCTATATGTATAACCAGATTTTTGCTCATTATCAAACATGCAGGAGCACCTCTTCCTCGAAAGCCACTATATCATGAAATGCAAAGCAAACTTACCCAGCTTAATTTGTAAGAATTTCATTGAGTGGAAAATTCTGTTGAAGAGTAGTGTTGTCAATTTTATTGTGCAATGTCAGCCGTGGAACTCTTGAGAAATCAAATCTTTCCAATATACTTCATCAGACATATATATGCAAGGTATATATATGGACGTTGAAAAATAAATGATTTGTATTTTCTTTTGCATTCAGAGATAAGACACCAATTTGCCATGTGGAAACCATGATATTTTATATTGGCCAAAGTTGGTAGCTTGCATAAGGGTGAATAGGGGTGATATGGGGTTCAATTTGATTTTTCTCAGGGTCATTTTCACCCCGAACCAAACTAATATATATTCAAGTTTGGAATCAAACCAAATTAAATCAAAACTCATATTAACCGAATTAGTTCAATTCGGTTCGCGATTTGGGACTTTTGGACTATTTAAGAATATTGCTGATTCTTGTAAATTCTTTAGTTACTTACTATTTGGAGATTAAGTTTTTAAACATGTCTTATTATTTTGGCTATGAACTCTTAGTCTTTTGATAAGTTGGCATTTATGAATTAATCAAATTGAATTTCAAGAGTTAAAATCTCAAATTAAAAAAATAAAAAATGAAGATTTTTAACTCTTCTCTATGGACTTTCGGACTTTTGACAACATCTCATATCACAACATTTAAATTCATTTTCTAAAAGGTTGGTCTCGTGGTAAGATAATTAGAGCTAACTTCTTGCATCCATATTCAAAAACTATAATATAAAAATGAGTGAGATAATAGTAAAAATAGAAAATTAGAGAGAAAATAGTGAAAATGATAAGTCAGTGAGGAAAATAGTGAAATTAAAATTCAGTGAAAAATGAAACTAAAAATCAATGACAAAAACAGTAAACATAAATCGGTGAGAACAAAGATAAGTGAAAAAAAAAGTGAAAATAAAAAACAGAGAGAAAAATAGTAAAAAAAAACAATGACAGAAATAATAAAAATGAAAATCAGTGAGAATAACAGTGAAAATAAAATTTAGTGAAAAAATTAGTGAAAAAATAGTGAAAACAAAAACCAATGAGAAAAATAATAAAAAAAATCAGTGGGAATAAAAATCAGTGAGAAGAAAATTTAGTGATAAAATCAGTGAAATTAAAAAAACCATGAGAAAACTAGTGAAAATAAAAGGCAATAAGAAAAATAGTGACAATAAAAATCAATGAGGAAAACAGTAAAAAAAAATATCAGTGAAAAAATAGCAAACCAAATAGTGAAAAGAAATAATGAAAATAAAAATTCATGATAAAAATAGTGAAAATAAAAATTAATGATAAAAATAAGATAGTTAAATGTTGATATACATTAACAGAAAACATAAATATAAAAATCAGTTGAAAAAAAATTCTGCAAAACCAATGAAAATAAGAACCAGAAAAAAAAAATAGTAAGAAAAAAGCACCAAAAACTGATTCGGTTTATTTGGTTCACATGATTTAGTTCTATTTTTAAATAAATAGAATTATTAAAAGTTAATTCAATTTGATTTAGGTCATTAATATGAATTTTAATATTTTGAATCTCCAATTCGATTTGATTCAATTTTTTAGATTCAAACCAAAAAATAAACACCACTAAACTTGTATAATAATGTTTGCCATGTGCATAGTGATATCCATTTGACCTGTATAGGACGTGACTAGGTTCAGGAATAATATTTGAAATTGAATTAGCAAATTTGAATAACGTTCCAAGCGGATTGAACAGAGAATTTTAATTTCTCTGTCATGATTCCAAATTATTTTATCCTCCCCATTAGAATTGATATGAAATATTGCATATATAATCGTCTCACAATAATGTCTAGTCTGCTGATGGCCCGCGGGGGAATGGGCGGAGCAAGATTGACCGTACGTACCATATGAATTGACTATGTTGGATTCTCCGTGACACGGTATAATACGATTTGTATTAAATGTCTAAAGATACATATTAGAAAAATTAATTGATCGATAAAATAAAATCGATCGACCGATTTCACCGTACCGTGTCGACCATATCAAGACTCACAAAGTCGCAAGTAATGACCACTATATTTGATCTTGAGGCTGTCTTTCAACAGATCGATTGGCAATAGGCTAACGAGTACAAATTAATTAGAGGGTAATTAAAGTATGTACGGCAACGTGTATTAGCTGTCTCCAAACATATTTGAGATAGACCACCATGTATGAAATTAACACTTAATGGTGATCGCAAGTCAATTAATTTTTCTTCTTGTTGGCAATTTCTATCAAGAGAACAAGCTGGTCAGGGGTGTAGCTTCGTTAATAATCTGTCATGTCTGTCTAGGTTAGGCAAGAATTCCTACTTGTAGTGATTATTGCTCATCAAAATGGTCTTGGTAGGATGTGCATTCATTTAGTCAAAACCTACTCTTCAAATGTTTGGTATAACAAGATAAGGGAGTACAAGAGGACTAGATCTAGTTAATATATACATATGGATCCTGCAGGTCACCGTCCCCAAAATATAAGATGTTGTCTGTATCCCTTCCGCAGGGCCTTTCAACGGGTCAAGACCATGATTCATCTAATCATATATATTTGCATTTGATGCGTTCGTACTTATTCAATTAATTAAGCATTGTACTCGAGACCGAATCCATTTGACGAGAGAAGTAGCTAGTATGAAAATGGCGTTTATTATATAAATAATAAGATTAAAAATAAATATTTTGTGAAGATTTGAAAATAACTCTAATTAATAATAAAATAAGAAAAGCTAGATGAATTTTCTTTTAAATAATATATTTTGAAACTTTAATTAGCTATCTTGCATCCTATAAATTTTAATTCATAAATTAGTATCGATTTGACAAATAACGACCATGCCAGTGGCGTCCACTGGCGTGGCCAATAAAAAATATATTAAAATATTGAGTAAATCGGCTCTACGTAGACCGATGTGTTTTACCCTTAATTTTGGCCTTTTTTGACTTACCGATTACAGCAATTTTTTAGTTTAATTTTTCACTTGCCAATAACAGTAATTTTAAGTTTTTAAGCATATATCCCAATGATGTAAAAAATGAGATGTAGTTGTCCAAAACCAGCTGTAACTTTTTCATATTAAAAAGAAAAAAAAATTAATTGTAAGTCTCTATTAATGAGAGCGTCTTAACGGTAAGTCTTTGTAAGAAATATTTGTACAGAAAAAGTCTAAATATTTTTACGGATGATAATTTTTAATCTCTATTTTATTGGGATCTACACTAAATGATCTATGAGTAACATTTTTTTGTCTTCTAACTGTGGGCAACGATTGTTTTAAAAAAATTTAACTCTTATTTTAACATCTTCTAATTTAGAATTTAAATCATATCAACAGTTACTTCAAATCTCACATGTTTTAAGTCATTGTCAAACATATTTTAACAACTTCAAATTCTTAGTTTACCGTCTGAAGACTTAGATTTTAAATTATATTAACAGTGATTTTAAATCTCACATATTTAATTATTTATAATAATAATAATAATAATAATAATAATAATTTGATTTATTTAATTCATTAGATTTGATTTGATTTTACAACTTTTGAAACTAAACTCAAACGAATGACAATTTAAATTGACTCAAATCGATTTTGATTTAATTTAATTTTTCAATTTGAACCGAATTAAAAGTTGAAGACAAATTAAGAAAAACAAAGAGAAATCTAAAGAAGAAGAAGAAGAAAGTCATGTACATAGAGGAGGAAGAAGAAGAGAGAGAGGGAAGAAAAAATCAGTCTTGTGGAGATCGATTTTACCTTTTTTTTTAACGTAGCATCGATCTTTGGCAAATCAGCCAGTGCGCGATTTGGAGTAATAAGGTACGATTTTAATTGCTTTACAATTTTTTAAAATGGTTGCGCTAATGCGGGTGCTGACATGGCAGCTCACGATAAAAAATGTGCTAATCTATAAATTAAATTGTTAAGAAAACAGTTTGATGCAAACTCCAAAGAGAGATTTGCAACAAATTAAAGACCCCATTGGGGGTGGACACGACCCAATGGGTGAGCCGCCCCCCAATGACATCAGCCCCCCCCCCCAATGGGAGGTGGTTTGCAATAAGAGTTTTCCAAAGATATTATTTGACTAAAGAAAATTTGTAAACAGTGCTATTTAAAAAAAAAAAAAGACCCAAAACACCGGTCAACCAAGGTGCAGGGCCAAAACGGGAGGAAAAAAAAGCTGATTTTAAGAAATCGGTCAATCATTGACGGCCAATTTAGTAAATCGATTCTGTAGATACCGATTTCTCTGTTTTAGGGGTTTTTTTTAATGGTCGCGCCAGCAAGTCTGCTAGCATGGCTATTGACTGTCAAAAAATGTTATTTTACTAATTTAAATTTTTAAGTTGTTAGTTAACTAATTAATTTTTAAAGAAAACTCAAATAAACTCAAGTAATTTGGATATGCGTAACATTGTCTTAACTCAATATTAATTAAAAGATGTGATTAAAATGACATTAATGTTAATATTAACTTCATTTTTTTCTTAGGCTAATTGAAAATGTACACCTAAAGAAATTTTAAAAAATGGAAATATTGAAAAACATTCTAAAAGGGGAAACTTTCAAAAAAAAATTCTTTCTAAGCAGACAAAGTGTTAGGGGCCGATCTTGCTAAATTTAAATAGATTTCTAGAGTGGCTAAAATATGAAAAGGAGTCGAACATTTGCTTTACATGAACATCAGTGTTTCTTCGTAACATGGCATAAATAATATATATTTAGGGCATGCATGGGATCATATTATCTCCATACAGGATGATGGTGTTATCAATTATAAATCCTTTAGCAATATATATCAATCTTCCATCAAACAAGCTGATCATGTATCGGCATTCATGTTCCCTTTTTCCCTTTCGATCGAATCAAATGTCTCTCTTCATCTAGCTCAGTGATGAAGAACAACTAGCTAGCTAGTTTGGCATAATTGGTTAAGTACCCGCACGCTGTGCAGGTATCTGCCATTTGAACGTGTTCTTGACCAGCTGCAGCCGAGGGCTTTCGTCCATGGGAGGCCGATCCAGACGCCAAGCCCAACTTAATTCTCTAGCTATATATATTGCTTCCCTTTGTATTGTCCTTGTTCTCTAAGCCAACAACCAACGCATATTGGCCAAACCTAGAACCCAAGAAGATTGCAAAGGTTCATCAAGAATTATCAAAATTATATGGAGTTATTGGAAATAACTAAGATTATAATTTTATAGAGAAAAACAAGCATTTCTTTTACTTTTAATCTTCTTGTGTAGGGGGGTTCTAATTAATGAGGCCGAGATAAGGTCGGGCCTCAGCAGGCCCCTGGCCCAGCATGGTCTTCAAATGTTAGGCCCAGGCCCGGCCCGTTAAGCTTCATCATGGGCCCCGACACAAAAGAGAGCCGATGGTGAGGCCCAACAAGTAGGGGAGGGGTTATTTTATGTGCTGTAAAGTATTAATGTAAGGCCCTGCAAAAACATCATTTTTGTTGTATCATATATACCGAACAACTCCTTTTCTCAAGTTCTGTTTTTCAAGTGTAAAATCACAGAAGATAAAATGTTCAAGAAATCTTAAACGAGCTAAATGTAACACCCGGGAGTTCCAACATTTTAGTGGTACAAAAATTATATTGAGCTAATAATATTGGACCTAATGTCATTTCTGCAACAACAGCATTGTGTCACTTTCCTCACACTTGAGTGGATTCAAACTTAATTAGACTATGTTTCAAGAAAAGGGAGATGGGGGTAGAAAGAAGGAACATGAAGTTTAGCCTGACTTTGAACTTGGGTTAGGAGGACTGATCTACTTAGGACATGTTTGGTATTAATATAGATTGGAGATAGAATACGTCTTTAAAATTTTAAAAATATCTTCATTATATTCTCGATATATCTTAATACCAAACATGTCTTAATTAGTGACCACATTCCAAACCACCGGCAAGATTGCAAGTGCAATTAGGATCATCTTCTTAATTATAACAATTGGGTGACGATCATAAGTACAGAATAAGCCTTTGTTTTATGATATGTCCATGAGCGCTTACCCCCGGATTTGCATTTAGTGTATAGCACATGGTTGTACTTGTACCCCTTTTCTTTGTAGGGGTGCTTCCCACGGTTCAAGAGGCGATGAGCACTTGTGGGAACTGATCCTATCTTTTCTCCTTTGGGGGGCTCGCCAAAAACCTCTGGCTTCCCTTGCAAAACCCACAACGCCCTGCGGCTGGCGCGCCCGGGAACCAGAACTGGAGGAGGTGTACGTGTCCAGGCCGGCGAAGTCAGTTAACACGTGGGATGCTATCGTCAGGTCTGAAGTTCTAAAGTAATAATTGGCACATATATCCGAGGTTTCAATTTTCTTAATATTATATTAGACGTATTTATGTATCCCCATGGGGTATCACCCTAACACGTGCGCCAAGTGTGTGTGTTGAGAGGGAGTTGAACAACTTTTTTTTTTTTTACTTAGCTGCACGATTTCCCAGTTGAAATCTTTCAAGGAGCTTTGCTGATTTACCCATGTAATATATATAGAATAATCATTTTTAAACGCAGCCGGCCAGGAACCAGGGTGCCAAGACCACGAGAAGAAAGAGAAAAAGGAGTAAAAGAGAAGGGTGCCGTGGTTTCCATGCCAGACCCAGGTTTAAACTCCGAAACTGTGGGGCACCACCACACTTATAAAATAAACCACTCCGGCCCCGTCTCCGTTTCAAATCCAACGAGCCTACTGCAACCACACCCGCTGACTGCAACACTCCTCACCAGCCTCCTCTCTGCTTTCGCCTTTCTCCTCATCTTGCCTTCTCCGTCTTCCTTCTCGTCTTCAGCACAAGATGAGCTCCATCCAGGGGTGGGTTTCCGAGCACAAGCTCGCCAGTGTCGGTAAGTTGCAGATCCACGGGAGGTAGCTGGAGGGACCTTTCATGAGACAGAGAGACCTGTGCTGAGGGCTTAATGCTCTGCTCTTGTTCTTGGTTTGGTGCAGGCACGCTGTGGGCTTCGGCCGTGGGGGCGTCCCTGGCGTACGCGCGCAAGAATGCGCCTTTGCTGAAGCCCAGCGTCAGGCTCATCCACGCCAGGTTGGGAGTTCTACCCACGAACCAAAAGATGTAGTTGTTACGATATTCTCTTCTTCCCTTCTGTTGTTTTCATCCGCCATGGTTGCTGTTGTCTTCCTTGCGCGCAGGATGCACGCGCAGGCACTGACGCTCGCAGTGCTCTCCGGCGCGGCAGCCATGCACTACTACGACGCCCACAGGAGCGTCCCGGATGCTGAGGGGAATGCCAGCCATGCCGCACCTGTCCCGCCCGTGGATTTGTTCGACATCATGTCCGAGTGGTAGAGACCTCTGCTTCTCCCTCCCCTGCTCTCCCCCCTCCTGCTAGTGGCTGAAGCTTCGCCCGTTGTGGATGCCGGGTCTGTGAACCTTCTCAGGAGAAGAAGGGTGTCACATGGACTGCCTTGTACCTCTGGTCCTTTTGATCTGTTTTAGACCAGTACCCGATATATATTTATATATCTATCTATCTATCCATGTAATGTTTCTATATAAATGAAATGGCTGTAGAATTACACATATAATGCTGGGAATTCATCATGTCCCTCCAACTCTGAGTGTCTTTGCTGTAAACGACTTACAGAAAGTGAGAAAGTGTGGGATGCCCATGACGGCTAGAACTCAGTTATGATGAACAATGGAGCTAAAACTTGCGACTTTGAGACAGGAAAAATATTAGAAACTGCCTTATCACGACTAATCTGTCATGATTAATGGCCTCCTAAAGGCTGCGGATGGGTCAAGGTCTGGAACCGACGGCATTGTGATTCTGAGTACGGGAGGATGCATACGGGCAGCTACTGTTTCGTGGCTGTGGCCTCCATAAAGCCCATCGGTGGGCTAAAGTTTGAATCTGTTGGTAGAGGCAGAGCAAAACCACCGGCCGCCCACCTCGGACTCCTCGTTAAATTAGAAGTGCCCCTAGTTAAACCCCTCCCCAAGTTTTGACTACTATTTGGCGTTTGCTTACACTCCCTCTCGGGGAGACAAATGGCGGCTCAGACTTGTGGCACGTGGGAACATAGAAACCAGCACTTGATCCTAAGGTGTGGGCGGTGGTTGTGTTGAGCAATCCTGCAACTTCTTGCTTCAAAGGTGTCAGTGATAGGTAAAATGGTTTACGGGCACAAAATTTTGGCAAGGTTTGCGACAAGATCACGTGAGTCAATCTTAAACCAAAGATTGCATCAGAACATCGAAACAACATAAGAACATAGATTGGGCAAGAGAAACGCTTAATGTTGGATCAAAATGCTCAGTGGAACCGTCCATTGTCACAAACGAAGAGCCTCACAAACGAGTGTGAGTCTGTTTTTCATTAGATAAATGTGGGTCTCAAGAACACATCTACTGTCCCTGGTCTCCACATGCTTTCTGGCGCCCTGCTTTTGTCTGATCTCGATAACTTCAGGTCAACTAATTGTCCTAAAACGAGACACGGCAGCAGTACACATACATATATCCTGCAGTACGCCTGAGTTAAGTGAAAAATAACAGCACAAGGTAGTTAAATTTATCAATCTACTTGCTTGCGAATCGATCTACTGTCGGATGTGAACAGAGGCCTCCGGCTTCCCGTCGAATTCACAATTCGCGCATTCCCAAACTTCATCTTGGCTAATGGAAACCACAAGCTATAGTCCCATATCGGAAGACTAAGGTGATTTCTACTCCTCAAAAAACATCACGGAAATCGAGGTGTCGCCGAGCTCAGTTGCGCGAGCTTGTGACCCAAGCGGGGGCATTAAGATGGTTGGATGGTGAGGTTTCCCTTTGAAGGGTGGGTTTGTGGTGCGCTTGCTGCTGGCAGGCCCGTTCCAAGTCAAGTAGCTGAACCGTGTGACCCGGGCTAAGGCCTGTGATTGTGCGATTCCTAAAGAGGAGGGCACCGCCGTGAGGCTGGCTTCACAGAGCAGCGACCACCTCTCGCTCTTGACGGTGGAAGGATAACAGGCCATTGCGCACCCTGCCCATTAAGCCCCAAAAGCGGCCATCATTAGACAACCATCTTTTTTATTTTCTTTCTCTTTTTGTGTTGGGTTATTATCCACTGTTATCTTAATTTGGTTTCGAACAGCCCATGGCAGGGCCAATGGACGTGAAAATTCTTAAAGATCCAAGCATCTCTCTTGGGCTGACCATAGCTTGGCCGACTTATGTCCAATAGCAGGCCTAGATAGCTCCGGTGGTTAAAAGGCTCCTTTAGGGTTGCAAACGAATCAATACATTCGACAAGTAGCTCAAATTTCGGTTCGATAAAAATTCTACACAACTCGTTTATTAGATAAATGAGTCGAGCTTGAACAAAAATATAAATTCGATTCATAAACGAGTCGAACTTGAAGAGAGATATGTTCGACTCGAATACTTTCGTGAACAGTTCGGTAAGATACTCGATAATATGTTCGTTAAAATATTCGATTAGTTACTCGTTAATATTTTCGAATTGTATTAATTTTTTTATTATAAATATGAAATATTAATATTTATTTATTTTTAATTTTTTTTGTTAAGGTACGAAATACTTATGAATACTAAAATGTAAAAGATTAAATATGAGGGTGTAAATACACAAATTATGAAAGAAAGGATTGTAGATGAACTAATACACTCGACAAGTAGCTCGAATTCGATTCAGATGTTACTCGAATTCGACTCGTTTAATATAAAGTAAACGAGTCAAGCTCAAATAAAAATTTAACCTCGTTTCGTAAACGAGTCGAGTATGAGCAAATGTTTACTCAGCTCATTTAAGCTCGTGAACAAGTTCGTTTAATTTTTTATTATAAAAATTATAAATATAATTGTTAAATATTTTAAACATTATACTAAAATAATTAAACAAGTAACTTATGAAGGATCTTGGGATATGATCTTGAAATAAGATAAATTTGAATCTTATAAATAATTAATTTTTTACGTGGGAACATAGAAGCCAGCACTTGATCCTAAGGTGTGGGCGGTGGTTGTGTTGAGCAATCCTGCAACTTCTTGCTTCAAAGGTGTCAGTGATAGGTAAAATGGTTTACGGGCACAAAATTTTGGCAAGGTTTGCGACAAGATCACGTGAGTCAATCTTAAACCAAAGATTGCATCAGAACATCGAAACAACATAAGAACATAGATTGGGCAAGAGAAACGCTTAATGTTGGATCAAAATGCTCAGTGGAACCGTCCATTGTCACAAACGAAGAGCCTCACAAACGAGTGTGAGTCTGTTTTTCATTAGATAAATGTGGGTCTCAAGAACACATCTACTGTCCCTGGTCTCCACATGCTTTCTGGCGCCCTGCTTTTGTCTGATCTCGATAACTTCAGGTCAACTAATTGCCAAAACGAGACACGGCAGCAATACACATACATATATCCTGCAGTACGCCTGAGTTAAGTGAAAAAAAACAGCACAAGGTAGTTAGTTAAATTTATCAATCTACTTGCTTGCGAATAGATCTATTGTCGGATGTGAACAGAGGCCTCCGGCTTCCCGTCGAATTCACAATTCGCGCATTCCCAAACTTCATCTTGGCTAATGGAAACCACAAGCTATAGTCCCATATCGGAAGACGTAAGGTGATTTCTACTCCTCGAAAGGCATCACGGAAATCGAGGTATCGCCGAGCTCAGTAGCGCGAGCTTGTGACCCAAGCGGGGGCATTAAGATGGTTGGATGATGAGGTTTCCCTTTGAAGGGTGGGTTTGTGGTGCGCTTGCTACTGGCCTGCCCGTTCCAAGTCAGGTAGCTGAACCGTGTGACCCGGGCTAAGGCCTGTGGTTGTGCGATTTCTAAAGAGGAGGACACCGCGTGAGGTTGGCTTCACAGAGCATCGACCACCTCTTGCTCTTTACGTTGGAAGGATAACAGGCCGGTGCGCACCCTACCGCATTTAAGCCCCAGAAGCGGCCATCATTAGACAACCATCTTTTTTTATTTTCTTTCCCTTTTTATGTTGGGTTATTATCCACTGTTATCTTAATTTCGTTTCGAACAGCCCATATCAGGGCCAATCGACGTGAAAATTCTTAAAGATCCAAGCATCTCTCTTGGGATGACCATAGCTTGGCCGACTTATGTCCTAATAGCAGGCCTAGATAGCTACTCGTGGGGTTACAAACGATAAAACCTCGACACAACTTGTTTATTAGATAAATAAGTCGAGCTTGAATAAAAATAGAAACTCGATTCATAAACGAGTCGAATTTGAATAGAGATATGCTCGACTCGAATATTTTCGTGAACAGCTCGATAAGATACTCGATAATATGTTCGTTAAAATACTCGATTAGTTACTCGTTAATATTCTCGAATTGTATTAATTTTTTTATTATAAATATGAAAATATTAATATTTATTTATTTTTAAAGAATTTTTGTTAAGGTACGAAATACTTATGAATACTAAAATGTAAAATATTAAATATGAGGGTGTAAATACACAAATTATGAAAGGAATGATTGTAGACGAACTAATACACTCGACAAGTAGCCCGAATTCGATTCAGATGTTACTCGAATTCGGCTCGTTTAATATAAAGTAAACGAGTCAAGCTCAAACAAAAATTTAAACTTGTTTCGTAAACGAGCCGAGTATGAGCAAATGCTTACTCGGCTCATTTAAGCTCTTGAACAAGTTCGTTTAATTTTTTAATTATAAAATTATAAATATAATTGTTAAATATTTTAAACATTATACTAAAATAATTAAACAAGTAACTTATGAAGGATCTTGGGATATGACCTTGAAATAAGATAAATTTAGATCTTATAAACAATTAATTTTTTACTTGTAAATTGAATTGGGTTTATATATATATATATATATATATATATATATATATATATATATATATATATATATATATATAACTCGCAAATTCAATTGGACTCGTTAAGGGCTCGAACTCGAGAGTATTTAAATGAACAAGTTTGAACAACTATTTTTAATACTCAATAAAATTTGAGCTCAACTCGAGCTCGATTAAAAATTAAAGAACAGAACTTGAGCAGTATAATACTCGGCTCGACTTGACTCGATTCGTTTACACCAGAACCATTACACCACTGTTTTTCAATATAATTATGTCACGTCCTAATAAAAAGCTATTTATCGGAAGTGACAGAAAATAGACACAAAAGGTAATAATTATTTATCCATTCATAATGTCATAAGCGGAAGTTTTATTATATAGATACTCCTCATAATAACTAAGAGAGGAGTAGATCAAAACAACTTAATTTATACATCTCATTTCACACTACTAAACAGAAACGGTTTGGCTTTGCTTGACACGATCGGTCCACTCAGCACACATGTCCTTAAACTTCACCCCCATCTGAGTTAGCTGAAAAGAGTAGGAAATAGTGAGCTAACTAGTTCAGTAGAATTCAAATCCATAATTCAAGGGTGATTACACGATAGCCAAGGCAAGGATAAATCGGATATCAAAGAGACAATACCAAATTTCAGAATAATAACTTGATACAATGACAGTAAAACTCAGGTCATGCTCAGGTATATAGCTCAAGAATTGGTTCATATGTCAGTTACATAGTACAGGAATCATGATGACCATAGTCAAAAAGTATTTGATGCAATGTCAGACATCCCGACACCCTTTATCATTCCACGTGGTCCGAAAATGAATTTGGGTGCTCCTCCCAGGATTGGACCAGCCCTATTTGCACAGGCATATTAATCAAGGGGGTCCAAGGACCTAATAAATGTCATCATCATCAATTAATCATATCTCACATGGTGTTCAAGCATTTGAACTCTAAGACATCTGGTTATATGAACTCAATTACCGAATATAGGAGAATGGACTCAACGGACTACCATTCGTAGTTGACGACTTCAAGGATAATTCAATGGTGAGTAAGGTACTTCAAGTGGATAATATTTACAGTAGAATGACAGCAAATACCCAAGTAATTAAGGGGGTAACTTGCTAGGCTATTAGTATGAACTTTTAGCAAGGATTCATACACGAAAAAATGCAGAAATTCGAATCAGGGTTGTAGCTGTCGACAGCCAGGAAGGAGTTGTCGACAGATTGCAGCAGACAGAGCTCAGCTTTTGCTGGTTTGTGTACATATGTCGACAGCAACAAGATGGCTGTCGACAGATTCACACAGTCCCAGTTATTCCAGAGTTCAGGAAGGCTGGCCTGTCGACAACTATGGGCTGCCTGTCGACAGCCGCCTGTTCCTCACTCATAAGTGACTTTGAATTCACTTTAAACACTCTAATCATGGAACCTATGAATCAAATCATGATTTATATCAATTGGAAGAGTCTAATTTTAGTTCTCACAGTGGTTTATAAGCTAAACAAATGAGATGAAACAAGAGATTTACAATTCGAACTTGTCTAGCTAGAAGCTAACGTAGTGTAGTACTGGAAGCATGATCTTGATAGCAATGGTTTATTGGAAAATTCGTACATGATGGACACTAAACCACAAGGTGTTTCATGAATCTAAATCAAGACTTGAAGTATCAATCATCTAAACCGAAGTTTTCATATTATTCTAAAGATGATTGAGACTTCTACAAAACTCTATAACATGTACAAGGATCAAGGGTGGAAGAAGAGGATAGGAGTTAGTTTCTAAAATGGAACAAGGTTGTTCCTCCTCCAACATGAGTATTTCTATCATGACTGGAAGAAAAATAGAAGAACCACATGTATAGCCTTTTGTCCTCTTATCAAGAACTTCTTGTCAGGTATGGAGAACAGATTTGAATCAGAGGGAGATGAATCCTACCTTGCTTAAATGAGGAACTTGCTAGTATCCTTGATGAAAAATCCCACACCCAGCAAGAGAAGTGTTTCCCCCTTAAGGTTGATGGCGTGCTTGCAATGTCCACACTAAGTACAGCAGCTACAGTGGCACACAGGAGTAAAAGTGAAAGCAGTTGCAGGTGCAACGGAGCTAGCAACTCCAACAACTCCCCAGTAGTAGTTCTAGGAGCTCCTCCACAACACTTCTAGCAGCCAAGAGCAGGGGAAAGCAAGAACAGAGACAAGAGCCAAGGTGTAGAAAGGTTCGAACTCAGGAGAGGGAGTGGCTTTTATAGCCAAGCCAGGTTCCCATGCAAGGGAACACGTCCACGCACAGGTGTAACAGTAAAACCCATTGGGTTTTTACTGCTTACACCTGGTTCATGCTTCCTCTTACTCCCTTACACCTCAATCCTCACGTGTAAGAGGTTTAACTCATGTTTCATCCTTATCCTAATGTGTGCTAATGTGTGCTGGCCTCCTCAAGACTTCACACGTAAGCACTCAAATAAACACAAAAATTGGTTACCGTAAATACTCCATAATTCAACTGATCTATTAGACTTGATGTAAACATGTCCAAACAAAGTTCATTTGTACTAAAATTTCAACCATAGACAAATATGATGGTTTTACAAATTATGGTGATTTTAGTTTAATTTTTAGAATTTATTTTACAGTAGGTGAAAAATCACCCGGAAAATAGTTGCGTCGATTTAATTTCAAATTCGAATGTCGAAAAATTCGAATATTTATATTTCTGATATCTCCACATTTTTCTAAAAATTATGGTGTTCTCGAATTTCATTTTTGTTACAGTTTTTCAGTGTCGCTTTGTGAGAGCACGCACGTCCGAGTACGACACTGGGGTAACGTTAGTTAATACTAATCATATCCAAATATCAATTATTTCAATTTTAGACTAATACTTAGGTCTAATAACTTTATTATTCATATTTTTCAACTAATAAAAAATTCTAAGATGTTACAAATTATGTGTATGATTTTTCAACATAGTCAACATAATTTATGTTGGAAAAATATGTGATGTATGTGGAAAGTGAGTTTTGATGGAAAGTGAACGAGGAAGGGGGACAGTAGAGGGGGGTGTGTGGATGATTGGACATCATTATGATGGGTATGTGATTGGGAATTTTTTATAAAATAAAATCTTTAAAGATATTTTTAAAGGAAATTATATGTATACCCCTTCAATCTTGTGTAGTTTATTTAAGACTCCTATTTTAAGTTACGCTTCTTATGATCCAGCATCGTCAAAGTTAGCTGAATAGTATTCTGGAAATGTAAAATATAAACTTTTATAGAGGTATACAAGATAATGTGAAAGATTCTAGAGGGACCTGTGCTGTTATATTAAGTATGTGAGAAGATTAAACAAGGAATCTTAACGTTTTTTGAGTCTTAATCCATCTATAGTTAAGTTAAACAATTAATTTACATGATGAAATAAGAGTTAAGTATATGTATTACAATTAATTTACACCATGCCAAACTGCAAGTTCTTGGCATTGCAGCAACATCAATACATAGAGATGGCTTACTCTCTCTCTCTCTCTCTCTCCCCGTGTCTTGCATGATGTAGGCCAGTGTGAGAGGAGAGTGGTTGCGATGTGCAGTGCAGACCTCCCAATCCACCATTGCATGGCATGTTAATTATTTATTTGGTGAGCAGTCTGTTTCAAGCTGTCAACCCTCCTCCCACCCCATAACAACCTCATAATTTGATATTCTGCCATTTAACATACTCTCCTGGCCGGAGAAGAAGAAGAATATTTGTTTGGTACCTAATATATGGAGAATGCAATCCTGTTCACCTAACTCAAGTCCTTTGGATGGCAGGATCAAATGTAAGAATCCATGATATTAAAATGGGTTATACCATTCTTGGGAAGTCGGAAAATTCTCTGTACCCGTAGGGAGGAAGTTTCTCAAGGAAAGGAAAACACCTTTGAACAGAAACACACCTTACACACATTTCAATGCTAATCATATATATATATATATATATATATATATATATAGTTTGAGCACAGTTTTTTTTTTTGGGCAAATTTTTTAAAATAGTAGACCACTATTCAAGTAAAATGGAAATTAGAAGTACACAGCTCCACACATTGGATTTGACGTGGGTTCCTCCTCCTCGCAGCAGATTAGATTAGCTGAGAAGTTGTTGTTCCTTCATTAAAAAACATCTAGACAGGCCAGCAACTCTGGCTGCCGGAACAATCAACATATAAGCACAACTCCATCCCATCTCTTTCTTCCACCCAAGGAGGCCGCCATGGACTGCTGCATCTGCAGCCCCCTGGCATCAGTTTTCAGGCCCCCCAGGAACTCCATCTGCGCCTCCTGCTTCGAGGGGGGCAAATGCATGATGGGTTTTCTGGGCAAGCTCGAGAACGAGGAGCCCAACGAGCGGACGACGTCGCCGAGCAACATCGAGGCAAGTAGTACAAGAGTTTAATTCTGAGAACAATTGAAGAAGCCATGCAGTAGTATTTGAAGGTTCTCGGTTAGATTCCTCTAAGTCTGATTGTTTCCGAATGGGAACCATAATGGTGACACGGGTTTCCTCCTTAGAAATAAAAAAGTATGTGATGTGTGTTTGTTTGCTATGTTCTTGTTATTCCTCTTCTTCAGGGGCTGTCAGGCGCCTTCAAGTGGATGAAGGAGATGAAGGAGACGGAGCATGGCCTGCTCGAGAAGGTGGAGTTTCTGGGTGGTTTCGCGGTCGCCCTGAGAGAGGCGATGCACCCGGACATCCTGGTCCAGCCCGGCGGCGGGGGCCCTCCCATCCCTGCGCACAGGGCACTCCTGGTATGGTCTCTGTTATTTCCCTTCATCCAGAAATGTGTCTCCTCTCCTCATCCACTGTTACGTTGTTTTAGGTTGGCAGTCCCCCTTTTTGCCTGTCCTTCCAACTCAAAAGCATATCATCATTAGACGATTGATTCCAGACAGTCTAGTTCCATTTCTTTTTCTTTATTTCAAATCTCTCAATTCAGTTTTTGAAATAATTATATAAAAAGTAAATTAATTAATAGTTTTGACTCTAATAAGAAAAAAAATAATGTAATAAAATTTAACATATATTGTAATAAATTAAAGTTCTATTAAAAATTAAAAAATTAATTAAATATTTGATAGAAAATTTTAATTAATTTACCTATATATAAATGGAAGGAAAATACTAGTTACAAGCGTGTCACTCGCTCACGTAGCGCCACAACGCATATTGGTTGGCCAATGTGTCTGTCACACGAGCACTCAAATTAGCGCGCACCGAATAAAAGAGAGATACAAGTCTTCTTGTAATAAATATTTCTCTAAATAAAATAAATTTTATGAAAACATTGCCAAACATGTGTTCCCACCTCCTCGCTTCTTGTTTGTTGATCTATAAGCCAATGTTCTAATCTGGCTACTAACAAGTTTCTATGGGCCTCGTCTCATGGAATGAAGGACTCAAGTTTGAATTTAGAGGGATTTACTTGCCTGCATATTTAATATTAAAGATATGAATCCAAAATTAGATAGAAAAAAAAATACCGTGAATTGGATTTGAATGTAACTATCTCAAAGATACTATATATACACAGTTACACACTACACGGATCCGATTACGTACAAACTTTCTCATAACAAAAATTGTATGCATGTACAAATGTTCCATTAATGCTATTAACGTATCTGCGTGCAATGTTTTCATTCATGTCGTATCCTAACCGTCGAATTATTAAACTAACTATTCGCATAATCTCTAGATAAATCACCATCTCAATCATAAAAAAAGACGCTACTAATTTCATTCTACAAGTTCCGGTCAAAACTCAACATGATCAAAAGAGTTAAAGACACTTTGTCTTCTAGGAGGACCTCTTCGTCCTTCGAACTGTTTTAATCGTCCTCACTATCTTCTACACAGGCGGCGAGGTCGGACATATTCCACACCGTGTTAGGCTCAGACGAGTGCAAAGCCCCGGCCAGCGGCGCCATCTCCCTCCCGGAGCTGGACCACGAGCAGCTCCTCTGCCTTTTGGAGTTCCTCTACCGGGGTAGCCTGCCGGAGGAGGACGCCGAGAGACACGCCTACGCTCTGCTTCTGGCTGCCGACAAGTACGACATCCCTTTCCTGAGGAAGTTCTGCGAGCGGCGCGTGCTGGGCTCCCTGAGCCCCGCAAACGCACTGGACGTGCTGGAGGTGTCAGAGGCCTGCGCCAACGAGAGGCTGAAGCGGAGCGCCATGGCGACCGTCGTGGAGCACGCAGAAGAGGTGGTGTTCTCCTGCCGGTACGAGGAGTTCGCGCTCAGGAACGTCCACTTGTGCGTGGAGATCACGAGGGTGTTGCTCCGGCGGGGGAAGGCGGAGAACAGAGCCGCCGTGCAATGCGAGGAGAAGGTGCAGGGCCCGCGATGACGTCAGCGCCTCTCTTCTTTTGCACCCCCGTTTTCAATCTTCTTATAGTTGTTCTTTGTTGTTGTTGCTACCTCCCTATCATATGAAAATGTTTTGACTCGTACGGAGGGGAAGACCAATTATGTAGCGGTAAAATTAAAATAGAAGTCTAGCTTCTATTTATACGTAAGGGTGAAAAGTGGTCAGAGACTCTTCATTTTCCCTTCCATATTTTCTAAGAAAGCAGGAGCTAGATTAGGAAGGTGGAGGTAAAGTGTGGGGGCCGCGGGAGAAAATCTTTTAATACTTAGGTTGATAAGATGATTGATAAAAAAATTAGGAAGCTTGTGAGTGTTGGGGGTGCTTTTAGAGTGTACTTAGGGTCCATTTGGTTGTATGTAAAACAGTTTCACAGGGAAATAGTTTTTCACGGAATAACTTTTCCGTGAAAATGAAAACGTAATTGTCTATTTGGTTGTTAGGAAAATATAAAGTTGTATGGAGAGATATGAGATCTTATGATCTACTCAAATGAGAGAGAGTCATATATTCATTGTGTACTAACATTATTCATCAAATTTTTATTTTATTTTATTTTTTATATTTTAAAAAATAAAAAAATTAGATAACTAATGAAAATAAGTAACTTTGACAAATATAATTTAAAGTAGGAGAAATAAAATAAAAAGCACAATTTGAATGAATAGTGTTTTATAGATATTTTAATAAAAAATAAAAATTAAATTAACTAATGAAAGTAATTAAATTTGATAAAGACTTTTTAAATAAGTAGAAAAAAATAAAAATATAACTCATGTGAATAGTGCCTAAACGGTTACTGTAGCAGCAACAGTACCCCTTTGGAAAATGGCATCCGGGGCAAAACCGTGGATGCCAAAATCCAGGTTTTTTGGGACACACTTTTCCAAATTTCAATTTTCAGTGGTACCAAATGGTATAAAAACTACAGTTTTCCTGAAAACCATTTCCTACCTCAACTTTTCCCCTCAAACAAACAGACCCTTAGCCACCAAAAAATTTGGTTCGTTTATATAAGTGAAGTCTAGGCGATTGGTATATATATGGGCTATAACAATTCCGTTGAGGTCGATAGTGAAGGCCTTGATAGAGGAATCCTCTTATTAAGATGACATTGTGGCATGAGAGCTGCTTAGAATGTGGGAGTTGTCTAATTACTATTCTGTTGTGAAGAGATAATGGGTCCAAGAAGAGCACAAATGATTTGATCATCGGAGTCGATTACTTGAGTCGTGTGCACGTATTTGGATCTATTCAACCAACAATATTCGATTTGAGAATAGTCGGTAGGGACCTTAGACGTAGCCTCCCAAATAAGGGCCTTTGAGGTATATAGTCGTACTTAGTTCCCTCTGAGACGTCCTAGGACATGTGGAGGGAGAGCAATGAGTGAGAGGGTCGTAGTGGGCTGTAACAGGTCGTTGGGCCTGATATGTGAAAAACCGCCTCCTCACTATATATTCAAAATATTCACCTCTACAAAGAAAGTTATTTTACATATTCTAATCAAAATAGAGTGTAATGACCCAGGATTCGAATTACTAGTTATTCACTAATAACCTGAACCTGGCCGCCACCCACGAGCCGAAGCTCAGAAGGGTTAAGAGAAAGTGTCTGAGGAGAACATATAAGAAAATGTACAAACCACAAGAACTAAAAACAAACCATTATATATTGTGGTGGCTATTTTTTAGCCACCTAAGCTCGTGAGGCCCATCATGGCCCATCGTCATCTTACAAACGGGCGCGGCCCTTCGGCAAGGCAACACATGTCCTCGGGAGGAGGTTGAAGATCCCGAACACGGTCTTTTGCTTCTCAGCGCCCCCCAGGATTCTAGGGGCAGTCTCCGGACACTCCTCATCCTGTTCGGCCTAGACACTGCCCACCGAACAGGACCTTCAGGAATCGTGCCATGGACCCGCTGGCAGTAGCAGCGCCAATTGGCACCAGGCACCGAGCAGCAGGGTAGCCTCTCGAATAGGCAACCTGCTCCGTACCTTCCTCCCAGGCGAATCCAAGCGGCCCTTCGCCTCTTCTCAACAGTTACAACGGCTGCATCGTGCACGCCCCACGATCAGGTGGTGCATAAAATGCAGGGCCCCTCAACGGGTGCCTGGGCATGTAACTCCCCGCCAAGGGCGCCAACCAGCGCGCCCTTTCCGTCGTCGTGGGGGGACATTCCGTCCCACTCCCTCTGCACCTTCGCCTATAAAAGGGGTTCAGGTAACCTCCATACAGGGTACGCATTCTTACGTGCGCACAGTGCAACACACACGCCACTGAACTTTCCTTCCTTAAGCCTCTTTATAGTCCACTAACTTAGGCATTGGAGGGTTCTCCCCGATTCTTCAACCGGGCCCTCCTGACCTAGTTCTGGTTTTGCAGGTCTTCGTCTGCTATCGGCGACCGTCTTCCCTTTTCGCAGTGGGAGCCCGTTTGGTCCAGGCCCAAAAAAGAATATACCATGACATTTGGCGCCGTCTGTGGAAATCGGCTTCAGCCATGGCTCGTGGACGTTCCTCCTACCAGAACATGGGCAGTAGGGAGACTAGGTCGCAGCAGTCACGTGTGGACTCCCGTGATCAAGTCCCCCCAGTCGACGTCGCCATCATCCCCACCAGCAGGGTGCCCACTGCTGCCGCACGTGCAACCGCCCAAGAGGTGGCGGAACTTCGAGGGCAAATGCAGCACCTAGCAGGGATCTGCCAGGGCCTTCAGGCCCAATTGGCCAGACAACCAGCCCTGGTGATCCCCCCGCCGTCGGAGCAGTAGGCGGAATCGTCTCGACGACGGTCCCGCGCCCCTTCGGCGCCGCAGGACCAGCATGCAGAATCACCCCCGGCGATCGCGTCGGGGACCTTCGGTGCGTCAGACACTGGAACGGAAAGATAATTCACCTCGCCGTTCCGTCGTGGTCCTGCCTGCCCCGCATTCCGTCGTTGGGGCTAACTCTCACAGGTCCCAACGGGAGGAGTCCGCCCACTCCGACCAGGAGTTGGCCAAGCACCTCCGCCGCGTCGTCGACCTAGAGCGCCACGTCGACACAATGGTCTAGCAGGCAGAGGGCAAGGCTTCGGTGGACGAAGACATGGACTTCCGCTCCCCATTCACGATGAAGATCCTGGAAGCTCGGGTCTCCCCCAAGCTCCCCCTACCCACCATTGCACCCTACGACAGCACCACCGACCCTGTAGATCATATACATGGCTTTGAGTCGCATATGGTGTTCCACGGAGCATCAGACGCGGCCAAATGCCAGGCCTTTCCGGCCACCCTGAAGGAGACCGCGTGGGCATGGTTCGAAGCCCTCCCAGTAGGCTCCATTTCCTCCTTCCACCGGTTGAAGAAGTCCTTTCGGGACAACTTCTTGGGTGGAAGGTCTCAGCCGCGCACGGCGGCATCTCTTCTGTCCGTCCGGTAGAAGAAAGGTGAAGTGCTCTGGGACTATGTCAAGAGGTTCCAGACCGAAGCACTCAGCATCCCTCGCCTAGACGTCCCTCTGGCCACTAGTGCCCTCATTCAAGGCACGCAGGATAGCTTTTTTCAAAGTACGTTGAGGGTACAGCAGCCATCCACCCTTGCCGAGCTGCTCTCTACTGCTCAGTGCCATGCGGCGTGCGAGCAGGTTCTGGCGACCGGCCGAGCATACCAGGGTGATTCGTTAGAGAAGAAGAGGCCTTCTGACAACAGTTCCGACTGTGAATGGATAAAAGGCCGGCGTAATGGGGACTCACCGCCCGACCACGCCCCTTTACCGACTACACTCCTCTCACGGTGGCTCCCGAATAGATCCTGGCTGAAATCCGGAATGATCCTTATGTTCAGTGGCCACCGAGGATGCGCTCTGACCCCCGCAGGCGTAATCAGGACAAGTATTGTCACTTTCATCACGACCACGGCCATGACACCTCCGAATGCCGCCATCTTAAAAATGAGATTGAGTCCCTCATCAAGCGCGGCTACCTTGGATGGTTCGTGTGCCGTAATGAAGACCGTCCTAGACGCCGAGAGCGGACTCCCGAGCAGCCAATCAACAACGAGCCCAATGGGCAAGAGATCAACGTGATCGCGGGAGGCTTCAGTGCAGGCGGAGAAAGCAATCGGAGCCGACGCACTACGCTCGGCGGGTGCACATGGTGAATCGGCCCTCGGTGCCTCACCCCAGCCCTTATCCCCCTAATCCCACACGCACACCGCCCGAGGAGGCCATAACTGTAACGTCGCGTGTTTTTCAGATCCTTATGGATCATGTGTGTAATGGTTGTGGTGGCCATCGTGAGGCCAATGTGGTTTGGATGTGTGGTGCGCGCAGGTTTGGTCCTGAAACAAAATAGGACCTGCTACAGTTGATTAGGGGTTGACGGCCAGGTGTGGGCGTTAACTAGTTTGGCGTCCATCGAAGGTGACGTCAACTTTAAGAACTTAACGGCGGCTTTGTGGACGTTTATTGTGACGGTTCCCTAAATGACAACAGGGTTGACGCCAACCTGTGCGACCTGCAGGATATAGGTCTACCCGAGGGCAGTTCCCTCACTCCGTTCTCCCTCTCCCTCGCCCTATTTTCATGCCCTTGCTTCCCCACTACTTCCAATGGTTGCAGAAGGCTAGTTGGAGGATCGTGGAATGTGAGGTGGTGACGAATCGGGCAAGGAAACGCCGGAGCGAGGTGTAATCTCCATAGGAGCTCGCCGAGGGTTTGGTACGAATCGAAAGGATTTAGGAGGTTTAAGTGCGTCTTGAGGTAGGGAACGATCCCTTTTAATTCCTTCTGGTTGTAATAATGCATCTGGAACGCATGAATCTGCATGTTAATTATGTTTTTCGGTAAAGGTACTCCATGTGGGGACAATGGGTGGTTTGAGTAATTTAACGAGTGAAACTTGTAGTTTCGGTTTGATTGAGATGCACGCATGTTAGAGGAAGTGTTTCCTCGTATTTTTCCGCTGATTTTAGGGCCGAGAATACCTGAGGAATCGGCCTAGGGTTTCTGTGAGAGCTGATAGCCGAGGAGCTTGGCGTCAATATCAATTGACGCCAGGTTCTTTAGCTAGGAGATTGACGGCCAGATATCTTGCTGTTTACATCTCATCAACGGCAGTCGGTGTTGCCGCCAGCATGCATTTATTTAAATGTTGCTATATTGAATATTTAAAGATAACGAGCGGTATGTTGGCATCTGTGGTGCACTGGGTGAATGAGGTTTCTGTGACTAGCGTACAAGGTACAACCCTAGCTAGTTCTGTACGTGTTTACGTGTGGTGAACTACCAGTGCACGAGGTTTGTGCGAGACTTCACGTGGTTTTGTGTACGTTGCAAGTAGTACGACGCCTACCGTGGTTACCTCTCCAATTGGGTGCCCCAGGTTCTCTGTGAGCCAGGCTGTTAGCTCGGGGCTTTGTCCCGGTACTTGTGCTGTACCGTCGAGGTATGTGTCGTCTGACCTGGACACCCTCACTTCTTAGTTTGAGTTGTACGTCCGGCTGAGGGTAAGACGACAATGGGACAGTGACTCTTGTGTTTGTTTCTAGTCACTTGTGGCGCGCTCTTAGTTGGGGGCACGAACACCAGTAGTCGACACTGGTCCCCAGCTAGTCCTTTTCCAGTGCCTCACTCTAGAGGGCCCAGGCCAGGGTCTCTAGAGGTGCCAGGCATGGGCCTGTGACCGTGTGGTCCGCAGGTGGTGGTGTTTAGTTGGTCCCACAGTTGCTTGACCTTTTCACGTGGAGCGGTGATAGCCCACGAATGCGTCGTTAAACACGTGACTAACAATCTCAATTTATCGGCCTACACTAAGTATTTTGACAATAGTTAAGTGGTGAGAGCCGAGTCGAATCCACGGGGAACTAGATTTTAGAGTTAAAAATCTTGAGTTTTTATTTAGGAAAATAATGTGGTGAGAATAAATTAAGTTGCACAAAATAAATCTAAGCTAAGTAAATAAATAAAGAGAGAGATAGAGAGGGAATGTGATAACACAAGATACCACTTAAAACTATAATCTATTAAACAATAACAAAATGATTAACACAAAAAGTGTATTATAATCCAAACCATTATACACTGAAATAAAGAAAATAAGAGAGAATAAGAGAGACGAGAGGAGAGAGAAGAGAGAGAGAGAGAGAGGAGAGAGAGAAGAGAGAGGAGAGAGAGCGCAGGGAGAGGAGAGAGGAGAGAGAGCGCGTGAGAGAGAAGAGAAGAGAAAGAAGAGAGAAAAGAGAGAGAGAGGAAGCGGGAGACAGAGGAGAGAGAAGAGAGAGAGAGAGAGAAAGAGAGGGAGAGGAAGCGGGAGAGAGAGGAGAGAGAGAGAAAAACGAGAGAGGCGAGAGAGAGAGAGGAGAGAGGGAGAAGGTGGGCGCTACTGTAGCGCTACTGTAGCGCGCTGTAGCGCTACTGTAGCTATTGCTACAGTAGCATGCAGCAACGCGGGAGCGGAGGCAGCAGCCTCGTGCGCGCGAGGGGCGGCTGGGCATGCGCGGCAGGCGAAGGAGGGTGTGGACGCTGGCGGCCTCGGACGCGGGTGTGTGCAGGCGCAGGCAGACGCGCGCGCGGGCGGCGGATGCTGGCGGGCTATGCAGGTGAGCTGCGCAGGCGGGGCCTGGCACGAGCGGGCTGGTGGACGAGCGCTTTGCTGCTGCTGTTTCTATTTGCTGAAGAAAGAAACCAGGCCAGAGAGAGAGAGGAGAAGAGGAAGAAGAAGAAGAGAGGAAGAAGAAGAAGGAGGAAGAGAAGAGGAAGGAGAAGAAGAGAGGAAGGAGGGGATCGGAGGAGAGAGGGAGAGAGAGAAAGTGAGGGGAATCATAGCATGAGAAAGAGAGGGAGAGAGTTTATAAAGTGTTAGAGAAAAGAGAGGAAGGGGGAGAGATTAAAGGAAAGAGATTTTTAGAAAATAGGAGAGGAGATTTTTAAAATGAGAAAGTGTTTTTGAAAAGAAAGAGAGAGAGGGAGTATTAAACAAATAAAGAATCTCTCATTATTCTCTCTTGGCCCATTTGACACTTCATTTCTTGACCCATTAATCCTGCAATCACAACACAACAGAGATTTTATCAATTTCCGCACTTGTAATGAAATGATAACAGAACTTATAAAATTATCAATTATTTGTCAATCAAATGGCACGATTATTCATAACAATTATGCAATTATCACACCCCCCAACTTACTCATTGCTAGTCCCTTAGCAATGCACATAAGTAAATAATTGGGACAAACAAGAGTTTAAAACATCATACTTCATGACAAGAAAGTAAGAATGAGAATGCTTGGTCATAAGTATTTCAAGTTCCAATCGAGAGTGTCAAAGGCAAATATGTCAGTTCATGTCATTAGACAGTTCCTCAAGATACACACAAAATTTCATGACTTTTTGTATAATCTTTGAGCATTAATAAGAGGATGCATGGGCTTTTTACTTGTCACTCAAGGATGGTATCAACTCTACACTCCTTAAATTCGATCCTCGAATTACAGGTAGCTTTCACTCTGCCTAATTTTTTTTTTTTTTTTTTCATTTACATGGTGCTGCACTTCCCTTCACTGTTTGACGCGAGCCTCAACTCTTACCTTAGGAGCCACATGCCCGGTTACTAAGATCAGGGGCATTTTCCATGTTTCTTTCTTTTTTTTTTTTTTTTTTCTTTTTTCACTACTACACACATTTTCACATTTATTTGTAGGCAGGTAGCTTTTTCCCCACGATTGGTCGTCAATAGGAGTGTAGAATATCAATCAATCAACCTGAATGTTAGGTAAAACTCTCATCATCCATTTGAATAGCTCATAATAATACTTTTCTATGTTGATGAAATTTCAAATGTATTTTGAGGAAGATGCTAAAAACATAACTAGTTAACTCACCCCTTCAACTCACCACCTTCACAAGTACACACTATGAGTCAAGGTAGAACATGAAATATGAAGCATGAAGCACAATGTTAGGGACAAAAATTTGAAATACAATTTGTCTCTCCCCCAAACTTAAATGACATTGTCCTCAATGGCATAAAAGTAATGACAATAGAATACAGCCAATGTAAGTTAAGAAAGGAGAGATGCAACCTGATGGGTGGTTGCACACTAGCTTTATCAAAGATAATGGGCCTTCAAAAACCTAGAACACAATAGAAATGAAGAAATAAGTTAAATATCCTAAAAATATTGGGTTGCCTCCCAATAAGCGCTAAGTTTAACGTCCTCAGCCAGACACCATGAAACTCCATAACCAACGAGTTGCATTAAGAATGAGCCACCATGTGATCTTATCCTCCTTTAAGTGCCAGCTCTTGTACCATTGGAGGAAAGACTGGATCTATACATACGTGGGCCAACCTGTTGCCTAAGAGAGTCAGAAAATGATAGAGGAAGAATCATGTCTTCAATTATAAAATATTCCTCTACACACTTAAGGTCTTCAAATGTATTGAACACTTCAATTTGGACCTTAATTTTTTTCAAATTCTTTTCTTCAACCTCGATTTTAGGATTCATATTCATATTGTTGAGGTGAGAAAGGGTTTGGGTATCATGGATCCTTGAGATTCCACCATATGTCTAGTGTCAAGGAGACCATAATTGTTGGGAATTAGATGCGGAGGCTCTTTAACACAAAGATTTTCATCAATTCCAAGTGGATTTGACCAGTTGGCTAATTGCATAATGCTCAAATTGACTTTAGCTTTGCCAATGTCAAGGATGGGTGTTAGATCCACATCATCCCCTAAATCATGAAAGTCCCCATTAGAGTTACTGCCAGACAAAATTTTCAACTCTTCCCTTATCCAAGTAGAATGGTTTATGAATTGACTCCATTCCATCTCCAAACTCATCTTTTCTTCAACCCCTCCTTGGGTTAAGGTCACATCAGACCTAGGAAGGGCAAGAAATAAAGTTTTATCATCATCTAGCTTGTCCACTTCCTCTTGTTCTCCCTCCAACTTGAGTTCAACTAACTCCCTAGAGTATTCTTCACAGGTGACATCATGGCTGGGCTCTTCTTGGCAGTCAAATTCAAGTTGGGTAAAATTTATGGATTGATTTGTAGTACTACCCATCTCCTCTTGATCTGAATTACACTCAGTTTGCCAAGTGGACATGTCCATAGTCAAATTAGGCTGTGAAGTTTCAAGTGAAAGTTGTGGGTCAAATTGCTGATCAAAATCATGATATTGAGTTTCATAATTGTCAATTGATTGAGTTGGTAATTGAATATTTTGCCTCTTTCTGATTTCTATCAATTGATCAATTAGAAGGTCAGTTTTGGTAAAAGATTTTTCCAATTCTTGTTGTTGGTGGGTGAATGTTTGCTCAAAGACTTGTTGAGCATCATAGATCTTTTGTATAGATTGCCCAAATTGATCATCAAATAGGCCTGATGGTGGGGGAGAAGTATAAATGGACTGCGGATCTGCAGGTTGTCCCCCATCATGGCCTTGATCATGAATATTATTCTGAAATTGGGCCCAAGGATGAAAGTTGTTGATAGGTGGACTTTGGGCTTGGGCCAGAATAGGTTGATCTCTAAGTGTTAAATGTGGCATTAATTCTCCAAGTGGTTGGAAGGGTGTGCCTTCAGGAGCATTTGTTAAGCACACCGGCAGATCAATGCCAAAAAATTTTTGATCGAACCATGATATGATTTCGGCACCAAGAAATGGTCCTTGAATTTCCCCTTGTGGGTCTTGGTAAAGCAAACTCAATTCTGTAGGAGGGACATATTGTTCATCTTTTGAGTAAGAAGTGGAGATGGAGGGCCATTGAAAATATTGTGTTTCTGCTTGGGTGAAAGATGGCCGATTATGGAACAAATTAGTATGGTGGGCCTGATCTTGGGTAAAATGTGAGAGTTGGGCCACCCCAGGGGATGTACTTTCATAATGGGCTGACAAGAATTGTGTATTTTCAAAGTAGGCTGGGCCATGTTGAATGAGAGATGAAAATTGGTTTGGGCCATGGCCTATATAATGTGCTGGGTTGGCCCACATATGATGGTGAATGGGAAAGATGAGACTTTTTTTTTTCTCTCTCTTTTTTATATTTTTTTTTTTTTGTTGTTTGAAATATTTGATTTTTTTTTTTTTTGTATTTTCACACAAGTTAGCAAACAATTAATCCTATGACACCTATGGTCCCCTAAGATATAAACAATTGATTTCTCACTAATCAACTGAGGCCTAACTCAAATCCACTCTCAAGCTCGTTAACTGGCCAGGTAAGAGGTGGGAAAGTGGGAGGTTCCCCCTGCTCTCACAGGGACCTAATTAAGTAACCACTTGTCCACTTAGGCGTTTGCCAATAAACCTCTAGCCTTAGACACCAGTCTGCAAACTTGATAGTGGGCCCAAGTGGGCCTAAGTCCCAAAGCGAACCCTAGGTCAACTTTCTACTTTCTTTTATTGGGCTTGGGAATGCAAAAGATGCAGGAAGTTGTGGTTTGTGGGCTAAGGAAGGGTGATCAAATCCCCACCTTATCTTGTTAAGGAAACTGCCCTTAAAATATTTTAGAAATAATGTGCACACCACAAAATCAAGCAAGGGGTTTTATGCAAGCATGGCAATGCATGATCATGCTTTCTAAAAAAATTCAGATTCTCACCTTACCTCCCACAATCTTCGACAAGAAAGGAAACTTAAAAAAAAAAAGAAATTACCTAAAGATGGAAATCTAAATGATGCATGTCCTAAAGATGGAAAGTTTCTAATCTTGACATGACATCTTTTATTGGATTCAAGTGATTGATTTTTTTTTTTTAATGAATTATCTAAACATGGCAACTAAAAAAAAGAAACTCAATCAAGAGGGTTTTAAGGGTACTTACCTCCAACGCAATCCCTCGTTCTTTTGGAAAGTAAAACAAATAGAAAGAGTGAGAGAGAGAAGGAAACTCACCTCACTTACCATTTTTTCTGATTTTTTTGTGCAATTTTCGGATTTTTCTTTCCAAACCAGAACTTTTTACCTACAGATTCAACTTTCAGCGACAGTTTTCTGGCAGATTCTTCAGTTTTGCAATTTTCAAGATTTTTTCACTTTTATTTGATACCTACAAAAAGAAAGAAAATGTTAGCATGAATATATACAAATAACACCAAGATTATCAAAACTAAAAATCTAATTCCCCGGCAACGGCGCCAAAAATTGATAGCCCACGAATGCGTCGTTAAACACGTGACTAACAATCTCAATTTATCGGCCTACACTAAGTATTTTGACAATAGTTAAGTGGTGAGAGCCGAGTCGAATCCACGGGGAACTAGATTTTAGAGTTAAAAATCTTGAGTTTTTATTAGGAAAATAATGTGGTGAGAATAAATTAAGTTGCACAAAATAAATCTAAGCTAAGTAAATAAATAAAGAGAGAGATAGAGAGGGAATGTGATAACACAAGATACCACTTAAAACTATAATCTATTAAACAATAACAAAATGATTAACACAAAAAGTGTATTATAATCCAAAACCATTATACACTGAAATAA
Organism: Colocasia esculenta; assembly: GCA_014218235.1. Classification (NCBI taxonomy): domain Eukaryota; kingdom Viridiplantae; phylum Streptophyta; class Magnoliopsida; order Alismatales; family Araceae; genus Colocasia; species Colocasia esculenta. The sequence goes on along the minus strand of CM024762.1, from coordinate 144,354,998 downwards.
AGAAAATAAGAGAGAATAAGAGAGACGAGAGGAGAGAGAAGAGAGAAGAGAGAGAGGAGAGAGAGAAGAGAGAGGAGAGAGAGCGCAGGGAGAGGAGAGAGGAGAGAGAGCGCGTGAGAGAGAAGAGAAGAGAAAGAAGAGAGAAAAGAGAGAGAGAGGAAGCGGGAGACAGAGGAGAGAGAAGAGAGAGAGAGAGAAAAGAGAGGGAGAGGAAGCGGGAGAGAGAGGAGAGAGAGAGAAAAACGAGAGAGGCGAGAGAGAGAGAGGAGAGAGGAGAAGGTGGGCGCTACTGTAGCGCTACTGTAGCGCGCTGTAGCGCTACTGTAGCTATTGCTACAGTAGCATGCAGCAACGCGGGAGCGGAGGCAGCAGCCTCGTGCGCGCGAGGGGCGGCTGGGCATGCGCGGCAGGCGAAGGAGGGTGTGGACGCTGGCGGCCTCGGACGCGGGTGTGTGCAGGCGCAGGCAGACGCGCGCGCGGGCGGCGGATGCTGGCGGGCTATGCAGGTGAGCTGCGCAGGCGGGGCCTGGCACGAGCGGGCTGGTGGACGAGCGCTTTGCTGCTGCTGTTTCTATTTGCTGAAGAAAGAACCAGGCCAGAGAGAGAGAGGAGAAGAGGAAGAAGAAGAAGAGAGGAAGAAGAAGAAGGAGGAAGAGAAGAGGAAGGAGAAGAAGAGAGGAAGGAGGGGATCGGAGGAGAGAGGGAGAGAGAGAAAGTGAGGGGAATCATAGCATGAGAAAGAGAGGGAGAGAGTTTATAAAGTGTTAGAGAAAAGAGAGGAAGGGGGAGAGATTAAAGGAAAGAGATTTTTAGAAAATAGGAGAGGAGATTTTTAAAATGAGAAAGTGTTTTTGAAAAGAAAGAGAGAGAGGGAGTATTAAACAAATAAAGAATCTCTCATTATTCTCTCTTGGCCCATTTGACACTTCATTTCTTGACCCATTAATCCTGCAATCACAACACAACAGAGATTTTATCAATTTCCGCACTTGTAATGAAATGATAACAGAACTTATAAAATTATCAATTATTTGTCAATCAAATGGCACGATTATTCATAACAATTATGCAATTATCAAGCGGCAGCTGGACCTTTCGTTCGTGGCTGCGAGACTGAGAGGTAGACCTGTGTTTGTTTGTCCGAGTCAGTTGCTGGTGTCGCGAACCAGTTCACGTGGCTCGCGTGTGGCAGTCTCTACTTTAGCTTGTACACCTGTTTGAGCTTTGCCATTTATTTATTACAGTTACTTTACGTAATCGGCGAACGGTGAGTACATTTATAGCTTTAATATTCTGCTTAGTTGTTCTATGAATTGCTAGTGCAGTTTACTGCTTTCGTACCTGTGTTGGGTTTGCTCGGTGTTGGGGGAGTTCCCTACTGAGCCAGTGACTAGCGAGGCTCACCCCTACCCCCCCACAAGTGAGGGTGAGGAGGAGGTTTCCTTACCGTCGTCCAGCTCGGAGCCGCGTCGCAGCGGAGCTAGGCCAGCACCTCCAGCAGAGTAGTTCTTTTTCCTTTAGTTGTACCAGTTGTACCCCGGGGTATGCCCCAGGCTCTTGTACTTTCTTTCAGTTATTTGTGGAATATGGCTATGTAAATTTGTGAAATATATATATGGAATGGTGTGTTCCTTTATGTTTTCACAGACTGTTGTGTGATATCCCTAGCGAGGCTCCGGCTCGTTCGCGGGAGACGAACTCGGATCAAACTTGTTATCAGTTTAACGGGTTTGGACGAAACATTCCGTCACAGTTGGTATCAGAGCAAGGTCCATGTTAATATAAGGGAACTAGAAGGTTACATAGCCTTATTTTGGTAGTAGTACACTGTTGGTAGTGACCTTGGTTTTTAATGATTTGTTGTTTTGTTTTTGTTTGGTGTTTTGTTTATGTAGATGTTTGAAATGGCAGATAGAAGAGATTAGGGTGGTGGAGGAGATGATCCAGAGGAGAACACTCAGCGTATAATAGAGAGGATCTGGGAGAGCCTTACCGATATTCGAATGAGGATGGATCAGCAGGCGCCGGTACTACCGGTTGCCATACCACCTGGGGACGGAGAGACTGTATCTATAGCTCCAGTTCCGCTAGGAGTGGAGGTGCCTTTTGTAGCACCCTTGCCACCACCACTGTCAGTGTTAGTAGCAGAGGAACCAGTGATGCAAGTTGAGAAGTTTCTAAGATTGCAGCCACCTACTTATTCAGGAGGGTCGAATCCAGATACAGCGGAACACTGGGTCCATGAGATTGAGAGGGTCTTTACGACCATGAGGTGTCCGGCAGTAGATAGAGGTGTGCTAGCTGCCTATCAGTTGAGGGGCTTTGCACTGGAATGGTGGCGATTGAAGATGCAGACCACCTACGCAGGCAGGACAGAAGAGACTATCACTTGGTCGGAGTTTCTTAATGTATTTAACGATACATTCTTTCTGATTCAAGTGCAGAAAGTGAAGAGAGAGCAGTTCCGGACACTCCAGCAAGGTAACTCATCAGTTTTAGAATATCAGATGAGGTTTATGGCACTTAGCCAATACGCGCCTTATGTAGTATCAGATAATAATATGATGGTTGAGTACTTTATTCAGGATTTAAGGGTAGAATTGCATAATGCTATAGTGCCACTCATGTGTAAGACAGTGGAAGAAGCAGCTCAAAGGGCAGCTACATTGGAAAGGTCTATTAGGACTCGTCAGATGGGCGAGTCAGATTCAGGTAGTTTTCAGCTACCGCAGCAGTCAGTGGGTGTGAGTAAGGGCAAAGCACCAGCAGGACCTTCTCCATCAGGTTTTGGTAAGTGGGGTCAGAAATTGAAGCAAGCATTTAAAGGTAAAGGAAGAGGATGGGGAGGTCGACAGCAATTTCAGCAAGGTCGTGGTAGGCCAGAGGTGGAGGAGTCGCAGTAGAGTACTGCCAAACAGCCCATTATTCCACCAGGGTATAGATGTTATAACTGTAATTAGCCGGGGCATTTGATCCGTAATTACCCCTATCTGAGAGAATATGGTTATGGAAGAGGTGTGCAGCAACAACAACAGCAGCAGCAATTTCAGCAGCCACAGGCTGGTCGTGGCAGAGGAGTACCGCAGCAGCGGGGAAGGGGGTGGGTTATGGTTATCACCCGAGCCCAGGCAGAGGCATCAAATATGATCGAAGGTACTATACCCATTTATGATTATTCAGTAAGAGTTTTATTTGATTCGGGTACCTCTCATTCTTTTATTTCTGAAGAATTCATGGATTGTATGGTTCATCCTTTGAAAGAGAAATCCTGTGAGTTGGTAGTGGAAGTTCCCTCAGGTGAGTTTATGCTCACTTCGAGCTATATAGATGAAGCTTCTGTCGTGATTGAAGGAAATCAGATGTCGGGTCGGTTATATGCTTTGCAGTTGACCGACTATGATATTATCTTGGGAATGGACTGGCTTGAGGCTTATGGAGCGATATTAGATTGCAGAAAAAAGAGGATCAGGTTCTGCCATCCTAATGATTCAGTGTTTGAGTATCAAGGTATGCCTTTCTGTACTTCTAAGTTTATAATTTCTGCAATAAGAGCTAGAAAGCTAATAAATGCAAGGTGTGTGGCTTATTTAGCCTCAGTTAGTCTGGTAGAGGCTAGTCGGTCAGTGGAGGCAGTTCCCGTGGTTAGGGAATTCGCTGATATCTTTCCGGAAGATTTGTCTGGTTTAGCTCCACATAGAGAGGTGGACTTTACCATTGAGTTACTGCCAGGTACCATGCCGATCTCTAAAGCACCATATCGGATGGCACCAGCAGAACTTAAAGAATTGAAAAAGCAATTAGAAGAGCTGTTACAGAAAGGGTTCATTAGACCGAGTCATTCCCCGTGGGGAGCACCAGTGTTATTTGTGAAAAAGAAAGATAGAAGTTTTCGTATGTGTATTGATTATAGGAAATTGAATGATGTGACCATTAAAAATAAGTACCCGTTACCAAGAATAGAAGATCTGTTTGATCAGTTACAATCAACAAATGTATTTTTTAAAATTGATTTGAGGTTCGGGTACCATCAGTTGAGAATTAAATAGGAAGATATAGATAAAACAACATTCAGAACCAGATATGGTCATTATGGATTTGTGGTTATGCCATTTGGGCTGACTAATGCTCCTGCAGGTTTTATGGATTTGATGAATAGAATTTTTCATCCGTATTTGGACCAATTCATTGTGGTCTTTATAGATGATATTCTAATTTATTCAGCATCCAAAGAGGAGCATGCATCTCATTTGAGGTTTACCCTGCAGTTATTAAGGGATAACCAGTTGTTTGCCAAATTTAGTAAGTGCGAATTTTGGCTGAAAGAAATTCAGTTTCTGGGTCATGTCATCTCAGCTAAAGGAGTGGCAGTGGACCAGAATAAAGTGGAAGCAGTGATGAAATGGGAAGTGCCTAAGACAATCACTGAGATTAGAAGCTTTTTGGGGTTGGCAGGTTATTATAGGCGCTTCATACAAGATTTTTCTAAGATTGCGGCACCCATGACTAAATTAACCCGGAAGGGTGTGCCATTTGTGTGGTCCGGTGAATGTCAGAAAAGTTTTATGGAGTTGAAGAAGAGGCTTACATCAGCACCTATATTGGCATTACCGGCAGGAAGTGGTGGTTTTGTGGTATATACAGATGCTTCAAGGAAAGGACTTGGCGCAGTGCTTATGCATCATGGTAAAGTGATAGCTTATGCGTCTAGGCAGTTGAAGCCGGCAGAAGAGAATTATCCCACCCATGATTTAAAATTAGTAGCAGTTGTGTTTGCTTTGAAATTGTGGAGGCATTATCTGTATGGTGAGAGATTTGAGATCTTTACAGATCATAAAAGTTTGAAGTATATCTTCTCGCAGAAGGATTTAAATCTCCGTCAGCGTAGGTGAGTGGAGTATTTGAAGGATTATGACTTCGGTTTGGCTTATCATCCAGGTAAGGCCAATGTGGTAGCGGATGCCTTGAGTAGAAATGCATATATAAGTCAAATGATGATCAAGGAATGGAAATTGTATGAGGAAATAGTGAAGAACTCCTTGTATGTGCCAAGCAGTCAACGGCGGGCAGTACTAGCCAGTAGTGCTGTAGAGCCGTCCTTGTATTGGCAGATTGTGGAAGCTCAGAAAGCAGATGCAAATTTGACCGAAATTGTGAAAATGGAAGGGATTACCCTTGATGATAATTGTGTGGTTAGGCTCAGAGGTAGGTTATTTGTACCAACAGAAAGAGAGGTAAAGCAGAGAGTGTTGGAAGAGGCTCATAAATCCAAGTACACTATCCATCCAGGTAGTACTAAAATATACCAGGATTTAAAGAAACATTTATGGTGGCCTCATATGAAAAAGGAAATAGCTGAGTTTGTTTCAAGATGTGCTGTATGTCAGCAAATTAAGGCAGAGCATCAGAAGCCTGGAGGTCTATTGCAACCGTTGCCCATTCCACAGTGGAAAAGGGATGATATTGCCATGGACTTTGTGGCAGGCTTACCAAGATCGAGTTTCGGGCATAATGGAATATGGGTATTTGTTGATAGATTGACCAAGGTGTGCAGATTAGTGGCAGTAAGTATGTCTTGGACAGTGGACAAATTATCAAAGGTTTATGTTGATAGAATTGTTCCACTGCATGGTATTCCGAAGACTATTGTGTCTGATAGGGATCCAAGATTTACTTCTGGGTTTTGGAGAAGTTTACAAAAGGTAATTGGTACTGAATTGAGATATAGCTCCGCTTATCACCCCCAGACGGATGGTCAGACAGAGAGGACTATCCAAACAATTGAAGATATGTTGCGAGCTTGTTGTTTAGTTTGGGGAAATAACTGGGAGCATCATTTGGGTATGGTTGAATTTGCCTATAATAATAGTTACCATACCAGTCTTGGAATGGCATCATATGAAGCTCTATATCGAAGGCCATGTAGAACCCCATTAAACTGGCATGAAGTGGGAGAAAGGCAAATGATGGGTCCTGAATTGATTCAGCAAACCACAGAAATAGTAAAACTTATCAAAGAAAAATTGCTAGCAGCTCAAAGCAGGCAAAAGAGTTATGATGATAATCGGAGGAGGCCACTTCAGTTTGAAGTGGGAGACTTGGTTTTTCTAAGAGTTTCCCCTAGTAAAGGTATTATGAGGTTTGGCAAGACTGGAAAGTTGAGCCCGAGATATATGGGACCTTTTTAGGTGTTAGAAAGAATTGGGGAAACGGCTTATAGACTAGATTTACTAGCAGATTTTGCGGACGTCCATGATATATTTCATGTTTCTATGTTAAGAAAGTGTATTGAAGATCCAGCTCAAATAATCAGTTACCAAGGTGGTGACCTGAGGCCGGATATGACCATGCCAGAATATCCGGTGCAGATCAATGATTGAAAAACAAAGAAGTTGAGAAATAAAGAAATTGAGCTAGTTAAAGTGCGATGGAAAAATAGGTTGGGTGGTGAGGATACCTAGGAATTAGCCGAGGAGATGGCTAAGGGGTATCCTTATCTGTTTGAATAAGGTTTTGTATTTCTTTTTAGATGATAGTACTTGTAAAAATGTGCATATTTAAGTTGTTATGTTTGAATTGTGCAATGAATTTCGAGGTCGAAATTTTCTTTTTAAATGATAGTAATGTAACGTCGCGTGTTTTTCGGATCCTTATGGATCATGTGTGTAATGGTTGTGGTGGCCATCGTGAGGCCAATGTGGTTTGGATGTGTGGTGCGCGCAGGTTTGGTCCTGAAACAAAATAGGACCTGCTACAGTTGATTAGGGGTTGACGACCAGGTGTGGGCGTTGACTAGTTTGGCGTCCATTGAAGGTGACGTCAACTTTAAGAACTTAACGGCGGGCTTTGTGGACGTTTACTGTGACGGTTCCCTAAACGACAACAGGGTTGACGCCAACCTGTGCGACCTGCAGGATATAGGTCTACCCGAGGGCAGTTCCCTCACTCCGTTCTCCCTCTCCCTCGCCCTATTTTCATGCCCTTGCTTCCCCACTGCTTCCAATGGTTGCAGAAGGCTAGTTGGAGGATCGTGGAACGTGAGGTGGTGATGAATCAGGTAAGGAAACGCCGGAGCGAGGTGTAATCTCCGTAGGAGCTCGCGGAGGGTTTGGTACGAATCGGAAGGATTTAGGAGGTTTAAGTGCGTCTTGAGGTAGGGAACGATCCCTTTTAATTCCTTCTGGTTGTAATAATGCATCTGGAACGCATGAATCTGCATGTTAATTATGTTTTTGGGTAAAGGTACTCCATGTGGGGACAATGGGTGGTTTGAGTAATTTAACGAGTGAAACTTGTAGTTTCGGTTTGATTGAGATGCACGCATGTTAGAGGAAGTGTTTCCTCGTATTTTTCCGCTGATTTTAGGGCCGAGAATACTTGAGGAATTGGCCTAGGGTTTCTGTGAGAGCTGGTAGCCGAGGAGCTTGGCGTCAATATCGATTGACGCCAGGTTCTTCAGCTACGAGATTGATGGCCAGATATCTTGCCGTTTACATCTCATCGACGGCAGTCGATGTTGCCGTCAGCATGCATTTATTTAAATGTTGCTATATTGAATATTTAAAGATAACGAGCGGTATGTTGGCATCTGTGGTGCACTGGGTGCATGAGGTTTCTGTGACTAGCGTACAAGGTACAACCCTAGCTAGTTCTTTACGTGTTTACGTGTGGTGAACTACCAGTGCACGAGGTTTGTGCGAGACTTCATGTGGTTTGTGTGACGTTCACGTGGTTTTGTGTACGTGGCAAGTAGTACGACGCCTACCGTGGTTACCTCTCCAGTTGGGTGCCCTAGGTTCTCTGTGAGCCAGGCTGTCCCGGTACTTGTGCTGTACCGTCGAGGTCTGTGTCGTCTGACCTGGACACCCTCACTCCATAGTTTGAGTTGTACGTCCGGCTGAGGGAAAGACGACAATGGGACAGTGACTCTTGTGTTTGTTTCTAGTCACTTGTGGCGCGCTCTTAGTTGGGGGCACGGACACCAGTAGTCGACACTGGTCCCCAGCTAGTCCTGTCAAAAAAAATTCTAGGCCTTGTCTTCCTAACCACATACCATCCCACATCCTTGAAATCCTCCACATACCACACTTACTCCACTTGGGAGGCTAACAAATATGGCTCATATGTTCATAGCTTATGTTTTAAGTTTACTAAGGTGAAGCCTTCTTCCTTCTTTACACCTCGATGGGTATGAATCCAATCACACTTGAAAAACAAGACCTTCATCATTGCATAATAGTTTAACTCTATTATTTCATCAAGAACCTCATAGTATGTAACATCTCCAAGGATGGGAGACTTATCATTTGAACTAGAAAAACTAAAGGTTCTGGTAGACATGACAAACCACTATTTTGAATTCTTCTACATTGATCCACATTTCAAGTATGAAATCTGAAACTATTTATCAAGCATGTATCAAATTTTTTTACTATACTTAGTGGGCAATCTTTCAACCAACGGAGCTTCATTGGTAATGCTTCTTCATTCTTTTCTTGTAAATTGTTAACCCACATATAGTGATAGATATGAGTCAAATCTATAAATATTAAAATGTTATAAATATTGCTCTGAAGGATATTTAGTTGACTTTGCAAATGTTGAGAGCTTACTAGAAGTCAAACTACTCCCATGAAATTCTCAAAACTTCTGGTCTTTAATGATCTCCATTGAAATATAAATGCTCCCTAATTGTCTCCCTTTTCCATTTATAAGCGCATGCACATTGTAATTGAGGGCAACTAATATCCTCATCATTATCCAAATTTTGATAGGAAAATTGAAACAATTTATCTAGACCATCTAAATATTCCTTTGAATGCTCAGCTTGATCCATCCAACTCCAATCCATGCTCGTAACTGAAGAATATTAGTAAACCGCAAAGTAGACTAAAAAAGATTAAAAAAAATATTAGTATATCGGATGTGGGATATTTCAAAAATATATATTACCAAAAGTGGGATACCATAAATTAAAAATAATAATATTTTATCAAACGTGGGGTTACAGAATGGGAACACTGGCGTCCAAGCAGCTTGGAACTAGCCTGGGACAGAGCGTGCACTCGTGTAAATAAGCATCAATCTTACAATTTTGCTAACATGTTTACTAGACTATGTAAATAAGCATCAATCATATCAATCACACTATTAAACCACATTTGATCAGTTCTTAATGCATTACATGACTGTGCTGACAATGTCAGTTGTCAACATGTTCAGTAATTACACATATATATAATCTACTTCCACAACCCAATGACGAGAGAGTGGTTACTTTCTTTTGTGATTAATTAACATGGAGATGAGGTGATTTCTAAATAAGTAATCCTCAACCAAAAAATAAATGGGCTCTATACAAATTATTTTATTCAAATCTTATCCACTTTTTTATCATATACGTAAATGCTGATTCAAACAAAGCATATTCTGGTAATGCACCAAAGAATGGAGGAAGAAGTATTTTTATTTAGGCAAAAGAGAAGAAATCTGGGTATGAGAGAAATAGTATTTTGAAGCCAATCAGAAGCTAGCAACATGATAAAAGGAAATCAGTTATGTTAAAAATGGCATCATAATGTCTAAACTGCAGCGTTCTATATAAAAGTTGCATAAATCTTGACAGTTAAATGCAATGTCTCACTCAAGAAAGATCTAAAAGAAGATCACACAACCGCAATGGATACGAATCACAATGTAGGTAAATTAATTTAGGGATACATTATCCCCATTCTTAATCCACCTCTTATTTAATATTTTAAGGTTAGATTTTTTAAGATAACCATATTCTTTGTGACCAAAAGTAGGAGAACATGACAAATTAAGAACTACTAAAAAGTTAAAGCACTTTCCCGTATTCACTTCGAAGTAAGCCTGTCAGCTGAAAGACCTATTTATCAGCTCAGTTAAAAGTCGATGAACAGAAGATACTGACCATCCAACCTCAGTGGCACTGGCCAGGCTATCGAACACAGCATCAGCAATGCTAATAAAATATAATCAAAAGCTTCACCTCGCGTACAAGTAGTTCCAAGTACGCTCATATAATCACCCACTGATCTATAGTTGCAGTGCACCAGAAACCATGGGACCTTCGGAGCACTACAAAAAGGAGAAGTAGTAGATAAAATACACACACGTTGCAAACACCCACCATGGAAATAGATCGAACTATAAAAAAAAGATTTGGTCGTCTGTAGAACCCAGCTAGGACGTTGTCCTTAACACGCATGCTGGAAGACCAGGGAGCTCCAACCAAACCGGTACGATGGGGGAGTCCTCAACAGGGGAGAAGGAGATGTACCACTTGCAGAATCTGAAGGGGCACCCCTGAATGAACATGGAATCCTTGAGGCGGACCTGGAATAGTCCTCACGGTTCAAAAATCTGATTAGAAGGTGGCGTCCGTCCAAAGCACTAATGATAAAATCTGCCAGGAGCTTGAATCTTTGCTGCAGATGTGATCGGATCTCTTGGAAAGGAGGTCTGCCCTGGGGGTTTTTTGTAATAATCGCCAGATCCGAGGGTTTGCAAGAGGCATGGATCTCTTCCAAGGTGAAGAAGACTGCTAGCTCACTGGAATCGGTGGAAGTCGGAGGATGAATGGTGAGGGGGAGGACATGCGATTTGAGGGAGTTCATAAGCACCTGGGCAAAGGAGGGCGGTGCAGCAGGGGGGCCACGGCAGGAGCAGTCCAAGGCAACCCCACAACAGGGGTAGCAGGCGCAGCAGGAAGTGTGAAGACAGCATGAGGTGGCGCAGACAGACCACCATGAGGTTGTCCTTGAGAGCTCGCAGCAGCAGGTGCTGGAGCAGCTAAGGCTTCAGTAGCTGGGCCCGCAGCAGTAAAAGCAGCAGCATGATCAATAGAAGGGGTAGGAGGGGCAGTGGGGGGAGGGGCCCGAAACCATGGTCGGCAGCTGCTACAGCATGAAAGCTCGGCCAGAAGCGTAGAGCTTCTCACTCTAGGGTGTCCTAGAGAGAGAAATAGAAACGACCAAATGAAATTTTCGGTGGGAGGACGAAGATAGCCAGAGGAAGGAAGAAGCATCCGCAAGAGCTGGAAGGAGGGCAGAGAGAGTTAAAGGCAGAAAGAAGCCGTATCTGTGAGAGGGAGATTGTGGGAGAAAGACTCGGAGTAGAGGAAGCGTTCACAACCTGGATTCTTGGACGTCAGTGTGATCTCTTTCTTGCGAACGAGGGCAATGTTGGATCGACTGAGGATGGCGAACTCAGAGCTCTCGTCCCAGAGGTAGTTCTATGCCAAGACATTGCTCTTCATGAACTCCACCTCCTTCATCTGCATGTGCCCTGCGTGGATGACAGCGGTGGCGGGCGAGAGCATGGTAGATGATAACGGCCGTGGTCGAGCAGGACGATGGTGGCCGAGGGCACGCATGGACAATGGAAGAAGGAGGTATCTACCCAAGGGAGAACCCCTAGATATCACACGCTTTTTATTTCCCGCGCAAGCGAAATGTATTGGCACAACAACTATACACTCACGGTTCCAATTTTTTTAGGATGTTATGAATAGATCAATACCTATATTTGGTAGATTTCCATAGGTGTATATATCTTTTTGTTACACTTCTTAATGAACTATGGCTAACATAAATATATTCTCTCACGATTTGTAAAAACCGTAACTATATATAAGTATTTACATATGGCTAAAAAAAACGTGTGTATAACCTTGCAACAAACGGATTTAGCATGTATAATTGTGGTATATACCTACGTATTATCCTACTATAGGTAAATTTTGTGGGTATAGCCCCAATTTGTTGTAGTGTCGCTTCGGCACTCGCAAAAGTTTAAAGACGAGGTCTGTAGTACCCTGGAAAATTCACTAATTTAAATATATAGATAAATTGAAAATTTATCAATTAATAAATTCAAACTAGTTAAAAAGGTACGCATCATTATTACATGCGTATAAACCCATATAAAAATTTTGTAAAAATAGTAGTTATACTTTAAATAATGTTCTCTAATGACCCATCAAGAAATTTGGGCATAGAAAAATCGTTTAGATCAAGTTTAAGAATTTATGTAACTTATTATCGTAATTAAGGAATAAGTTGGAGAACCTATTATCACAAGTACCAAATTGAATTATAAATCAAAATAAACATGTGGGTAGACTTTAAAGATTGTGTGATGATAGCCCATTATAAGAATTGGACCAATGGGCAATATTGGCCCATAAATAAATTCTCTAATAAAGGGATAATTAAAAACTCATTAAGTAAATTAAGTAATGGGTTTCCCTAAATGGTCCATACATGAATTAATGGACCAAAAAGCCAAGAGCCCATCCTTGAATGGGAGATAATTAAGCTAAATTCAAACCTAAAATATTAATAAATAGAAAATAGTTAAGATAATGACTATTTTAACTCTTAATTATTCTAAAAAGAGTCCTCACCCTAATCTAACACAATAGAAATGAAATAGGACTCTATCCTAATCTAAAAATGGGATTAAGATAAGAGACAATTGGGTCAAATATAGGATGCTCATATTTAAATGAGTTTAAAATGTTATAATAAAAGAAAATACTATAAAATTCATAACTATATTATCTTATAATTTAAATGGGTTAATTAAAGTATTAAAATGACTTATATATATCTAGAAAAGAGACCTAGACTTACCCCAATCTCTTAGCCACGAAATTTGATCTCTCCCCAAGCCAATTAGGTGGATAGATGTTAGAAAGGGGGAGATAAATGTGAAAATTCAGAGTTAATTATTAAATAAATTAAAAAGAGTAAGATAATGACTAAATTAGCTTATAAATATCTCTACAAGAGTCCTAGACCTACCCAAACCCTTTGCCCACGAAATTAGACTTCTCCTCGAGCCTATTAGGTAGATAAAGACAAGAAATAGGGAGATAAATATAGAAATTTGGAGTTTGAAGGGAAAGAGGAGTTTTAAGAAGGTTGGACTCTTTAACAACCTAAAAGACCAACAATTCGTGTCTACCAAACCCCATTTCATTGCTGGAGCTCTGGAGCACGAGGAGAGGAGGCTGAGGACGAGAGGAGCAAGGAGGAAGAAGCTTGGAGCAAGGGATTTTCACCATCTTCTTCGTTTCTCAACCCTAAGAATCTTTACAGCGCAAAAAGATAGGCAATCTCTCAAGCAAAATTAAATTAAACTCGTCCCTAGGTAGTCCTTGATCCCCTCTATCAAAGCCCCATAATTGCCCCAATTTTTGTTGCTTCATGAGAGAGTATTAAATACTCTAATCCTTGTCATCATCATGTACCCGAACTAACTTGATTGCTTTCAATCCATGTGTATACTTGATCCCATGTCTTGTAAATATTATCATAAATATTGCATGATGTTAGCTTTCGAATGATCCTATTTCCCCTAATTTTCATCATGTATCCTTTGCTAATTAAATCGAAAACCATGACTATACATGTTTTAGGTCACCGAAATGTAACCTAATTAAAGCATGCCCAATACTTGTCTATTTTCTAATTACTCTTGCTTGTTGATAGATCTACATGTCTACTTTCGTATAAAACTAGTTTCATAAATTTTGGACCTTCCTGTGATTTTATACGGATTTTTAAAGGGACCTGTATCATGCTATGGGAGGAAGGACCGACCTGAAAAGGGTTGGTTTCCCCCTTTCTGGGTCGGGCCGCCCTTCGGAAATCGCGACGGCCCGACCTATCGCGATCTCAGAAGGGTCATGACCTGTGGCGGAACGCCTCGGTCAAGCCCGTTAAACCAATAACGTACTTGATCCGAGTCTGCCTCCCGCGAACGGGCCGAAGCCTCGCAAGGGATACCAAACCACAGTCCGTGTAAACATAAAGGAACACACCACATTTCATATAAAATTTTTCACAATTTACATAGCCATAATCCATTAACACTGAAAAGGTGTACAAAAGTCTGGGGCATACCCCGAGGTACAACAAAAGAAAGTAAACAACTACAAAACTACAAGGCTACACTGCTGAGTACTACTCCGCTGGAGGTACTGACCCTGCTCCGCTACGACGCGGCCCAGAACTGGACGTCGGACGGGAAACGTCCTCCTCGCCCTCACCTGTGGGGGTAGGGGTGAGCCTCTCTAGTCACTGGCTCAGTAGGGAACTCCCCCAAAGCCGAACAAACCACAAACCACAGGTACAAAACAGTAAACAGTACCAACAACATATAAAACAGCTAAGCAGGTAAGTAAAGCTGTAAAAGTACTCACCGTCTGTCGAATACGAGAAACAACTGTAGTAATTAAACGGCAAACCCAAACAGGTGTCCAAGCCAAAGTAGAGACAGCCAACACGAGCCACGTAAACTGGTTCGCGACACCAGAAATTGACTCGGACAACTAACACAGGTCCACCTCTCAGTCTCGCAGCCACGGACGAAAGGTCCAGCTGCCGCTCCACGTAAAAAGGTCAAACAACTGTGGAGACCAACTAAACCACCACAACCTGCAGACCACACGGTCACAGGCCCATGCCTGGCACCTCCAGAGACCCTGGCCTGGGCTCGCTAGAGTGAGGCACTGGTAAAAGGACTAGCTGGGGTCCAGTACGTCTACTGGTGTCCGTACCCCCAACTACGAGCGCGCTACAAGTGACTAAAAACAACCACAACTGTCACTGTCCCACTGTCGTCTTTCCCTCAGCCGGACGTACAACTCTAACACAAGAGTGAGGGTGTCCAGGTCAGACGACACAGACCTCAACGGTACAACACAAGTACCGGGACAAAGCCCCGAGCTAACAGCCTGGCTCACAAAGAACCTGGGACACCCAACTGGAGAGGTAACCACGGTAGGCGTCGTACTACTCGTCACGTACACAAAACCACGTGCACGTCACATACAAACCACGTGAAACCTCACGTAAACCACAAGTAACCACTGGTCCACTACACGTGAACCCAACTGACTCGCGTACACAACGCGCAGTCACCAAAGTAAACAACTAACAGCATACCTTGTATGCTAAACACGAGAACCATGTGCACTTAGTGCACCTCGTATAATTTCACGCATGCATTATTGATAAAACACCATAATTAGCCATTTCTGTTCATGTAGGAGTAGGCGGCCACATCGATTGCCGCTTACAGGAAGTAGACGGCAAGGTCCCTGGCCGTCAACCTCCTGGCTGAAGATCTTGGCGGCAAACGATGTTGACGCCAAGTTCCCCGGCCTTAAACCCTACAGAAACCCTAATCTGGTCCTGCGAGTTCTCTAGCTGTTCTAATTACTGGAAAACATGCAAATGCATACCCTCTAGCATGACAAAACCCAATGCAACCCGTTTAAACATGATTTGAACAATAAACTACTCAAACCACCCATTATCCCATATGGTGCAACTCTATCCAAACATGGATTATCATGCGGATTTAAGTAGTTATGATGTGTTTTAATGTTTCTACGGAGCTACCAGGGTTCGTCCCCTACCTCAGAACGCGTTAGAATCTCCCGCAACTCCCCGGTTTACGCCGAGCCCTCCGCGAGCTCCCACGCGAATTGCACCACGCCGCGACGTTTCCTCGCGCAATTCGGCGACGCCGCGCGTCCCACGATCGACCAGCCACTCCTCGATACCTGTTAGAACCTTCAAAGACTCGGGGGAAGCAAGCTGGGGCAAGAGGGAGAGAGGGTGAGCTGAGAGAGCTGCCCTCGGGTGAACATATAACCTGCTGAACTGACAGGTTGGCGTCAACCCCCTTGTCGCCCACATGCACCGCCAGACTAAACGACCACAAAAGCTGCCGCCAAGTTCATGATGTAAACGTCCATGAACCTGGACGCCAACAGTCAACGACCACCCCTTGGCCGCCAACTCAGACAGAACAGCAGCAGGTCCCATTCCAATTCAGGACCTACCCTGCTCTTCACCTGCTCAAGCCACGCAATCACACCATGCATTCCACACACCCAACTCACACTGGCCTCACAACAGCCGCCACAACCACAATGCACATGATCCGCATGGATCCGAAAAGCACGCGACGTTACATGACCGGCCAGACCACCGCGTCATGAACACGATGGCCCGCACCGTCGCGGTTTCCTCCCGGCTCACGCCAGCCCCGCCAGTTCAACAGACGCGACCGGACCGCCCGTCGCGACATGAAACGCGACGTGTAGCCCCTTCGCGATTTCAAGATGTCGGCCAAAACCTGTAATTGCTCACATACCTCTATTCTATATGCCATTTAAACCCTAGTTAACCCTTAATTGTGCACTGTTGTGAACAGTAGTGAGCTATTCATTTAATATTAAGCATTTAATATATGAAACTATTTAATTAAAAGCTATGTGCACAATTAATCACACTCTTATGATTTCTTTACACTTGCACACACTAAACATTAATATTTATCATAAGACCTTATTAAGTTACTCAACAATCTATCTGGTAATTAAATGTAATTATTTCACTTAAATCTCCCATTCATTTTAATAACACTTGTCTTCGTTTTATTCGCATGCTTTGTACACTGCTATCGCGTCCCTCTGCCTTCGAGCACTCGAGGCAAGACGGACACTTATTTTTACACCCTTCTTTCTTGACATGGACCACCTCTCCGTTATGAATACTTTGGACCAGACCAGGGACTCCTTATCAAGGCCTCCGTAAGTCTCCTTGGCTTTGGCGGACATCCATTGCCGACGAGCTAGTTGTACCCTCAAAACCCGTTACACCTTAGGGATCAACATGATCCAATGGCCTTAGTTTGTTCTCTCTTACCTTGAAGATCATGCCGGAACTCTGGCCTGTGTTCATAAGCACGGCTAATGGGCGGTTGTGACTTCTACCCGACTGCCAGCGCACGACTGTGCTATGCAACTGTTATTATCATTTGTTTATCGTTGTTTTACGAATATGTCCCTGTTCTCATCTACTAGCTCTACACTTTCATCTATTCACATTCTCTCCGGACTCTCATCTATTTGTCTATTACTCTCATCTCTTATTGGTACTCTATGTGGCCATTAAATTGATTGTCTAAGATAACAAACATGACTATGCTAGGAAACATTATAAAGGGCCCGATCTAGTTCTGGGGGGAGCGCCCGAAAGGCTGTTAACTCACGGGGGTTTAATGATCTGGGTGTTTGGCATGCACCTAATGCATGAACTCTCAGGATTTGATCTATGGAAATCAATCAATCAATTATTATTTACTTGAACTCGTGGTTGAAAAAATATCGACCAACACTTGCTATCGTGACTAGTGCACTGTTGTACAACTTTACTCGCTATCTCGTTACATGGCCAATCTTTTATCATACTAGTTTTGCAATATTCTTTTTTTAATGTATTATCCTTCTCTTGCTATCGTGTGACATTATTCTCGCAACTATACTTGATCATTCTCTTTAGTTATCCTGCCTTATAAGACATTAATCACTTAAAGTTTGTCTGTTTATATGAGATATTAAGTCCTACTGAGCGTTATCGCTCACCCTGTGCTATTGTTGTATGTGTTTTCAGGTAAGTCAGATGATAACCTTACACACACCAACGGGAATGGACCAGAGTGATGAGCGACCTGGAGTCTTAGCGATGGAGTGACTTTAGTATCATAGAGTTTAGTTAGATATTTGCTTAAATATCCTTTCCAATGTAATGAAGTCTTTGAGCCCTATGTTTTGGCTCTAAATTAGTGGTTGTAATTGTTTAGGTGAATTATCAATAAAATGAAGACTTTATTGCAATTATTGTTCATTAGCAGCTCTGATTTTTTGCATCTGTATGTGCAATTTACGTTACCATACACTTTGCTCATGCCCCCCCCCCCCCCCCGATTTATTCCGCTGCTAAATTGGCGGGGAGTGACAAGGTCGTTTCGGTACTCTTGTGATATGTAGACATCGTAGCTCGATGAACGAGGTCACTTCAGCACTCTCAATGAACAGAGAGACGGAGTTCGACATGAGAGAAAGACGAGGTCTCTTTGGCACTCATCAGGAACTGAGGGACGACGTCCGACGTAGATTGAATGTGTGGCCGCTTCAGCACACGTAAAAAACATGGACGTCATAGTTCACTGGATGGGATCGCTTAAGCACTCGTCAGGAATTGAGAGACACGACGTCCCACGTGAATTGAAGATGACAGTGCAAGATCACATTCGCAATATCTTTTGACCCAACCCCGTATGCAGACGAGCCGAACATCTCATCCGATGGGCTTAATTGCTGGTGCAAACAGTGCGAAGTCGCATTGGCCTTCTCGGCTATACCAACCAAAAAGTGTGAACGACACTTCTCGTCCCAGGCAAAAAACTGGTCAGAGGTATGAAAACTAGTCGGAGGTATGATCCGACCTCAGGAATCGATCGGCTAGACTACCACCTTGATGAGGCTGCCCAGTAAAAGTACGAGGTCGCTTTGGCACTCATGTAGTATGTGGACAACGTTGTTCACAGGATGAAGTCGCTTAGGCATTCGTCAGGAACTGAGATGATGCCCGACAAGAACTGAATACAAGGTTGCTTTAGTACATGTAAGAATTGATCAATGAGTAGCCCCGAGACTACGAGGAGTTATAGAACTGTATCTCAAGCATACCAATGTAGTAGCTACAAGGTAATAAATTGTAACTGCAAAGTGCCTACGACACAATCGCCTATAGATATGGGCATTAACGTCCAAAACAAGGTTTGTAGTCAGGTTGGCCCGCAAGATGAAGTCACTTCGGCACTCGTCAAGGATCAAAGGCCGACGTGCGATAAGGCTGATCTTGGAAACTCCGACGATAGGTACGATAATCGATGCAATTGGCAAAAAAAAAGTTTGCAATTGACAAAGTTCTATTAATAAAGCAAGAAGGTACAAAATGTGATGGTGAAGCGCCATGTACAATTGCTCAAGCTCCTAGTCTACAACGGCGTCGTCCGAGCCGACCATATTCTCGTTGTCGGGGACGATAGTCTTTTTGGAGATTACGGCCTTAGTGGCATCCTCGAGTACGTCTTCAACCATGGCAGCCAGCATGTGGCGGAACGCCTCGTCCAAGTCTGTTAAACCGATAACGTACTTGATCCGAGTCCGCCTCCCGCGAACGGGCCGAAGCCTCGCAAGGGATACCAAACCATAATCCGTGTAAACACAAAGGAGCACACAATTTCATATATATATATTTCACAAGTTTACATAGTCATATCTCCAATAAAACTGAAAGAAAGTACAAGAGCCTGGGGCATACCCCGAGGTACAACTGAAGAAAGTAAACAACTAACTACACTGCACTACTGAGACTACACTGCTGGAGCTGCTACTACACAGCTGGAGGTACTGACCCTACACCGCTACGACGCGGCTCTGAACTGGATGACGGTCGAGAAACGTCCTCCTCGCTCTCACCTGTGGGGGTAGGGGTGAGCCTCGCTAGTCACTGGCTCAGTAGGGAACTCCCCCAACACTGAGCAAACCAAAACCACAGGTACAAAAGCAGTAAATAGTACCAACAATTTATAGAACAGCTAAGCAGGATATAAAAGCTGTAAAAGTACTCACCGTCTGCCGACTACAAAAATCAACTGTAATAATTAAACGGCAAATCAGTACAGGTGTACGAGCTAAAGTAGAGACAGCCAAACACGAGCCTCGTGAACTGGTTCGCGACACCAGAGACTGACTCGGACAAGCTAACACAGGTCAACCTCTCAGTCTCGCAGCCACGAACGAAAGGTCTAGCTGCCGCTCCACGTGAAAAAGGTCAAGCAACTGTGGAGACCAACTAAACACCACCACCTGCGGACCACACAGTCGCAGGCCCATGCCTGGCACCTCCAGAGAACCTGGCCTGGGCTCGCTAGAGTGAGGCACTGGAAAAGGACTAGCTGGGGACCAGTGTCGACTACTGGTGTCCGTACCCCCAACTACGAGCGCGCTACAAGTAACTAAAGACAAACACAAGTGTCACTGTCCCACTGTCGTCTTTCCCTCATCCGTACATACAACTCAAACACAGGAGTGAAGGTGTCCAGGTCAGACGACACAGACCTCGACAGTAAAACACAAGTACCAGGACAGAGCCACGAGCTAACAGCCTAGCTCACAAAGAACCTGGGGCACCCAACTGGAGAGGTAACCACGGTAGGCGTCGTACTACTCGCCACGTACACAAAACCACGTGCACGTCACACACAAACCACGTGAAGTCTCACGTAAACCACGTGTACTAGCAGTCCACTACACGTGAACATCACACAAACATGTAAAGTACTAGCCAACTGCGTACCCAGTATGCTAGCCACAGAAACCTCGTGCACCGAGTGCACAATAGGTGCCAACGCACCACTTGATATTATTAAATACCGAATATGCAATATTTAAATAGTAGCTTGCTAGCGTCCACATCGATTGCCGCTAAGGGTGAGTAAACGGCAAGTTATCTGGCCGTTTATCTCCTGGCTGAAGAACTTGGCATCAATCGTTGTTGACGCTAAGTTCCTCGGCCATTAGTCTCACAGAAACCCTAGGCCGATTATACCAGAAACCTCGGCCCTAGAAACCACGAAAAACATGAGAGAACACCTCCTCTAACATGCATGCAACTAAATCATGCAAAAGCAACATGTTTCATTCTTTAAATTACTCAAACCACCCATTATTCCCACATGGTACAACTTAACCCGAAAATGCATTAAACATGCTAATTCATGTGGTTAAGTCGTGTTATAATGATCCTAAGGAGTTAACAGGGTTCGTTCCCTACCTTAGAATGCACTTAAACCTCTTAAACTCCTCCGATTCTCACCAAACTCCCAGCGAGCTCCTACGGAAATTACACCACGTTCCGGCGTTTCCTTGGCCGATTCATCACCATCTCGCGTTCCATGATCTCCCAATTATCCTTTTAAAACAGTTGGAAGCATTGGGGAAGCAAGAAGCATGAAATCAAGGCAAGGGAGAGGGGAATTGGACTGAGGAAACTGTCCTCGGGCGGACCTATATTCTGTAGGTCACACAGGTTGGCGTCAACCCTCATGCCGTTTAAGGAAACCGCCATCATAAACGTCCATCTCCCTTGTCGCCAAGTTCATATAGTAAACGTCAACACATATGGACGCCTACAAGTCAACGACCACCCCTGGCTGCCAACTCCTACTCAATTGCAGCAGGTCCTATTTTATTTCAGGACCAAACCTGCACCACACCTGCACACTCCACACAACCAAACCGCATTGGCCTCACAATGGCCTTCACAACCATTACACACATGATCCGCAAGGATCCGAAAAGCACGCGACGTTACATTCTACTATCATCTAAAAAGAAATTTTCGACCTCGAAATTCATAACATAACTCAAAGTTAAATAACTTAAACATACACACCTTTACAAGTACTACCATCTAAAAAGAAAATACAAAACCTTATTCAAATAGATAGGGATACCCCTTAGCCATCTCCTCGCTAATTCCCAGGTATCCTCACCACCCAACCTATTTTCCCATCGCACTTTAACTAGCTCAATTCTTTATTTCTCAACTTCTTTATCTTTCGATCAGTGATTTGCACCAGATACTCTAACATAGTCATATCCGGCCTCAGGTCACACACCTTGATAACTGATTATTTGAGCTGGATCTTCAATACACTTCCTTAACATAGAAACATGAAATATATCATGGACATCCGCAAAATCTGCTGGCAAATCTAGCCTATAAGTTGTTTCCCCAATTCTTTCAATTACCTGGAAAGGTCCCACATACCTTGGGCTCAATTTTCCAGTCTTACCAATCTCATGATACCTTTACTCGGAGAAACTCTCAAGAAAATAAAATCTCCCACTTCAAACTGAAGTGGTCTCCTCCGGTTATCTGCATAACTCTTTTGCCTACTTTGAGCTGCCTGTAATTTTTCCTTAATAAGCTTCACCACTTCTGTGGTTTGCTGAATCAATTCAGGACCCACTAATTGCCTTTCTCCCACTTCATGCCAGTTCAATGGGGTTCTACATGGCCTTCCATATAAAGCTTCATACGGTGCCATCCCAAGACTGGTATAATAACTATTATTATAGGCAAACTCAACCATTCCCAAATGATGCTCCCAGTTACCTCCCCAAACTAAACAACAAGCCCGCAACATATCTTCAATTGTCTGAATAGTCCTCTCTGTCTGACCATCTGTCTGGGGATGATAAGCGGAGCTATATCTCAGCTCAGTGCCAATTACTTTCTGCAGACTTCTCCAAAAACCAGAAGTAAATCTTGGATCTCTGTCAGACACAATAGTCTTTGGAATACCATGCAATGGAACAATCCTTTCAACATAAACATTTGCTAATCTGTCTACTGTCCAAGACATACTTATTGCCATTAATCTGCACACCTTAGTCAATCTGTCAACGAATACCCATATTCCATTATGCCCAGAACCCGATCTTGGTAAACCTGCTACGAAGTCCATGGCAATATCATCACATTTCCACTGTGGAATGGGCAACGGTTGCAATAGACCTCCAGGCTTCTGATGTTCTGCTTTAATCTGTTGACAGATAGCACACCTTGCAACAAACTCTGCTATTTCCTTTTTCATATGAGGCCACCAGAAATGCTTCCTCAAATCGTGGTACATTTTAGTACTACCCGGATGGATAGTGTACCTAGATTTATGGGCCTCTTCCAACACCCTCTGCTTCACCTCTCTCTCTGCTGGAACAAATAACCTGCCTCTGAGCTTAACCACACAATTATCATCAATGGTAACTCCTTCCATTTTCACAATCTCAGCCAAACTTACATATGCTCTCTGGGCTTCAACAATCTGCCAATACAAGGACGGCTCTACAGCACTAGTAGCTAGTACTGCCCGTCGCTGACTACTGGGCACATACAAGGAGTTCTCCACTATCTCTTCATACAGCTTCCATTCTTTGATCATCATCAGATTTATATGCCTTTCTGCTCAAGGCATCTGCTACAACATTAGCCTTACCCGGATGGTAAGCCAAACTAAAATCATAATCTTTCAAATATTCAATCCATCTACGCTGACGAAGATTTAAATCTTTCTGCGAGAAGATATACTTCAAGCTTTTATGATCTGTAAAGATCTCAAATCTCTCGCCATACAGATAATGCCTCCACATTTTCAAAGCAAACACAACTGCTGCCAATTCCAAATCATGAGTGGGGTAATTCTCTTCTGCTGGCTTCAATTGCTTGGACACATAAGCTATCACTTTGCCATGCTGCATAAGCACTACGCCAAGTCCTCTCCTTGAAGCATCAGTATACAACACAAAACCACCACTCCATGCCGGTAATGTCAATATGGGTGCTGTTGTAAGCCTCTTCTTCAATTCCATAAAACTTTTCTGACATTCACCGGACCACACAAATGGTACACCTTTTCTGGTCAACTTGGTCATAGGTGTCGCAATCTTAGAAAAATCTTGAATAAAGCGCCTATAATAACCTGCTAATCCTAAAAAACTTCTAATCTCAGTTATTGTCTTAGGCACTTCCCATCTCATTACTGCATCCACTTTACTCGGGTCCACTGCTACTCCTTTAGCTGAGATGACATGACCCAGAAATTGAATTTCTTTCAGCCAAAATTCACACATATTGAATTTAGCAAACAACTGGTTATCCTTTAACAACTGCAGAGTAAAACCTCAAATGAGTTGCATGCTCCTCTTCAGATGCTGAATAAATCAGAATATCATCTATAAAGACCACAATGAATTGGTCTAAATACGGATGAAAAATTCTTTTCATCAGATCCATAAAACCTGCAGGAGCATTAGTCAACCCAAATGGCATAACCACAAACTCATAGTGACCATATCTAGTTCTGAATGTTGTCTTATCTATATCCTCCTCTTTAATTCTCAACTGATGGTACCCAGACCTCAAATCAATTTTAGAAAATACTTTTACCGATTGCAACTGATCAAACAGATCATCTATTCTTGGTAACGGGTACTTATTCTTAATGGTCACATCATTCAACTTTCTATAATCAATACACATACGAAAACTTCCATCTTTCTTTTTCACAAATAATACCGGCGCTCCCCACGGAGAATGACTTGGTCTAATAAACCCTTTCTGCAACAACTCCTCTAATTGCTTTTTCAATTCTTTAAGTTCTGCTGGTGCCATCCGATATGGAGCTTTAGAAATCGGCATGGTACCTGGCAGCAACTCAATGGTAAAGTCCACCTCTCTATGTGGAGCTAAACCAGGCAAATCTTCAGAAAAAACATCAGCAAATTCTCTAACCACGGGAACTGCTTCCACTGACTGACTAGCTTCTACCAGACTTACCGAGGCTAAATAAGCCACACATCCAACATTTATCAACTTTCTAGCTCTAATTGCAGAAATTAGAAACTTAGAGGTATAAAAAGGCATACCTTGATATTCAAATACTGCACCATTAGGATGACAAAATCTGATCATTTTCTTTTTGCAATCTAGCATTGCTCCATAAGTCTCAAGCCAATCCATACCCAAAATAATATCATAATCTGTCAACTGCAGGGCATACAACCGACCCAGCATCTGGTTCCCTTCAATCATAACAGGAGCTTCATCTATATAGCTCGAAGTGAGCAGGAACTCACCCGAAGGAACCTCCACTACTAACTCACAAGACTTTTCCTCTAAAGGATGAGCCATGCAATCCAAAAATTCTTCGGAAATGAAAGAATGAGAGGCACCCAAATCAAATAAAACTCTTGCTGAATAGTCATAAAGAGGTAAAGTACCTTCTATCATATTTGATGCCTCCGCCTGGGCTCGGGTGATAGCCATAACCCGGCCTCTTCCTCGCTGCTGTGGTGCTCCTCTGCCACGACCTGCCTGTGGCTGCTGAAACTGCTGAGGCTGCTGTTGCTGCACACCTCTTCCATACCCATATTCTCTCAGATAGGGGCAATTGCGGATCAAATGTCCCGGCTGATTGCAATTATAACATCTATACCCTGGTGGAGTAATGGGCTGCTTGGCAGTGCTCTGCTGTGATTCCTCCACCTCTGGCTTACCATGACCTTGCTGAAATTGCTGTCGACCTCCCCATCGATCCTCTTCCTTTACCTTTAAATGCTTGCTTCAATTTCTGACCCCATTTACCAAAGCCTGATGAAGAAGGTCATGCTGGTGCTTTACCCTTACTCACACCCACTGACTGTTGCGGTAGTCGAAAACTACCTGAGCCTGACTCGCCCACCTGACGAGTCCGAATAGATCTTTCCAACGTAGCTGCCCTCTGAGCTGCTTCTTCCACTGTCTTACACATGAGAGGTACTATTTCATCCTGCAACTCCACTCTCAAACCTCTAATGAAATACTCAACCATCATATTATTATCTGATACTACATAAGGTGCATATCGGCTAAGCGTCATAAACCTCATCTGGTACTCTAAAACTGAAGAGTTACCTTGCTGGAGTGTCCGAAACTGCTCCCATTTCACTTGCTGCACTTGAATCGGAAAGAATGTATCGTTAAATACATCAAGAAATTCCGACCAAGTGATAGCCTCTTCTGTCCTGCCTGTGATGGTGGTCTGCATCTTCAATCGCCACCATTCCAATGCAAAACCCCGCAACTGATAAGCAGCTAACACAACTTTATCTGCTGCCGGACACCTCATGGTCGCAAAGACCCTCTCAATCTCATGAACCCAGTGTTCCGCTGTATCTGGATTCGGCCCTCCTGAGTAAGTAGGCGGCTGCAATCTCAGAAATTTCTCCACTTGCATCACTGGTTCTTCTGCTAATAGCACTGGTGGTGGTGGTGGCACAGGTGCTGCAAGAGGCACCTCCACTCCTGGCGGAACTGGAGCTATAGGTACAGCCTCTCCATCCCCAGGTGGCACTGCAACCGGTGGTACCGACGCCTGCTGATCCATCCTTGCCCGAATATCAATGAGGCTCTCCCAGATCCTCTCTATCATACGCTGAGTGCTCTCCTCTGGATCATCTCCTCCACCACCCCAATCTCTTCTATCAGTCATTTCAAATTTCTACATAAACAAAACATCAAACAAAATCACAACAACAAATTATCAGAAACCAGGGTCCCTACCAGCAGTGTACAAAGACCGAAATAAGGCTATGTATCTTTCTAGTTCCCTTATATTAACACGGACCTTGCTCTGATACCAACTGTGGCGGAACGCCTCGTCCAAGCCCGTTAAACCGATAACGTACTTGATCCGAGTCCGCCTCCCGCGAACGGGCCGAAGCCTCGCAAGGGATACCAAACCATAATCTGTGTAAACACAAAGGAGCACACAATTTCATATATATATTTCACAAGTTTACATAGCCATATCTCCAATAAAACTGAAAGAAAGTACAAGAGTCTGGGGCATACCCCGAGGTACAACTGAAGAAAGTAAACAACTAACTACACTGCACTACTGAGACTACACTGCTGGAGCTGCTACTACACAGCTGGAGGTACTGACCCTGCACCGCTACGATGCGGCTCTGAACTGGACGACGGTCGAGAAACGTCCTCCTCGCTCTCACCTGTGGGGGTAGGGGTGAGCCTCGCTAGTCACTGGCTCAGTAGGGAACTCCCCCAACACCAAGCAAACCAAAACCACAGGTACAAAAGCAGTAAACAGTACCAACAATTTAGAGAACAGCTAAGCAGGATATAAAGCTGTAAAAGTACTCACCGTCTGCCGACTACGAAAAACAAATGTAATAATTAAACGGCAAATCAGTACAGGTGTACGAGCTAAAGTAGAGACAGCCAAACACGAGCCACATGAACTGGTTCGCGACACTAGAGACTGACTCGGACAAGCTAACACAGGTCTACCTCTCAGTCTCGCAGCCACGGACGAAAGGTCCAGCTGCCGCTCCACGTGAAAAAGGTCAAGCAACTGTGGAGACCAACTAAACACCACCACCTGCGGACCACACGGTCGCAGGCCCATGCCTGGCACCTCCAGAGACCCTGGCCTGGGCTCGCTAGAGTGAGGCACTGGAAAAGGACTAGCTGGGGACCAGTGTCGACTACTGGTGTCCGTACCCCCAACTACGAGCGCGCTACAAGTGACTAAAGACAAACACAAGTGTCACTGTCCCACTGTCGGCTTTCCCTCAGCCGGACGTACAACTCAAACACAGGAGTGAGGGTGTCCAGGTCAGACGACACAGACCTCGACGGTACAACACAAGTACCGAGACAGAACCCCGAGCTAACAGCCTGGCTCACAAAGAACCTAGGGCACCCAACTGGAGAGGTAACCACGGTAGGCGTCGTACTACTCGCTATAGACATGCAAATTTTCCCATCGCGGACAAATTTTCGAGTTGCGTTGTAACGCCCAAATGACCCGCCTTTTGTCTTGAAATAACATTTTTTTGATATTCCTGAATTTCACCCATTTTTCCTTGGTGCTTCCCCAAGAGGGGTCTGGTCGCAAAGGGGCACTCAGCGAGGGAATAGCGACGGTCAAATTTTCGTCGCTAATCTGTCGCCAATCAGCGACGGATTAACGATGACAAAATATTCTGTCGCTGAATCGGCTTTCAACTTCGCAACCGCTTCGGTCGCCGCGTTTCTTGAAGAACGTTAAAAGGCATCGATTTTGGTGGACGCGATTCATGAATTTTCGTTGCTGATCTGTCTCCAATCAGCGACGGATTAGCGATGACCAAAATATTCTGTCGCTGAATCGCCTTTCAAATTAGTGGCCATTTCGGTCGCTGCGTTTCTTGAAGAACCTTAAAAGGCGTCAGGTTCGGTGGACGCGATTCATGAACTTTCTGTCGCTATTCCGTCGCTGTTCCGTCGCTAAACCAGTCACCGACCTATCTTTTTATTCGCGCCCGTTCCGGTCGACGTGTACCCCGATTCATGAACTTTTCGTCACTTCAGTGGACGCGATTCTGAAAAGTCACATCAACGTCTCGTCGGCTGACAGCGTACTCACGGATCGGTTGCCTCGAAACCATGCGAGTCTAAAATGCGTCCAGTGTACTGGACGCGATTTTAAGACGGTGCAGCGATTTCCGCGCCATCAAACCGACCTTCTTTAAACGCGGCGGTTGTCCCGGATGCGATTTTGACCCAGAACCTTAAATCTCAACCAGCGCTTCACCTGGAGAGAGAGGGGCTTTCATTCGGGTTTGGCCGGGCGTTTTAGAGAGAGAGAGAGTGTTTTAGAGAGAGAGAGAGAGGGTTTTTAGAGAGAGAGTGTGAGGATTCTAGAGAGAGAGAGGGGGGTTCTTTGCGGCAGAGCCTTGCCTCGTCGCCGTCTTCCTCGCCATCCCCGTCCTCGTCTCTGGCCCGACGTCGCCGTCTTCCTCGCCATCGTGCACATCCAACGGAAGCCACGTCATCGTCGTCCTCCTCCTCTCATTGTCCTCTCCGGCTACGCCATTACGCCATCCGGCCACCTCGGGGAAGCACCCCAGTTTTTCTTTCCTCCGGCCCCCTCGTGGTCCTTTTCCATTTTCCTTTTGGGCCCTACATTGCCCCTTTTCTATTTTACACATTGCATGCATGCACACCACACACCTACAGTTTTTTTTAGGGGTTTAAAAGCCACCACAAAAAGGTGTGTTTGTCCCCTTTTATTTATGTCTATTTCATTTATTGTATTTGATACTACACATCGGGTTAATCCCGTTGTCCTTTTTTGTTGTCTTTCTATCGCAGGTACCCCGAGCTGAATCTCCTTTGCCGGCCGGCCGGTGGAAGGAGGAGGGTGAACCCACGCCCACATCCCGCTTCTATTTCCACGGGTCAAAAGGTACTTTTCGTCCCTTCTCAAACCCGTCCCTACTTTTGGTGCTTTTTAGGAAAAGTACCTGGCGATTGCGTTTCAGTTCTCTCATTCTCTATTTTCGTGTGGAGACGATCGTTTTTTCGTCCTCCTCGGGACGGGAAAATAACCGCATCTACACTCGCCACGTACACAAAACCACGTGCACGTCACAGACAAACCACGTGAAGTCTCACGTAAACCTCGTGCACTAGCAGTCCACTACACGTGAACACCACACAAACACGTAAAGTACTAGCTAGCCAACTGCGTACCCAGTACGCTAGCCACAGAAACCTCGTGCACCGAGTGCACAATAGGTGCCAACGCACCACTTGATATTATTAAATACCGAATATGCAATATTTAAACAGTAGCTTGCTAGCGTCCACATCGATTACCGCTAACGGTGAGTAAACGGCAAGTTATCTGGCCGTTTATCTCCTGGCTGAAGAACCTGGCGTCAATCGATGTTGATGCTAAGTTCCTCGGCCATTAGTCTCACAGAAACCCTAGGCCGATTATACCAGAAACCTCGGCCCTAGAAACCACGGAAAACATGAGAGAACACCTCCTCTAACATGTATGCAACTAAATCATGCAAAAGTAACATGTTTCATTCTTTAAATTACTCAAACCACCCATTATCCCCACAAGGTGCAACTTAACCCGAAAATGCATTAAACATACTAATTCATGTGGTTAAGTCGTGTTATAATGATCCTAAGGAGTTAACAGGGTTCGTTCCCTACCTTAGAATGCACTTAAACCTCTTAAACTCCTCCGATTCTCACCAAACTCCCCGCGAGCTCCTACGGCAATTACACCACGTTCCGACGTTTCCTTGGCCGATTCGTCACCGTCTCGCGTTCCACGATCTCCCAATTATCCTTTTACAACAGTTGGAAGCATTGGGGAAGCAAGAAGCATGAAATCCAGGCAAGGGAGAGGGGAATTGGACTGAGGAAACTGTCCTCGGGCGGACCTATATTCTGCAGGTCACACAGGTTGGCGTCAACCCTCATGCCGTTTAAGGAAACCGCCACCATAAACGCCCATCTCCCTTGTCGCCAAGTTCATATAGTAAACGTCAACACATATGGACGCCTACAAGTCAACGACCACCCCTGGCCGCCAACTCCTACTCAACTGCAGCAGGTCCTATTTTATTTCAGGACCAAACCTGCACCACACCTGCACACTCCACACAACCAAACCACATTGGCCTCACAATGGCCTTCACAACCATTACACACATGATCCGCAAGGATCCGAAAAGCACGCGACGTTACACATCATCTCATCGAAGACAACTGCGATGTGCCCCTCTTTGACAACAGCCTCGACAGTCTCATCCTCGTTGTCTTCTAGTCCCGATAGGTCATATTCAGGATGGAGTTCTTGGATGCATCCAAGGCAATGGTCGTATCTTGCCTTGAAGAGTTTTTCGATCTCTTCGCTCAACTCCTCGGAGTCGCGATACTTGGTGATGACCTTGTCGTGCTCCTCTTTGGCCAGTTTAACGCTCTGGGCTTTGGTTGTTGTGAGCAACTCTTTTTTTGCTCGAAGGGCCTTTTCAAGATCCTCGGCTGTCCGCTTCAGCTGAGCAATATCCTCCTCGGATTTCTTCATCTTCAGATGCTCCTCAGCAAGGAGCTTCTTGGCCTCTTCGGCCCTCTTCTCAGCGACTGTTGCCTTCTTCACAGCCTCAGAGACTCACTGATCAGCTCTGACTCTCGACGTCTTGGCCTTTTGGAGCAAAGCCCCGATCAACCCCAATTGTTTCTCCACTGAAATGTAGAGGTCCTGTACGACCTCACTCGTCCTCATGCCCAAGGAACGGGCCAAGACTATTGCTGGGGTCGTTTGATGACCCCATTTGGTAGCCGAGGGCTCCTCCATCGCTTGCGCTGGTCACACGGATTGGGAGCCCGAGAACAGCGCTTCTTGATGGTCAGCAGACCTTGGTGCATTAGGTTGTTCCCGTGGTCGCCCTAGAGACCTCATCGGCCGAGCCTCCGATAAGCGGCGCCTCTATGTGGTCTCTTGAGCATTGTCATCGGTAGTCTGCTCTTTCGTTGGTCGCTTCGGAGGTCTTGTGCCACTCTTCTTATCACCTAGGGCCGAGAACCTTTGGGCGGCCTTCTCGGAAAGGGAAGCTCCCCTTCGCATGCCACTGTCAGGAGTTGCTGATGACTTATCTTTGTCGGCCAAGGCTGCAAGAGAAGAAGCAACCAATTAATTAGCGAAGTAGTCAAGTGCGGCAAAAGGTTGGCGTTGGAACGAAAGTGACCTTTTTCTGCCTTGGCAATCAACTTGAATAACTCGGAAAAAGGTTGGTATAGGTTAGGGGGATCCACCACCTGTAAAGATTCAAACTCCACGAGCTCGGATGCAACGAGTGTCAGAGCTCAAAAGCTTTGTAGTGGTGTTCACCACCGACCAGGTGGTCGGAAATGGCCATCCGGTCGGGCTATGAACGAAGACAAAGTTCCTCTTCCAATTATTGACAGAGGAGGGCATTCGGCCAAGGATTTACCGACCACACCGAGCTGCAAAATACAGCCAGTCCCCAAAGGCTTTCATCGAGAAGCAGTAGAAAAATAGTTGTTTGGTCAGAAGAACCTCAGCCAGGGCACATACTGCCAGGAAGCCCACAACCGACCTCCAGGAGTTGGGGGTCAGCTGTGACGGAGCGGCTCCCAGCTTCAAAAGGAGAAAAATGATGAAGGGATGCAAAGGAAACTGAAGGCCTGCTCGAACGGCCTCGGCATAAATGCAAACTCCTCCCTCCATTGTGTAGTGGGCCCGGAGTTGCTTTGAAGAGTACAAGGTAGAGCCCTCGAGAAATGCGAGACCAAGATGATTTTTCATCCATTTGAAGGTCTCGTCATCGGTGTCACACCGAGCGTCGGCTTGCTGACAATATCCAGAGGTATGGGATGAAGGCTTCTTGGGAACGTAAGTCCAAGGATTAACCTCCAGAAAAGACTCCTCAGCGTCGTCCGATGACTGAGCGTCGGGCCGAGAAGGAGGGGGCATCCCCTCAGAAGGGCGAGGAGACGAGACAACTTCAGAAGACGCTGAAGTAGAAGTTCTCAGAAGGAGAACCTACAGATGTGGAACTCTCACAAAGGAGAGGACCAAAGGAAGAAGATGTAAATGAACTAGCTAGACGAGGTCATCGCTTACCTCAGAAGGAAGCAAGCGGGGAGCGAGAGCAGATGATGAGAGCTCGGACGTCGGATAGAATATCGTCAGCTCGTCGGCTCATCAGCTCGTCGGCTCATCGGCTCGTCGTCTGATGAGAACTCGCGCACGAAAGCATGGGTGGTTTTTCGGAAGTAGACTGCACTATTTATATTGTCGGGGGGTCGATTGGATCCAATGGCTGGGGATCATGGTCTTTACGAAGCGCCCAGATTGTTCCACATGACGGCCCTCGATTGGCGACCGAGCGTCGCCTCAGATTTCGACTGGCGCAGCTGGTGAGGAGCCATGATGGCGTGTGGAAATTGAAGAGGGAGACGCGACGGTTGACGTTGCAGCACAACATTCAAGGCGGCTAAAAGTACGGCGCCTCGCAGGCCCGCGCTGAGTGATAGTTGCGATGCGATAGGCGGCAGGCCATGGGGGCTAACAGAGCCACGTGGCAAAGCACATGTCATCAACATAGAAATTCCGGTCAACAGCTTCACATCGGGCCACGTTCACAGTTCGACGTGAACCTGGGGGGCCAATGATGCAAGGAGTTCCCAACAAATCGGCTGAATCTTCAGCTCAGATGACCTCATGCTACCTAAGACGACACCCTGACATGGTTTGGATTAGACGAAGACATCTTCTAGGTAGACAACTTGAAATGGCTAAATCGGGTCTCCAAGGGTCGGCTAGATCCACGGCTCGGCCGACCTCCAAGAGTACTCAAGTCGACGTCCTTATGTCGTGGTGACCAGATTCTGATGTCGTCTA
This sequence comes from Colocasia esculenta, assembly GCA_014218235.1. Lineage (NCBI taxonomy): Eukaryota > Viridiplantae > Streptophyta > Magnoliopsida > Alismatales > Araceae > Colocasia > Colocasia esculenta. The sequence continues at coordinate 144,322,268 of CM024762.1, read as the reverse complement.
GTCCGACTTTCACGTCGGCCAGGGCGACCTCTATATATCTCTTGAGCCAATGGCGTCAGCTCGGCCAAGGTTGAGGATTACTTGGCTCAGCCTCGACTGATGCGGAGCACAACGTGTCTGCAGGATTCCCGAAGCATGGCTCACGTAACGACTGGAGCAGTAACTGATGAGGTAACAACCGAGGATCACAGGTCCGATAATTGCGGCCATTAAGACCACGGTCATGATGACCTGGCATGCCGGTGGCAACCACAATCCGGCATCAATCACGGAGATCCCCTACGAGATCTGTGGGGTCACCCAATTTTTAACCAAGTATCCTAACCCTATAAAAGAAGTAGACACTCCACAGGCGCAAGTACGTTATTCTACCCCATAGACTAGGCCATTCTACTCGGCTAGCGACTGACAAGAGCGTCGGAGTGTCTCCCCGCCGAGGCCTCTCGGCGGATTTTGTAGATCAGGTCGGGAGCTCGGAATAAGCGTCTCACGTCGGCCAAGCGCGCTTCAGATAGGGTTCATCGGTTTGATCGTCTCAGCTCACTCTTCGGCGAGGAGCACCTAAGCGGTCACCTCACCGTGAGCCGACCTATGTTACGCATACGGTAATGGTATTGTTGAAATGTTTTCTTTGTTTTAGTCAAAAGCAATTGAATTAGGGTACGGAGATGATCCTTATTTCTACCTTAATTGCTTTGGAAGAAAAATTATGCAACACTTGGTCAAATTTATAAGAGAAGACTAGCGTCTAACATATTCACAACATTCACCCTACAAAGAGCGTTAGTTTACATATTTTTATCAAACTAGAGGCTCAAACATTTATTGAAATTTTGAGTCTCAGATAGCTCTTCCTACAGGAGCACTAACCTTTTGTTCAGTTTTCCACTAACGTTCTTCTAGTTCGGATATAAAGGATGGCAAAAAGAAGCGTTGAAACAGAGCAAAGACTGCCCCATATGATGAATGTCTTCTCATGACATTTGGCTCCCATGCACCTCCCATTCTCTGTGCCTCCAGCCTGATAAACAAGGGCAGCAAGATAGCCAAAGACAAATGACCCCATGGGAATGTTTGATACAATGATATTGTGATTTATGCCAAAATATTTAGATCCAAAGAGCTCTGAAGTTGTGGAGACTGCAACTGTTGTAATTGCCCCGGTGCAAGCTCCTATTATAATGGTACTCATGTACAAGGAGAACTTGCTGGTATTAAGCAGCATGAAGAAGCCACCAGCCATTGGAGCTACTAGAATTGCACAAAGAGCTGGCCCTGAAACAGTATACTTGTTCCTGAACAATTACAAAATACATTAACATCAACACAATGTGAGAAAGAAAAATCTTAATTAATGCTAAGTTTTCATATAAACCCACTTAAAGATTTTAGTGCTAGCCTGTTATAGAATCTTAATCGGGAGGTAGAATAATAAATCATTGTGAGAGCATTTACAAGAGGTAACTGATTATTTATTAACCTTATGGGAAGAGAGGGAAACTAATAAAGATCATAGATGCGGGCTAATCTTTAATTTAAGGTAACACTTACTTTGAGGAGAGATACTCCAAGAGAGAGAGCATCAAACGGCCAAAGAACCCAAAAGAGGATGCCAAGGAGACCAAAGAGGAAGCCTTGGAAAGGCCACGAGACTCCACAATTTGTCCCAAGTTGTTCAAGAACACTAGTCCCACTGTTGCACCAAGCATGTAGCCGAAGAAGTACAACCAGAACTCCACCTTCTTGACCATCTTGCCCACTCCCACCTGCTGCTTCTCAACACTCATTTCCACGTCTTCTTCTTCTTCTTCCACCACCACCTTGTTATCAAATTCCATGTCTCTATGTCTTGCTACTCCCTCCACATTAAGATGATGAACTTTTCCTTCTCTGCTTCTGCTTCCGCTCCATCCTCGTTCAAAAAATTCTCTGAAATTGGTAGTCCATGGGACTATTAAGAGGGCCACAAAGAGGCAGCCTAGACCCAACATGTTTGATCTTGATGACAGCCCATTTGATACTGAGCCCATGCTACCAAAGATTGCAAAGACCCCAGTAGCTATGGCTATCACAAAAATAAGTATGAACCCACCATCCGACTGCCTTTGATCCTTGGATTTAATCTCTCTGACAAATGCTACTGTCAACATGGTCACCACCATGGGCACAACAGCATTCAGCAAGAGGTATACCTTAGCCTTCCTATAGGAGAGAGGATGGAAGACAGCATCAGCTAGGGCTGTGTATACCATCGCACTTAATCCAAAGTAACTTGTCGACAGACCAACTGCAACTCGCGGGTTTGAAGAGAAGTTCCTGATGCAAATTATGTAACATACAGTGTTGATCCAACACGTTGCATTGCCTCCCATGGTAGTGAGCACAAACACTTGCCAATATGATAGTTTTGGGATCCTGTGGACAAGAAAGAGGAATTGCACCCCGTAGCCCATAAGCCCAAGAACAGCACCGAATGTGAGGACTAACCAGAGGGGTAGGCAAGCCGCTGCAACTCCAGAGAACCACCCCAGCAGCTTCCCAGCATCAGAGGCAAAGGCAAGGTTGTTCAGCTGCACCTGGGAGATGGAGAGGAGCTGCTTCAGGTTGGAGGAATAGACAGGGAAGTTGGAGCCAGTACCATTCGCCACCTGAAGCCAGATGATGCCCACCAAGCTAAGCCATTGCAGTGGTGTTGGGGAAGACATGGTTCTTCTGCTGACAAGGAGGTGGAACTGGCTGGCCTGGCCAGCTATTTAAGGACAATGGAACGGCCATATGATATGGGGCATCTCTTCAAGTGTGAACCGAAATGTGGTGTCTTGCTAGCCAATGTTGAGGGAATGGTCAGTGCTCCCTGAAGGGAAAGTTTTGGTACTGATGCAGGTGGGGAATCTAGCATTGATGTAGTCAGATGCAGTTGCTTCTGCGTAAGATATTATTCCTAATTGCCCAAAAGATTATCCTTCTCCACATGCAACCATTTCAAGCATGGGGGAACGTGATGAATTGAATGCAAGAATTTTCTTGCAAGAAACTGAGGTTCGTTTGTTATTCTATTTTTGTACTTTGTTGTTTTTTTTCCATGAAAAGGAGGGATAGCACAGCTACCTTGCTAGTTAATTTAATTGCAACAAATGGTTTAGATGAAGTTAAAATTATCGATCTCTATTTAACAATAGAAATTATTGTTCTTTACACAATATCACTTCAACATTTGAAATATAAACTTCATGATATAAATAAAGATTCCATATCTTAATTACCCTCATTAACATGCTCTTAGTTTTGAATCCAGTTAATTAATTCTCCTCTTTAGGATACAGTTGAAGAATTTATTCTTCCATTCTTTTAAGATTCTAGAAAATACATTAATTTTATTTCCTTATAGAATAAATATAAAGATACTAGTCTTGCTGCCCCTTTAATGCACAGTAGGAAATGAAAAAATATGGGTATCCAATGTGGGAAAATTAAAAGAAAATAGCATGGCCCTGGCACGTCCCGACCTGCAACATCCGGCAACTGATGATATCATTGTCCATGTATGCATGACGACAGTCCATGATGACCACAAATCAACTTGTCTTGTTATTAGAACACAACAAATCGTATCACGTACCCATGATCTCATTATATTCCTACTTGGAATGGACTCTTTTATTACCACATAAATACGCCTTAGGAGAATCATAAAACGCTGCCGTCAGTTCCATGGATTTTGTCTCCTAACTCGCCCTCAAATTAACACTAGCTTGCTGGGATAGAAAAAGTATTTAATTGCGGACAAATTTTATGGTTAGCCCAAGTGCCTCAATTTTTACTTTGTTTTATGGACATTATCACCGTCGCTTGGATGACAAGTTATAAATCAAGTTTGATGCTTTCATGTGTCTTTACCATCTAGTTTCCAAATTGAATGTTGAGAAAAAAAAAAAAAAGTATGTTAAAACCAATGGTACGAAAGATGATACCATACGACTTCTCTAATTGGTATATCCTAGTATGCTTTAACAACATAACTATTTGTACCAGCAGAATCTACCCACTAGAAAAAACACTCTTTGGACATGCAAAATCTTGGGTGAACCGTGAAACATTCCAGACCTACCAAAAATGTTGGTGATTCAACTCTGTTTCAGTAAAATTTGGTGTAAATCTTGTATTTTCCATATTCTCACTCTGAAAAAAACAAGATGAATGGAACAACGGAGCTGAGGGGAGACGGTACGAGTCGAATTGATAGACACCCAACTTGATTCGACTCGTAGAGTCGCCATTAATGCAAACTAAAGAGGACTCATGTTGAGTTGTCCACGTCAACTTCACATGTTCACATCTGATCTGGGTGCTGGAAGACTTGAACAATCTACCCAAATTGTACAGCACATGTGAAGATTATATATTTCGCTGGTAATCTTGTGTGTATGATCATCGTGCGCTAAGAGCCAACTCCAGGATGGGTAGTAGGGCTCTCAAATGAGTCTAATATGTTCATACCCAATTAAGACCTAGTAGTGTTAAGTAAGATATATACTCATACTCTATAACTCTTCACAAGGATATATCTATACTTATTTTCTAATTATTTTTAAATAATAGGTATGGGTCTCAAACTTTAACTCATAATGATAATTTTTTATTTTTATAAAATATTTAATCTTGATTTTGCATACAGAAAATTAGATGATATTTTCAGATTTCAAAACTATTTCGGATCATATTATCAGATACAATTATTTGGATTCGGGTTTTAAATGATATTTTGGATCATGTTAATGGGTGTAGACAATTTAGATGGTTTTCTCAAAATTTTCAAGACTATTTCAAATCCTGTTACCGGGTACAATTATTTTGTATAATGTTTTTAAATTTTCAATGATATTTTAGATCCTGTTAATGGGTACAAATAAATTAGATAATTTTTTCAATGTTTCAAAGCTTTTTCGGATCCTCTCACCAGGTAAGATTATTTGGATGATATTTTAGATTTTCAATGATAAAATTCTAAAAAAAAATTTAAAATTAAAATACACTCAACAACAACATTTTGAATCTCGATCTAGATCCATATCCTATCAGTAACTTATAAATTACTTCTTTAAATATAAAAAAAATATAAAAAAATAAAAATCAAGTACATTAAACACAACATTTTGAATCCCGATCTGGATCCATATCTTATCTGTAATTTATAAATTACTTCTTTAAATATAATAAAAATTTTTGAAAAAAAAATAAAAATCAAATACATTAAACACAACATTTTGAATCTAGATCTAGATCTAAATACTACCTGTAACTTAATTGCTTCATTAAATACAATAAAAATTCTAAAAATTTAAAAAATCAAATATACTAAACACAACATTTTAGATCCAGATCTCTGAATCCAAATCATATTTATAACTTAATTGCTTCTTTAAATACAATGAAAAATTCTATATAAAAAAAAGTCAAGTGCATTAAACACAACATTTTGGATCCAGATCCTACCTGTACAATTAACCACACCCTCAAGTCTCAACCCACAGATACATGTACAATATATAGTTCCATATACGACCACAAAATCTCACATGTGCAGCCACAAAACAATGGCAATAAATATAAAATAACACATGTACAAGAACATATTTAGTTCTACAGACTTGTCATGTGGAAGCACAAAACACTTCCATACACTCCCATTGTGATATCCAACAATAAGCACAAAATATCAAGTGAGAAAAGAGTAATAAATCTGTTAAAACTTTCAAAGGTTCGATTTGTTGTAAAATGAAACCATTTGTCTTCAAATAATTTTTTTAAAGTATTTATCTTCAAATATGATTTGACACCTAAAAGCATCACCAGAACCTGTATATCAAGATAAAATAGATATAACGGTTCATCAAGTAGATAATAAATTTAATGGACGATGGTATAAATAAAATAAAAGATGTCTTAAACAGGCCCCAGCAATCTATCATATGAAGACAATAGATACTACACAAGGTAGAAACTATTCAAAACTGGAATTCAAATATTTTAGAATCAGAAAAATTTTCAATTTTCTATTTTGATTATCTTTTTCTTTCTGGAAAAAAAAACTAACGATCAGATAACCTTTATGAACCTTTCTTTTACAAAAGCAAGATAAGTCATGATTCATAGATAATTCCTTCTTATGCATCTATTAATTTACCGGGTGTCATCTTATGCTTCTTGGGGTCAATTCTTCCTGCCTACATTCTTATAGGACCAACAACTATATAACAGAGGAATACCGTAGTACCACATTTTTTTTGCCACTCACCTAAGCTATCTGATTTGAAATTGAGGGATAAGGTGAATGAACTTGAGTTTTGTGCCCCTGAGATGGGAGTATCAAACTTAAGGTTATATTTTCCGGTTTTCCCATTGTCCGATGTGAACAGAAGGTAACAAAAAGGGTGGCAAAAATGAGTGGCACCTATGCATTCCTCTAACTATAATTGGACATGCTGAAGCTCATGTTTCACACATGGACTCGAGAGAGGAGCGGTGATGTGGCCAGGGCTCCTTATGTAAGGAAGTTTCAGGATTCATGAAGAAGAAACCGGGAAACTGGGTGTTTTTAGTTTCCCTGCCATAGTAGCAAGCACTCCAGCACTGTTCATCTAAATTGAAAAGTCAGTTTGAACCTGGGCCCTCGCACTCAGTACCAATCAATCTATGTTCTTCTCATAACGAATAAATAAACAAATATTCCTTACCACTTTTTCTCTTCTCCCAAATTTTATCTCTCAGCCTCTCCCTGCCTTTTCTTTTGCTGTCAACTGCCCCACCCACCCCACTCTCCCAACCCCTACACAGTTGATGGGGGGGTAGCTAACAAGAGGCAATGGTGTTTTCCAGAGATGGGGAAGAGGGCAAGGCCGCAAGGGCCCCATTTCGAGAATGAGTTGAAGATGAGAGAGAATGAGAGCGGGGGGGGGGGGGGGGGTGCTAGGGCCTAGTTCCATTTTGAGAAATTTCATCAAGGGAGAATAATTTTGTGAGATACTATGGTGCTGTAACCATAGCACATGCCGGTACTCTCTTCAGGAGTACTATAGATGATGCAAGTAAATAACATTCAGTTTGCAATAACCAGTTGTTCTTATTATATTATTGATCATTCTCTAGATATACATAACAGACACATTCCAGATTTCAATTAATACGAAATGATTTCTGATGCTGCCTTCATGTGTATTTTCTCATTTGACAACTTCAATCCTGATACAAATTTTCTGACATTGATTACAAAGGAGGCACAAGAAGAACATTTGGGAAGATGCATGTCAGATTGCCTGCTGTCATGTCCCAAAAGCTATAACTAATCATTACAAATTTAAGAATAAGAACATCAAAGAGACAAAATGAAGGGAACATCAATCAGAACCGAATATAGTGTACACAAGTCATTATTTTACAATTTTTTATTCAACTTAGAACATAAAAACTTAAAGTGAAAGAATTGGAGGTTGAAATTTTGTGCTTCAAACTCATTTCATTTAACTACCAAAATATAAATAGAAGGTGCAAAATGTCATGAAGGTATAATATATAATACACATAGATGATAGATGCTCTACAGCTTCACTTAGAATTCCGTTTAACATAATTCTTTGGTTTTGCATCAAAACCAAGGGGAAGAAAAACAAAATAGCCTGATAAATGTAGATGAACAAATCAAAATATACATATTCTTCTTCTCTACATTTGATGCCTGCCTCTGGTTTTCTGAAGAAATTAAAGAAGGCTGCTGCTTCCTCCCACTCTTGCTCTCCGTTTTGTTAAGCAGGGTGTTGAAGGGGTCAGTGATCAGTGGCGGGTTTAAGTTAAGCAGGGTCCTCTAAATCTTGTTGAACTGGTTAGCTCCATACTGACTACCAGCTTTCCATTAAGCTCAGTGGAACATGATAGATAAGAGCAGTGTGCAGTAAATACACAACAAACCTATGTAAACTAAATGTTTTCTAGTAATTATAGGATCCATAAACATTATAGTTTGTATTCCTTAAAACAAAATAATATCAAAACAAATATGGTATGATTTATAACAGTTGATCAGATTGTTAAAAAACTTAGACAGACTGCCTGGAAGATCTAAGGGTACACAGTACACTTGTGTGCAGAGTGGGGAAATTAGCCAGGAAGTATATATATAGAACATGAAGATGTGGATGGTGGACATAGAAGACTGGAAACATAGATATAGTTACCCCTTCTTCACACTATAGGCATGAAGAAAAACTCTGTTTTAGGTTTTACCAACCAAAATAAGAAATTATGAGAATTTTCGTGACATTGCATGTACTAAAATAAGCAAATAGAAAGATTATAGATGACAAAATGTTAGCTAAGCAACTAACGAATCATAAAGTATCACTGACTCCCAGGAAAGGAATGATCAATTCATCACACTTTGAAGTCCCATTTTTGTGAATATGATTTTGGCAGCAGTAAGCCACAAACTGTCCAAAATAACTTCCATAAACTGAAAATCATTGCTAATGGTGACTCTCATGAATTTAATTTTCAGTTTCTAACTGTCATAACAGTGGCAGGAAATTGCACAAGGACCCCAATAAATCGTGGCAGATCAAGGGCTGCCTTTCTAATCATGTTTTTGTCCAGCAACTAGTTCCCCCTACATTTTGAAGACAGCTCTTTATTTGCAAAAGATGAGTCAATAGTATAATGCTTGGTACACGAACATTTATCATTTTGTGAATGGAACTAGAATAAGCAAATGGCTTCATACAATGACTTCCCACCTGTTCTAGGTGAATACTTTGCTTCTTTCCCATTTTCTACAGTTAGCTTCTAGATATAGATCCATGTCAATACCCTGAAATCTTGGATATAAGAATTAATTGGTCTTTTTATGTCAATGATTACCTGCGATGGTATTGGTAAACCTTGAAGGGAAAAGCACCAGTAGCTGAACCCTCCATTTACCGTTAGAATGGAATGAATATAAAGGGATGCTAGTCTATCTAGTGCTTGATGTTGATGGCACAAAGGAAAAGTATTGTCTGACAAAGGTAGAAGATGATTAAATTCAGTCATCATTTCAACCAAAAGAGCTTAATGATACTCAGGCCTGATTTGAAAACATGATAAGCAATCTTCAGATAGCTTAACCCCTACATTTTGCTTTCCCAGTTTGTTACTGTGTGCCCCAACAGGCCAGATTAGTTAACCAGTCAGGTAAGGGTTTCATCTGAGATAACCAATATGTCTTCTCAAGCCCCTGATTAGCCTATCTGGCAATTAAATGGCAGAATATCCACATCTACCCTGTTTTCCAAACCAGGTGTAGGTTAAAATGGTAGAGTTATGCAAGGATCCCCCTCAAGAATTATGTATATGCAGGAATAATTGAATGTTCATGATTGTGCAATTATGAAGAGTGGGTATATGGTCAGTTTTTGTATAGATTATTAACCATATTATATTCCACAATAATTGCTTGTTCATGTGTGAAGAAACAATTTAAGAATGTAAAGGCTACTCTCTCGCTTGCTCACTTGCTTCCCCCTCTCTCCTTTCCTCCTTTGAATCATGAACGTGTAGAAATTATTGCATTAACAAAAAAAGTGGTGTCAATCGGGCACTTTTCCTCTCAACTTTTTATCATAGCTCAATAGCTATTTTGAGGAGAACTTAGGCTTCAGGAGAGAAACCCTCTCCAACTGTGAGTATTAGGAGCTTCTCGTCACAGATCAGTTCTTCCGAAAGAAATAGACAGGAGGATTTCAGAGAACAATTAAGGCATGTTGGGAGAGGAGATGTCCTCACCCAAAGGTACAGAATCACGGACCATAAAGCCAAAGGCCAAGCCGTGTCAGGATTTCTCACTTACTAGCCTGTGCGTTAGATCGTCAGACGACTTTTGGAGGGGATCGATGTAGGCGTTCTAAGAATGCAAATCATACCATTCTGGGGAGACTGCCGCCAACACGCCGCTGAGGAAGAGATCAAGGGAGGGAGGTAGCAGCGTTGTCGGCGATGGGGGAGGCAGCAATATCATCAGCTATGGGGGGAGGCAGCAGCAGCATCGGCGATGGGGGAGGCAGAAGCATCGTCAGACGACTTTTGGAGGGGATCGATGTAGGCGTTCTAAGAATGCAAAGCATACCATTCTGGGGAGACTGCTGCCAACACGCCGCTGAGGAAGAGATCAAGGGAGGGAGGTAGCAGCGTCATCGGCATCATCGGCGATGGGGGGAGGCAGCAGCATCATCGGCGATGGGGGAGGCACCAGCATCGTCGGCGATGGGGGGTGAAATTGGGAGAGAAAGAGGCAGCGGCAAGCCCCACGTCTGAGATTTTTTCAAACCCTTATACACCCAATAGACAGACCCTGTCAGACCCATTAAATAAATATAATAAAAAAGATGGATCTAGACCCATCCATATATTTATTATCGGGTAAAGACTACACTTTACCCACTTTTATTTACTGGTCCAGTTCGGGTTTTGGGTAAATGGGTCCCATTTGACAGTCCTAATGGGTAGGATCTCCTACCATCACTCAAAGTAAAACTTGGGTTAACATGGGTCAGGCCGCATTCATGCATTTTCTAACTCGAAAGTCGAAAAACATCCAATTCAGTCTCAGATAAAAGAAAAGGAACCGGTGATTGCAGCTACTTCAAGCAAGAAAACCTTACTGAAGTAGAATATAAGAGAATTCGGTGAGTATCAAGTCCTTGAGTTAACCGATGCTTTATTGCAATCAGCTCCACAAGATAATTGTACCAAGGAATAAAGAGGGAAATTCCTTTCCTTTCCAGTATATGCCGGTGTTCATCAATTGAATTCATAGAATCACCTGCTAGGTTAGTTTGATGTACTCAAAATTTCACGAGGCGAGTCTGTTTCTTGTATTGTATGTGGCATCCACACGCAACGCAGATCATCCTGCAAGGAAAAGGATAAGTATTCTATTATGTTACATGAGATCTGATGAGTTTATGACTAGGAGATCCAACAGCAGATGATCAGTCGATCAGTCGGCAAGTAAAGATCTTTGCACGATCAACTTCACCACAAATAATTATAGAGTTCCTTGTATGAACTTAAGGCAGACCAACCAATATGGTAGCAAAGAGGCACTGTCAGCTTTAGTAACTTTGACGCACACAAAGGGGTTGTTTACAGACTGGTATTGATGGATGGTAACAAACCAATCTAGGATTTCTGCATGATTACATGACAACAAAAAGGATAAAAATAGGAATAAGCATCACTCCAATTCAACTCCGGCAAAGGACCAAGTGCATTCTGGATATGTGTCCGCTCTCTGCAAAACATGCATTCATGGATCAAAGAATGTGCAAACATAGAACAAAAGAGGTACATAAAAGAGAGTGTTCCCTTAGCAGATGAAATTTACCTATGATTCATTTTGGCCGATGACAGCAAACTTTGTAACTTTCAGACTCTAAGATCATGTGGTAGTGCCAGGATGATCTAGGTAGATACACATGGGACAGGAATCCATGCTGATGGACACAAGGGCTCAATAGATTCCTAGAAGCATTGAACAGGACCCAGACACTATAGAAATTAACTGTAGAACGTGCTGCATACCTAGATAGTGTGATCTGCATCATGGACCATCAGTTCCCTGTTTGGTAAATCCAGGGTTACCCTTTCTAAACATAGTGCCCAAGGCATCTGCCATGCTGCAGGGAATATGGGGGCAACTGCCAATGTATAAGGATCATCCATCCCCTCTCTTTCACCATGACCATCAAGAAATGAGGGATACAAAATGATAGGCACAGATCAGAGGTCATGGTGGGCAGCAGGGCAGGTAAATAAAGCATATGCTGGTGGTGGCAGCTGACTGATTGGCAGTCATTTCCGTAGTGCACCAGACAAGAGGTTGATCAAATATGGCCGTGCCTGGACCTTCCCTTTCTTTGTCAGGCAACAACTTTTATAAAAAATATGTTTATTTTCGGTTGAAATTTCTTGAGGTGGTCACATTACTTTCTGTTGAGCAAAACACTAGTGAACAGTATAATCTCACAGAGTTAGTGACTCTATAACATCCTCCAGATTAACTGATGCCTCCATGCATGAGAATTTAGGTGCAAAGAGAAGGGCCTCCCACGACCTAATATCTGGAGTGAGAGATAAAGCTTCCATTGTTTCTAGCAATCCCATTGCTTCAGAAAAAAGGCCATGTTCACATAATCCACATATCAGAGCATCAAAAGCAAGACATTGAGGAACAAATCCCTCACTCAACATTGCCTTGAACATTCCATGTGCTTCTACTATCCCACCCTTATTAAGTAGACCATTTATGAAGACACTGTAAGTGAGTGAATTCACTGCAACACTCTTTTCCTCCATCTTATTCATGATTTCTCTTGCTTTCCCAAATTCACCTGCTTCACAATATGCACCAATGATTATATTATAGGTCACTACACTTGGCCTACATCCCATTTTCTCCATGCACACCAGCATTTTACAGGCTTGTTCAAAATGACCCTGTTTACAAAGACCATTTATATAGGCATTATAAGCAAAAGAATCTGGAAGAAGGCCATTCACAAGCAATTCATCAAACATTGCTTCTCCCTTCTCAAAATCCCCAGATGAAATAAACCCATTCAACAGAATAGTATAGTTCACAATATCAGGGCTTAAGCCGTCAGATTTCATCTGCCTAAGAATTGCATAGGCATCATCAGTTTTCCCTTCCTTGACAAGGACATTTATCACACCTGTGTAATCCATTGTGCTTGGTGAGAAGCCTGCCTTTTTCATTTCTTCCAGAAAGTCCATGATTGTGAAAGAATCTGTATGTTTACAAAGCGAGGACAATATTACAGAATAAGTTCTTGCATCAGGTGAGCAATCCTGTAGCTTCATCAAGTCCAAGAGTTCCACTGCAGAAACAACTTTCCCATCCTTACAAAGAGCTCTTATCAATATGTGAAAGCTTGAGCCTTCCAGCCGTAAATTCATCAGAGGGACTCTTGCTAAAACATCAGGAACTAAAATGAAACCTTCCTTTCTCTTACACAAAACAGAAAGTAAGGAGTTGAGTGATTTCACAGAAGCACTACATCGAAATTTTGGGATCCTAAAAAATAAATCCACTGCTTCTTGAAGCATGTTTGCAGCACCATAACTTCGGATGAGATTGATGAACATTCCTTCGGAAGTCTCAAAAATCTCAACCTTCTCCAGATGCTCAAGCATCTGAGGAAGTTGTGGGAAGAGACACCTCTGCACTAGATTCTTAACAATAAAGGAATAGGCAGAGCAACTGGGTCTGAGCCCAAAATTCTCATAGGTGCTGGTGAGAAGTGCAACAAAATCAGCTCCCTGGTTGTGTTCACTTGTCACCTTCTTCTTTAATTCTTCCATGGCTTGTTGCTCACCGAACATATGCTGCCACTTACCTTTATAAGGCAAGAGACGACACGCTCTAAACATACTGCTGTTGCATACAAGGGAGTGGTATAGTCCCAACTTCTAGTGGAAAGTATAAAGGGTTATCAATCAATGTGCTTTATTAGTTGCAGGAACCTGCAAAAGAAGAAATGAAAACAATTATTATTAAGAAATACTTATAGCAGGTTGACATGGATTGTTTGGAAAGTAATCCTATTGGTTGAGAGAGAGAGAGAGAGTCTTGTCAGACCCTCAACCACTAGGATCACTTTCCAAGCAACCGACATCAGCCTTATTGCAATACGGTCTTGCAATAAGCATTTCTCATTATTATTGTCTAATCACTGACTAGATACAGCAATAAGCAGAACCAATCTCAAAATGAGAAATATTTTTAGCAGTAAACATCAAATCATAGTTCCACTATCTTAGACTTGTAATTTCAACCTCAAATGACATTTAAACTTCGATTATGCTCCCTTTTCTTTTGGGTGTTTATATATGACCTTTTTCCTTAAAAAAGTTTCATTTCTATTAATTAAATTAGATATTTTATCATAATACATAATATATTCTAATTAACCATATAATTACTATTAATTTAATAATTAATTTATAAATAGTTATAATTAAATTAAAATAATATCAAAATAAACGAAAAAGTGTACTTATACTAATAATTAAGTACTAAAAACGAAAAAATAAAAAAAAAGGCTAAAACAAAACAAAAGTCTAGCCCATAGAGGCTGAAGTAAACGAATCGACAGGATGCATTTCATATAGTTTTGCCTTCTTCTAAGGTAAACTGTTCTACACGGAAATGAAACAGTTCCTCAGAAAATTGCCTTCTCTCATGACCCTCGAATCAAGATCGGATGAGAAAAAAAGTAGAGAACAGAAAAAAAAAATATTGGGTTCCCTTCTGCAGCCTATCCGAGACGGCTTTCTGGAATCGTCTGCTTATAAAAATCAGAACTTTCAAATGCAGAAGGCTCACGGCTGGGGTGGTAAAACATAAGATAAATCAAACGCACACGAAAATAAAAGCATTTTACCAGTCTCTTGGAGCGAAGATAAGAAATGAAAGGCACCAATATAACACTTGTTGCCACCGTGAATCATGTACTGTCGCTGTACTCCGCTCCCCTTCGCCTGAGCGTGGGAAGGGTTCAGGACACCACAATCCGGAGACCACTCCCACCTCACCGCCGTCGCAGGGCTCCACTCTCCTCCTGTTCTTCCTCCTCACTCTCCAATTCGGAATCCGAGGAAGAAGGTAAACCGCCGCAAATCGATGTGAAACTTGAAGGAGCGCACCAGTTCCCGCAGATCGCCGTCCTCCACCATGCAGGAGTGATCCCGCTCTCGGAGATTGCTCCCCACAGCCGACGGTGTCTCCCTCGCGCTCGAACTCCCTCCGCCTCCTAGGCCATCCAGCCCTGCTCCAGCTGCTGCCTAAGTTCCGGAGTTCTATTCTTATTTGGGCCCAGGCTTAAAGGAGATACGAAGTATTGCTCGATCCAATAAGTTCTGGCCCAGCCTGTGTGAATCTTTGCAGGTTAACGCCCGGCCCGTTCCAACTCAAAAGGTTCAAATCCTGCGGAGAGAACTGGGTGGCTGGCATCACAAACAATGTTTGAATAAAAAAAATCAAAGATCGAAATTTCAATGTATCAATAAATAAAATAAAGTTAAAGTTTCATTTTTTTACTCCTCCATGATTGGATCACATGGATTGTTACTTCAGACTAGGAGTGTAAATGAGTCGAGCCGAGCCGATTATTATGTTGCTCAAATTATGTTCGTTAATTTTTAATCGAATTTGAGTCGAGGTCGAATTTTATCAAGTATTGAAAATGATTTTTCAAACTTAGTTCGTTTAAATACTCTCGAGTTCAAGCTTTTAACGAGTATCTTAATAAATTCAATTGAATTTAACGAGTTATATATATAAGCCTAATTTATATGTATCTATATATAAGCCTAATTTATATGTATCTATATATAAATATATATGTATCTATATATGTATATATATAAGCCTAATTTAATCTACAAGTAAAATATTAATTGTTTATAAGACCCAAATTTATCTTATTTCAAAGTCATACCACAAGATTCTTCATAAGTTACTTGTTTAATTTTTTTAGTATAATGTTTAAATATTTAACAACTATATTTATAATTAAAAAATTAAACGAATTTGTTCATGAACTTAAACGAGCCGAGTAGACATTTACTCATACTTGGCTCGTTTATGAAATGAGTTTAAATTTTTATTTGAGCTTGACTCATTTATCTTATTAAATTAGTCGAATTCGAATAACATTTGAGTTGAATTCGAGCTACTTGTCGAGTGTATTAATTCGTTTACACCTTTATTTTAGACGGAATGTGATAAAAAATAAAATAATAAGCTGCACAGCTAATGGTACAATTGGTGATTGCAAGGCCCAGCAGTATATTAAGTAAAACTTGTCCTAATAGGTGGTGCCAAGAAAGGATGATTGGACCCTTCTCATGGCCCATGCCAATTTCAAATAATGTTCAGCTAATCCGACTTCTAGACCCACTAGCACCCCTTGTTATTTCGAAATTTAAAATTAGTGTACATAAACTACTAATTTGGAAGGTACCGTGGATATCCATCTGATATTAAAATATCCTTTAGCATAATTCATTAAAGTATGCTACAACAATGTGAAAATGTTCAAGAATGCTCCTAAAACATGTGATTTTCTCATATCTTTACGACACATAACTTGAGGTTAAATTACGATTTCAACATGATATGGGTAAGTAACTACAAGTACTTGGATATATTAACAATGTTTTATAAAAATGAAGATATATATATATATATATATATATGGTAGTTTAGAGGAATATATTTGTCCTCCTATTCCAGCATTGCAGCACGTCTCGTGCTCCATATCAATCGTCGAGATATTATTCACTTTAATCTATTGGCCTCATATAGTTTTGTCTCTTTCTAATAATAATCAACTTCAGAATATGGACTTTTCAAAGGTCACATATCTTAATACTACTCCCTATTAAGCTCCATTACTATGGAGTTCTTTATTAGAACTGAACTAATATTTTAAAAGGTGTCTCGATGATGTTTGAAAGTGATGCATTCTACTCCTCTTATATAGGCAACATTTTTATCATTGAGCACATATACCATACAGTCAAACCTCCAAACAAAGAAAACTTTAGAAGTGCCCCCTCATAAACTCAAGAGATGTACTCATAGTATGTAGCACTTTGTTTTATTGTGAGGTGGCTCTTGTAGCGTAACATTTTACTCTTCGTAGCACTTAGCTCCCACACTTTTGGTTGGAGTATTGCTCTAATACCATTTTGTCATATCACGTATTCTATATTATCGAGATATTATCTGATTGTGGAAATAGATTTGTGATCCATCACGAAAATCTTATTATTTATTGGATTTTTTATCATGTTCTCGTGTGTATGGATGCATATTGCGAATTCAAGTTCCGCCGAGTGCTACTCGAGCCATGATGGTGAGAGATGAATCTGTAATCGTATACCGTAGGTGTGCCAGTCACGTAAGTAACAACAAGATCTACCTCCGAGGGTCGGAGGACTTTGGGTTTATTTGCGCACCGTTTGACGAATCAAACGAAAGTGGAGATTGGGTCGGGACCAATATCTCGTCGTTGCCTAAACACAACGACGTTAATTACATCTCTCTGAGAGAGAAAACCCTTGATTAATCATCAGATTAGAAAGTCTTATGGTTTGAAAAGGAAACATATGATAAAGGTGCAAAATGCATCTTGAAGTTAAGCCAAAATGGCAGTAAGAAAGATGTCTATTTGATAGCATTTGACTCATCGTGATCATTATCATCTTCATGTATAATTGTTGGATCTTTTTATTCATTTATTCATTTGATATTTATACATAATTCCAATGTGTTCCCTTTGTTTCATGATAGACATAGTTATGCTCGTGAGTCGACAGACTGCTAAATCGGCAGAGCACAAGTGAGTTGGCAGGACCCTGATTGACTCGGCAACACTGTTGAATCGGCGGAACTCAACTGAGTCGGTAGGACCCTGCTGGATCAGTGAGTCGGAAAGATTGCTGAGTCAGAGCATAACTAAGTCAGCAGGACCTTGCTGGATCAATGAGTCGGCAAGACTGCGGAGTCAAAGCATGACTGAGTCAGTAGAACTGCTGAGTCAGAGCATAACTGAGTCGGCAGGACCTTGCTAAATCAGTGAGTCGGAAAGACTGCTGAGTTAGGGCAAGACTAAGTCGGCAGGACTGTTGAGTCAGATCATAACTGAGTCGGCAGGACCCTTCTGAATCAGTGAGTCGGCAGACTATCGAAATGCTGCCGACTCACCCAACCAGTAAAGGTTTTAGAGACTTTTATCAACATAAATGTGCAAAAAAAAATCAACGACACCTCCCCTATATTCATGGCGAAGGGGGAGGTCACGGTACCTGCCCACCACGATGGAGGCAATACTAAAAATAAGGTGTTCGCCATATACGACGTCACCCAAATGGCACACGGTACCGATTCCCGAGGAGTGCCTATGGGGGAATCAATATGTAACATCCTGGAAATTCAGTAATTGAAAAAATAGAAATAAATTGAAAACGATAAAGTCAATATTAGTGAAATAGCAAAAATGTACGTGTCATTATCGTACATACAAAAACCCATTAAAATTTTCCATAAAAATCATAGTTCAACTCTAAATAATACTCCCTAATGACCCACGAAGAAATTCGTGCAATGAAAAATCTGACTGGCTAAGTGAACCTCACATTGAGACTAATTATCCAAATTAAGAAACAAAGTCAAAAAATTGTTAACACGAAAATATAACATGATCATAAATTAAATAAACATGTTAGAGAGACTTCCAACATCATGTAATGATGACCCATTATCGAAATTGGGCCAATGGATCACTTCTGGCCCAAGAATACAATGGAGTAAGAAAAATACTCAGAAATTCGTAACCCTAGAAAGAGGTAATTAGGGTAAAACTTGAGGCAATTACTCACACATAGCAACCCAATTTCGTGGCTAATCTTACTAGAGGGTTTCCTAAAGCCTCACACACTCTAATGGGCTGAGAAATCATCAAAACATGGAAGGTGAGAGACCAAAACCGCAACCCTTCCTTCCTACACCCAATGGGACTTCTAAAAACCCTAGATGCATATATACTTGTCATGAAACCCTAGGGGACGAATTTACATATTGTTGGGGTCGTGGGTGGCTATTCTTGAGCACTAGAAGTGTAGGAAATTGCCCCAACTCGGAGCTTTCTTCCCTATTGCGTTCTGCATCGACCTGTGCAGAGTGCTCTCCTTGGAGTCAACCAAAGGTAAGCCAAACCTAAACTAAACCATGCAAGACTTATACCCCTGGAAAGAGGGTCGAGTCTAGCTCCTAATGGCACTAGTTTGCCTATTTTTCATTTAGTAGATCGGGTGTATTAAGCGTTCTCCTCCAAGTGGTCTGAACGAGGGCTTTTCTAGAGAATGAGACTTCTTCAACCCAAAAGATAGGTGATCTCGGGCCAAATCTAAATAAATCCTATATCAATGTGTAGAGCATCGAGTCTACTTTCATGTGCAAGTGATTTTGTCATTTTTCACTGAGTACATCTTGAGTATTAAGCATTTTCCCTAAGTTGCACATGTCTAGGGCTTTTTGCGTTCTTCATATGTTTCATGCAAATCAAGGTTGATTTGGGTAAAACCCAAAACATGAATCTTCTTATACTAGAGGTCCTCATCATTTTTTGTGTTAAGAGTTTTGTCTGGATGTCGTTAGATTTCAAGTTATAGATCAATCATGAAGGGTGTCACATTTTTTTTTGGGTTTCAGGCAAGATCCAAAACTGTGACGACTCTAGACGTCGCGATTCATATTGCATGAATGTGACGTACTGGTACGTCACGATTTAGTAAAAGGTGACAGTTAGTTTAGTCGCATTTTGATGGCTGACCGGTCAACAGCGTTGCATAAAACTGTGCGCTGCATGGTTTTCAGCGCCAGTCATGAACGCGACGGCATAGGTAGTCGCGATTTGATTTGTTTTCTGCCCAAAGATCTTACTGTATTTTTATATTTAGTTTTTAAACCTATCTCATGAATGCGACGGGTCGATCCATCACGATTCAGAGAGTAGCATGAACGCGTCAGTGGTGACCGTCGCGATCCTATATGTGCAATCGATCCGCCATCGATTCCTACTAAAGAAGGCGACGACCTGTCCCGTCGCGATTTGAATGCGACGGGTAGGTGCGCCACGATTTCGTTACTTGTTACAGAATTGGTATTTTTCTGTGTATGGCTTCTTGAAGTGTGTCGACTCGTTCCGATGCGATTTCAGAGTCGACCCGAGACTATTTTAATGAGTTGTTCAGTCTAGTTTATGTATGCTCTTATACATCATGTCATATAGTTATGCAATGGCCTAAAAGTGTTTAACCTACATGAAAATCATAAGAATATGAACATCTATTCTAAGTGTAAATGATTGACTGAATGCATCCATGTGATCATGAGATTATTACATGCTATGATTATATTCTGTCTTGTCCATAAAATTGAGGAGTTATTATATGTTAAAAACACTGCAACCATGTGATAGAATTGAATTGCATACATGTCATGCATGTTTGTTACCAGTGGATTGTGGATTGAGACACGCTCTACATGTCACTTTGCACATATAGGCAGCCCTTTCTTGAGGAATTAGAAGCTCTCTGTCGGTCATTCCGTACCGATAGACTAGCGACCTCTTCTCTAAGACCTCTGTAATTCTCTGTACTTCATGGATTCCCTCATGAAGACTGAGTTGGTTGTACCAAAGAAGTACCCAGAAGATAGAATGCACTTCTCTTCTTATCTACTTCTCGTGAGAGTGATTTGATAATATTGAAACCAAGCCATTAAATGTAAAGATTGAACTAATAAGAATAAGCCGTTATGCTGCCGAGATTAATCTGGATCATGTCCCTTTGCATTGTTCTCTATCATCATTGACATGATCATTAGTTCATCATTGTCCATTACTTGGAAATCATGTGGCCATAAATGAATGAATGGAATTACCATAATTTATTGGAACTTCAGTTCATAACTATGCCTGTGTAAATAGGGCCCAATCTGGTCCTGGGTTGAGCACCCGAAATACTTATAAATCGCGAGAGTATATGATCCAATGAGGTGTCTGGCAATCACCTAATTGAATGCAAGATTGATCTGGGTAATTTCCACATTGTTATTGAATGAATGATCGATTGATGGATCGATTGAACTGTTATATGTTAAATGGCCAATTCTATTGTACATGTCATGGTTATTAAATCCTACATGTCATTGTCCATTGGAATTCTATGAAATTCAACTTGAGAAATCTATTGTACATTCTACATGCTATTGAATTTCCTCTACATGTCAAGTGATCGTTCTGTCTTCTATCTCATTGATAATCGTTCCGTCCTACATGAGAATTGTCATACTCGTACATGTTATAGCTTGGATTTGTCACTATTGTTACTGTCATCAGCATTGCATGATAGTATTGTCACTGTTAATATGTTAATTATGTAAAGCATGCCCGCACCATGAGATGTAAATCCTACTGTGCGCTAGTGCGCTCACACTTGTTTTCCTTAATCATTTCAAGTAATGAATATGAGGAATTGGAAAATGATGGGACCGGGGACGAGTGATGAGCTGCTCAACTACACCCGTCCGTATAGCTAGTCAGCCGAGGAGATTAGTATTGAAGAGTCTGTAATAGTTAGTTTCCTTTTTTGAGTCTGATGTACTAGAGATACAATATTGGGCCCTATTATTGGCTCTGACTATGTAAGGTGTTAAACTAGTTGATGGAAATGAAATAAAGATTATTTGGCTGGTAATCTTATTGTCTCATATCTTGTGTTATACTTGGTTGTTACTCTGATTTACTCGACTGTGATACGTACACTTGTATCGCTCACACTCTCGATGTTTATTTTCCACTGCTAAATGTCAGGGCATGACAGTTGGTATCAAAGCCTAGGCCTTCCCTTAAGTTCTAGGCAAACAGGAAATTGTTAGGCATAGTCAAGACTAAACCCCATGTGTCAACATGTCAAAATCAACGGTGAGATTGGGGTAGAAACACGGGCTAAGTCATTTAGATAGAATTAAGCTATGATGAAGTTAATATCTAATAAACATAATGTGGTTATCTTGAAGGACTACAATGGCCGCTGCACGTGAAAGAGACCTACATAGGACAATCAATACTTTGACCTGGGCATTACTGCAAGCTACTTAGGGTAGAGCAGAGACTCAAGGAGATCTCCACCGGAACTTCCGGAGCATGAACCCCCCTAGGTTCGGGGGTAGCACTGACCCGGACGAAGCTGAGCACTGGCTCAAGGAAGTTGAACGTGCATTCCATGTGATGGGATGCACCGACGAGAACAAGGTTACTCTAGCTATGTATCAGCTGGGAAGAGAAGCATGTACTTGGTGGGAGTCAATTGAGGCTACACTAGGAGATGCCCATGCAACTTGGGTACAGTTCAAGGAGTACTTCAACAACAAGTACTTCTCTGATAGAGTACAACAAAGGAAGGCGGTGGAATTCGCCAATCTAAAGCAACAGAGTCTTTCTGTAGCAGAATATGAGGCTCAGTTTTCTAAGCTAGCTCGTTATGCCCCACACTTGGTCCAAACCGAGCGGTTGAAGGCCAAGAGATTTATGAGCGGTCTAAGGCCACAATACATTACACAATTGGGACCGATGGATCTGTAAACCTATCTTGAAATGGTTAGAAAGGCCTTACTGCTTGAAGACTCTCTAGCTATAGCAGAAACCATTAGGAGCAGTGCAGTGAGCAAGGGAGCATCTGACACTATTAGAACCCCTCTCTCCAACCACCATGAAAAGAAGAGATCAATTGGGGAGTACAACACAGGTAAAGATAAGAAGATCAAGGTGGAAGAGGAACCCATCAGGGAGAATTGCAAATTCTGCGACAAGCCAGGACACCGAGAGGATGCGTGCTGGAAGAAGGTTGGTGCGTGCCTACGATATGGAAGTCATGACCACCGCATTCCCAACTGCCTCAAGTTAAAGGATCAGACTAGAGGGAACTAAAGGGTGCCAAAGTGTTAGGGGTCTCTAAATGCTGTGATTCAAGCAGGACTCCCTATAGAAGGAGGTATGATGGAATATGCCATTCTTGTTAAACCTTTAGATCAGTCCTAAGATAATCTTCTTGCTGGTATATCAATCTTAAGAAAGAGAGATGATTGGAGATCAGACCAACCGTTGCACTTATAACAAACTCATCAACCCCATATCAAAACCTGGCTCCCAAGGATAGCTAAATGAGTAGTTAGAACTCTACCCACTACAGGTGCAGTGTTTGTAGGTTATACGGTGATCCAATGAATTAAACTAAATCAGAAAATCCAATTACCTGGTTCACTTGACTACACTTATGAATTTTGGGACCAAATTCTTTTAAGTGGGGGAGGATGTAACAACCCAGAAATTCAGTAATTGGAAAAATAGAAATAAATTGAAAACGATAAAGTCAATATTAGTGAAATAGTAAAAACGTACGTGTCATTATCGTACATACAAAAACCCATTGGAAAATTTCATAAAAATCATAGTTCAACTCTAAATAATACTCCCTAATGACCCACGAAGAAATTCGTGCAACGAAAAAATCCAACTGGCCAAGTGAACCTTACATTGTGACTAATTATCCAAATTAGGAAACAAAGTCGGAAAACCATTAACACGGAAATATAACATGAACATAAATTAAATAAACATGTTGGAGAGACTTCTAACATCATGTAATGATGACCCATTATCGGAATTGGGCTAATATGGATCACTTCTGGCCCAAGAATACAATGGAGTAAGAAAAATACCCAGAAATTCGTAACCCTAATTAAGCTAAAATTAGAAAGAGGTAATTAGGGTAAAACTTGAGGCAATTACTCACACATAGCAACCCAATTTCGTGCCTAGTCTTACTAGAGGGTTTCCTAAAGCCTCACACACTCTAATGGGGTGAGAAATCATCAAAATATGGAAGATGAGAGACCAAAACCGCAACCCTTCCTTCCTACACCCAATGGGACTTCAAAAAACCCTAGATGCATATATACTTGCCATGAAACCCTAGGGGATGAATTTACACATTGTTGGGGTCGTGGGTGGTTATTCTTGAGCACTAGAAGTGGAGGAAATTGCCCCAACTCAAAGCTTTCTTCCCTGATGCATTCTGCATCGACCTGTGCAGAGTGCTCTCCTTGGAGTCGACCAAAGGTAAGCCAAACCTAAACTAAACCATGCAAGACTTATATCCATGGAAAGAGGGTCGAGTCTAGCTCCTAATGGCACTGGTTTTCCTATTTTCATTCAGTAGATCGGGTGTATTAAGCGTTCTCCTCCAAGTGGTCTGAACGAGGGCTTTTATGGAGAACGAGACTTCTTCAACCCAAAAGGTAGGTGATCTCGAGCCAAATCTAAATAAATCCTAAATCAATGTGTAGAGCATCGAGTCTATTTTCATGTGCAAGTGATTTCATCATTTTTCATTGAGTACATCTTGAGTATTAAGTGTTTTCTCTAAGTCGCGCATGTCTAGGGCTTTTTGAGTTCTTCATACATTTCACGCAAATTGAGGTCGATTTGGGTAAAACCCAAAACATAAATCTTCTTCTACTAGAGGTCATCGTTGTTTTTCATGTTAAGAGTTTTGTCTAAATGTCGTTAGATTTCAAGTTATAGGTCAATCATGAAGGGTGTCACATTTTTTCTGGGTTTCAGGCAAGATCCAAAACCGCGACGACTCTAGACGTCGCGATTCATATTGCATGAACGTGACGTACTGGTACGTCACGATTTAGTAAAAGGTGATAGTCAGTTCCGTCGCATTTTGATGGCTGACTGGTCAACAGCGTTGCATGAAACTGTGTGCTGCATGGTTTTCAGCACCAGTCATGAACGCCACGGCATAGGCCATCGCGATTTAATTCGTTTACACCCAAAGATTTTACTGTATTTTTATATTCAGTTTTTAAACCTATCTCATGAACACGACAGGTTGACCCGTCGTAATTCAGAGAGTAGCATGAACGCGTTGGTGGTGACCGTCGCAATCCTATCTGTGCAATCGATCCGCCATCGATTCATGCCTAAGAAGGAGACGACCTGTCCCGTCGCGATTTGAATGCGACGGGTAGGTACGTCGCGATTTCGTTACTTGTTACAGAATCAGTATTTGTCTATGTATGGCTTCTTGAAGTGCGTCAACTGGTTCCGACGTGATTTTAGAGCCGACTCGAGACTGTTTTAATGAGTTGTTCAGTCTAGTTTATGCATGCTCTTAGGTTACATCATGTCATATAGTTATGTAATGGCCTAAAAGTGTTTAACCTACATGAAAATCGTAAGAATATGAACATCTATTCTAAGTGTGCATGATTGACTGAATGCATTCATGTGATCATGAGATTGTTACATGCTATGATTATATTATGTCTTGTCCATAAAATTGAGGAGTGATTATATGCTAAAAGCACTGCAACCATGTGATAGAATTGAATTGCATACATGTCATGCATGTTTGTTAATTGCTTTCCGTCTCATTTTAACCGGTGGATTGTGGATTGAGACACGCTCTACACGTCACTTTGCACATATAGGTAGCCCTTTCTTGAGGAATTGGAAGCTCTCTGTCAGTCATTCCGTATTGATAGACTAGCGACCTCTTCTCTAAGACCTCCATAATTCTTCGTACTTCATGGATTCCCTCATGAAGACCGAGTTGGTTGTACCAATGAAGTACCCGGAAGATAGAATGCACTTCTCTTCTTATCTACTTCTCGTGAGGGTGATTTGATAACATTGAAACCAAGCCATTAAATGTAAAGATTGAACTAATAAGAATAAGCCGTTATGCTGCCGAGATTAATCTGGATCATGTCCCTTTGCATTGTTCTCTATCATCATTAACATGATCATTAGTTCATCATTGTCCATTACTTGGAAATCATGTGGCCATAAATGAATGAATGGAATTACCAGAATTTATTGGAACTTCGGTTCACAACTATGCCTGTGCAAATAGGGCCCAATCTGATCTTGGGTTGAGCACCCGAAATACTTGTAAATCGCGAGAGTATATGATCCAATGAGGTGTCTGGCAATCACCTAATTGAATGCAAGATTGATCTGGGTAATTTCCACATTGTTATTGAATGAATGATCGATTGATGGATTGATTGAACTGTTATATGTTAAATGGCCAATTCTATTGTACATGTCATCGTTATTAAATCCTACATGTCATTGTCCATTAGAATTCTATGAAATTCAACTTGAGAAATCTATTATACATTCTACATGCTATTGAATTTCCTCTACATGTCAAGTGATCGTTCTGTCTTCTATCTCATTGATAATCGTTCCGTCCTACATGAGAATTGTCATACTCGTACATGTTATAGCTTGGATTTGTCACTATTGTTATTGTCATGAGCATTGCATGATAGTATTGTCACTGTTAATATGATAATTATGTAAAGCACCATGAGATGTAAATCCTACTGGGCGCTAGTGCGCTCACACTTGTTTTCCTTAATCATTTCAAGTAAGAATATGAGGAACTAGAAAATGATGGGACCGGGGACGAGTGATGAGCTGCTCAACTACGCCCGTCCGTATAGCTAGTCAGCCGAGGAGATTAGTATTGAAGAGTCTGTAATAGTTAGTTTCCTTTTTATTGAGTCTGATGTACTGGAGATACAATATTGGGCCCTGTTATTGGCTCTGACTATGTAAGGTGTTAAACTAGTTGATGGAAATGAAATAAAGATTATTTGGTTGGTAATCTTATTGTCTCATATCTTGTGTTATAATTGGTTGTTACTCTGATTTACTCGACTGTGATACGTACACTTGTATCGCTCACGCTCTCGACGTTTATTTTCCGCTACTAAATGTCGGGGCGTGACACAATAAGTACCAAGACCAAAATGAACATTCTCATCAATTGAGGCTTGCCGACTCATCATGCATGAGGCTTTCCGACTCATCAGTCTGAATCCCTTCACTGGTTCAGTGAGTCGGCAGCCTGTTGAATCCTTGCTGACTCACCAGTCCAGAAACATTTAACGCCTCAAAACTCGCAAGAAAAATTTGTTAGCATTTCCCCTGGACTCATGGAATGTAGGGGAGTTCGCAGTACCCATCCACCACAAAGGAGACGGTACCAAAAATAGAGTTTTTGCCACATATGTTGTCACCCAAATGGCACACGGTACCGATTCTCGAGGCGTGCCTATTAGGGGACCGATAAGTACCGAGACTATAAATAAACTCGGTTGGCGATCCAATGGTGTTTGAGTCTAGGTAATCAGGCATAGATATCATGTTATCTAACCCAAAATCCCATAGATCTCTCATTTCTGGTTGAGTCGGCAGTAGACATGCTTCTACTTGCGTGAGTCGGCAGCACCCATTCATAAGGGGCGGCTCTCAATCTAAGGGCGTACTCATGGTAAATAGGCGGGATAGGTTCACATATGAAACTGAAGCATAACCCGGTCAATTCTGAACTCATGAATGGGTCGGAATACCATGCTAAATCGATTTTATGATGTTTAAAGCTCACTGCCATATGAGTTGGCAGCAAACATTCAATTTAAAATGGTGATTTGCACAGTCTTAGTTCCAAAAAATAGAAAACCCCATCATATACACAGTTTTGGATCTGATTAAACCCTATTCAAGTCTCAGACAGAACATGGATATTGTGCTATCCGACCCTTTAGCGCTTAGACTTGCTGTTGTAGTGAGTCAGCAGGGGGTATTCAAGCATAAAACTCATAAATAGATGGGGGTATCCACTGCAAAAAGGAGAAACAACACCCTCAATAAAGATTTGAGGTCGGTCAGTCCTGTCTTGGGGTCCAAGCAAGATGTGGATATCAGATTATCCAGTCTTTGATGCCCAAAGACTCACATCGTGGTGAGTCGGTAGCAGACCTTCAAGGGGTTGAACACATAGAACAGAAGAGAGAGGGGCTTGAGCATAGGCAAATCAGGTGGGTGGATAAATAAAAATAAAATGGGAGGAAGAAACCCACGTTTATGCAAGAAAAGTAAGCATTTATAAACAACCCATTTGTATTTCATTGCATAAAGAAAGAGGTAGACATGCTCTCTTATCACATAAAACTCATGTAATATTTAAGAGGGTCATAAATACCCATCAAACATCAAATGGGAGAGGGGAAAAGACAATACAATAGAAGAAGTATTGTGATTTGACAAGAAAGGAAGAAAAAGTAAAACTAAATGGGGAAGGGGCGATGCCCTCTTTCTCTGGGCTCTCTCTTCTCTTTTCCTCACTCACCCTCCTCTCTTCTTTTCTCCAACTACAGCACACTTTTTTGAAGATGACACACTCCTCAAGGTCTCCTTCTCCTCGTTCTTGCTGCCTTTTGGGCAGAAGAACCCGAAGCTCCCCCCTTCTTGACTTCTTCTCCTCTCTTCCTCTCTTGCTCTACTTCCAGACAACCTTTTCCCTTCTTTTTTTTCCCTGTTCTCCCCCCTTTGCTTGCTGCACTGCAAGTAGGTCTTTTTGGGCTCTTTTGAAAGCCTTCCTTCCCTTTTTGCCCTTTGGAATGTTGGGCTACCCAGAAATGCCCCCTCCTTTTTACTTTGGGCTATCCGGTGATGGGTCTGTGTTTTGGGCCCAAATTGTTCTTTTTTTTTTGTTACAACGTCGATTTAACCTACTAACCATATGATTTTATTCCTTTGTAATAGTAATTGACTTCAGAATAGAGACTTAATTTTCAGAAAGTCATCTATCTCAGTACTATTTCTTATTAAGTTCAATTAATTATAGAATTCTTTACAAAAATCCAATCGATATTTTAAAAAGTGCCTCGATGATATAGATTTACAGTTTAACTATATTTGACATTGTTACATTAATCTTGATGATAAGGTGTAAATCTAACTTGACCATCACCCTAGAGCTAGCCTATACCGTTTGTCGATCTTTGTACTCCATTAATGGCGTGTATTTAACACAATCCAACCATGATATCTACAGTTCAAGAAGGGCAACGATATCTTAGGAGGAAAGACACTTATGTTATCGATGCAGGAGATCGTCTGATTCTCTTTCGTAAGAAGCATGGCCGATTTTGATTTTTTATCTCCGTAGTAGAGCTATGTGAACAGGAGGAAACCCAAAAGTTCGATGCCCATATCAATTTAAACAGACAAATTATTCAAATTTCTGGCTATTACAGTACAAGCTACATACATTCGGTTATGCAAGTTAACACGACGCTGTATGCATGATATCTTAATATATATATATATATATACTTGAAATGTTGTTTTCTTGATGTTTCAAATTGCACAAATCATTTTATGATATCTTTCTGACGTTTGGCATGTCGTAGATTATTGTTGGATTTCGAAGTCGCAGTTAACAATCCAGTACTACTTCATATCTTGTTCGGTTTCGTTTTCTAGTCTGAACTAATTAATGGAATTAAAACAAAGCCAGAGGTAATTTTAGATGCAAGGAACAAAAAGTTCAAGATCACTCATATCTCAAAGTTAATTAATGTAAGCGGGACATGAGTATAATATTATTAGCTCAATTAGGGAGACGGCACAAGGCGGTATTTCTTCTACGAACTCCACATTCTTGTACCCCTTAAAACCATCTCGCATAGCAAAAATCCACTAGGTTTTCTCCCCATGTCTCTGATGAACTGAGTACGTTGCATCCAATCATCAAACTGATTAGGGTTCTACAGCATGGATTAAGTGAGGTGGTTCCCTCCTACGTGGACCCGTCTGGTTCAGTGAACTATTTAGTGAAGGGACTCTGCCCTCGACTTGAACTGATCAGTACTGTCACCCTAAGGAGGACGGGTATCAGATCAGCTGGCTTCTAAGCGTGTCCGTTCTGATCTCTCGAGCAGTGGAGAGCAGGTGGCTTAGCTTTTCCAGCTGGTGCTGCTCGCTTCAATGGCGACAGTCCGCTGGAAATTTATGAGATCCATCTCAGCAATGGGCCACAAAGACTGCCACTCTCTTGTGCTTCAGTTGTGTTTTGTCGAGGGATCAATAACTTACCACGGCCATGCATATATAATTCCCACTGTTGTCTTGGTGTGAATTACCAGGTTATTACTGCCAAAAGCTATGCTTGTGAAAGATAACGCAGCCACTTCTGGAAGCTCATAAATAAACTAGGCAGGAAGTAGATGAGACTAGACTTTGCACCAATAATGTGCGCTGATCATAAGCACTACATTCAGCGGGTGCTGCTGTATATCTTCATCGCCCAAGATTTCTCTGACAAGTTCTGAAACCAGATGTAGTTATCAGCCTTATAATTAAGCACAGATAGGCATTATATATGGATTCATCATCATGATATATATCAACCTTGGCTTATATCTGTATTTGAGGACACATTTGAGCAAAGCTTTCAGATGATAACTAGGCATGTACGTATGAGAACCAGAACTTTTGCTTTTTCCTTGGGTGGAGAAGAGATGTAGAGGTACTGAGTGCATGAAGAAATCATGGCACCTTGCACAGCATCGATCGCAGTCAAAAGAGATTGGGAGATACTGATATATTGGACAATGCATGAAGAAATTCAGGCACTAGCTTGGACAGCATATATAAGAACAGTGCTAGAACATCCCAATAAAGGGCACCCTCCCCCCCCCAAATAAATAAATAAAGGTTTGGATCTACCTGCAAACAGATGGTCTAATAACTGAGAAAAGCCTTCGCTCTCCATGAAAAGAACAAAAGAACAACCTGCCCGCTTCTATGTTTGACAACCAAAATTTGATTTTTTTTTCCCTGATTAAATGACCAAACACTAGATGAGGTGGAGAAGAGATGGAGAGCTACTGAGTGCATGAAGAAATCATGGCACCTTGCACAGTATCACAGTCAAAGGAGATGAGGAGATACTATTAAACACTGCATGCAGAAATCCAGGCACCTTGGAGAGCATCACAGTAAGAACAGTGCTAGAACATCCCAGCAAAGGGCACACAAAAAAAAGGGTTTGGATCTACCTGCAAATAGATGGTTTAATAACTGAGAAAAACCTTTGCTCTCCATGAAAAGAACAACCTACCCGCGTCGTTGTGATGCTGCCATGGCACTGCAAGCAAGGATCTACATGGACGATCTCCAGCATGGAGCAACAATATATTAGCCTGTTAGGGCATGCAGCATCCTCTTGTGCAAATTAATCCAGGTGGGATGGGCATGATGGAGAAGTGGGGCACAAGAAGAACTAGCTAACTGGCCTAATGGCCTTAGATAGTATTGCATGTGCCCTGCTTCTCCATCATGCACAGCCCACCTCCTCCTCCCTCCCATGGTCCAGAAGCCTGGCAACTGGGGAATGACAGCTCCCCTCCTTCATTTATATGGCAGGAACACAACCCATCAACCCCCCAATCCCTTCTCTTTTCCCATTTATTAATTAAGTCCCTTTTGTGTGTGCGTGCGGTGGTTGGATTGAGGTTAATTTCTTGCATTTCTACCAATATTGTTGTGTGTTCAAATCCGGGTCGGCCGTCTGACACGGCCGAGTCGTGTGTCATGTTTTTTTTTTATTTATAAATTTATTGAACCAAAAATGGATATACCGATCCGGTACATTACGGTACACTTAATATATTGTACTGTACCAAGGGAAAGGCAGGCTGGCCCAATTCCCCAATGCACCTAACTTTGGTTCAAATTATATACTTTGACGTTGTAAGAAAAATATTCTCATTTATGCTATCTTCACGAGGTTTCCCATGAAACGTGATCACCTAATTCAGTGATATTGGCGAAAGTTTAATCCGGACTATTCCTTCTGATCAACAAGACTTGTTATTTCTCTCACTCTCTCTTACCATGTCCGAGGAAGAATGGCAAAAAGTTAAATTGAAGAATACTTTTTATCATACCTTTCAATTTATAGGTTCATGGCCGCTAATGCGCCATTGACTTGGACTACATACTTTGATGCCGACGCTTTGGGGTATACAATGTCAACAACGAAACTAGCAGTATAAGAGGAGAATATAGGCGGGTGGGGCCAAAGAAAAGGATAGAGTAGATATGAGATGAAGGAAAGAGAGGGAAGGGGGATCTTAGACTATCAAAAGCAAAAGTATTTTGAAATGTGAATCATAAAATTTAATTAATATAATTGATCAAATACTATATTAATGAAGAGTAATATCAAAATTATTCATAAGTATAGATATTTGATACAGTAACTCTTGAAGTAAGCGAGGACAACATAAGTGGGTTTATACTTTTTGCATCTGGAGGCCAACAAATAAGGATAGTTATATATGGAACATGTAGGGCTGCACCGATAACTCGATTACTGATCCTATTTTGATAAAAAGAAAATTGGATTTGAAGCCCCAATATAATACCAATAGCAATTCGAAATTGGAATCAAATATTTTCAATTAGTTATCGAAATTGAAATACTCTATTTCAGCTCCGATTTTCAATAAACTGATTATAATTTGGAGAAAACGTTGTGAGTCGTTGGATCATAATGATCCTATGGCTTCTCTGGGAGACCCATCCCCATCCCCGGCCCCATCCACAGCCATATCATATACAATCTCCCCGCCAGCCCCACCCCACCCCTCCCAGCCCCCAACGAAGAATCGTCGGTAGATGCAATAGCTCCGACAAGCAGCGATAGTGTGGCGGAACACCTCGACCAAGCCCGTTAAACCGATAATGTACTTGTTCCGAGTCCGCCTCCCGTGAACGGGCCGAAGTCTCGCAAGGGATACCACACCACAGTCCGTGTAAACACAAAGAAAGTACAAGAGTCTGGGACATACCCCGAGGTAGAACTGGAAGAAGTAAACAAACTAACCACACTACTATTGCTACACTGCTACTACTATAACTACATTGCTGGAGGTACTGACCCTGCACCGCTACGATGCGGCTCTGAACTGGACGACGGTCGAGAAACGTCCTCCTCGCCCTCACCTGTGGGAGTAGGGGTGAGCCTCGCTAGTCACTGGCTCAGTAGGGAACTCTCCCAAAACTGAGCAAACCAAAGACACAGGTACAAAAGTAGTAAACAATACTAACAATTTATAGAACAGCTAAGCAGGATATGAAAGCTGTAAAAGTACTCATCGTCTGTCGACTACGAAAAATAACTGTAATAATTAAACGGCAAACCAGTACAAGTGTACAAGCTAAAGTAGAGACCGCCACACATGAGCCACGTGAACTGGTTCGCGACACCAGAGACTGACTCGGACAAGCTAACACATGTCTACCTCTCAGTCTCGCAACCATAGACGAAAGGTCCAGCTGCCGCTCCACGTGAAAAAGTCAAGCAACTGTGGAGACCAACTAAACACCACCACCTGCAGACCACACGGTCGCAGGCCCATGCCAGGCACCTCTAAAGACCCTGGCCTGGGCTCGCTAGAGAGAGGCACTAGAAAAGGATTAGCTAGGGACCAGTGTCGACTACTGGTGTCTGTACCCCCAACTACGAGCGCGCTACAAGTGACTCAAAGACAAGTACGGCAGTCACTGTCCCACTGTCGTCTTTCCCTCAGCCGGACGTATAACTCAAGCAAAGGAGTGAGGGTGTCCAGGTTAGACGACACAGACCTCAACGGTACAACACAAGTACCGGGATAAAGCCCCGAGCTAACAGCCTAGCTCACAGAGAACCTGGGGCACCCAAGTGGAGAGGTAACCACGGTAGGCGTCATACTACTCGCCACATACACGAAACCACGTGCACGTCACACAAACCACGTGAAGTCTCACACAAACCTCGTGCACTAATAGTTCACCACACGTGAACACCACGCGTGAACACCACGCGTGCCCAGTATGCTAGTCTCAGAAACCACGTGCGCTACATGCACCACAATTACCATTGCACCCTTCCATATCAACAAATATTCAATATAACAATATTTAAGTAAAAGCATGCTGGAGGGAACATCGACTGCCGTCGATGAGCTATAAA
Source organism: Colocasia esculenta (assembly GCA_014218235.1). Classification (NCBI taxonomy): domain Eukaryota; kingdom Viridiplantae; phylum Streptophyta; class Magnoliopsida; order Alismatales; family Araceae; genus Colocasia; species Colocasia esculenta. The sequence goes on along the minus strand of CM024762.1, from coordinate 144,288,701 downwards.
CAGCAAGGTATCTGGCCGTTAATCTCCCAGCTGAAGAACTTGGCGTCAATCGATGTTGACGCTAAGATCTTCGGCTAGCAACTTCACAGAACCCTGGGCTGATACCTCAGGTATTCCCAGCCCTAAAACCAATGGAAAAAATGCGAGGAAACGCCTCCTCTAACATGCATGAATCCTAATCAACTCAAAACAACATGTTTCCTTTGTTAAATTGTTCAAACCACCCATTAACCCCACATGGAGTACCATTACCGAAAAACACAATTATCATGCAAATTCATGCGTTCCAGATGTATTATCACAACCTAAAGGAACTAAAGGGGTCATTCCCTACCTCCATACGCACTTAAACCTCCAAAATCCTTCCGATTCTCACCAAACCCTCTGCGAGTTCCTACGGAGATTACACCTCGCTCCGGCGTTTCCTTGGCCGATTCGACACCACCTCACGTTCCACTATCCTCCAACTAACCTTTTACAACTGTTGGAAGTAGTGGGGAAACAAGGGGCATGAAAATAGGGCAAGGGAGAGGGAGAATAGGGTGAGGAAACTGTCCTCAGGTAGACCTATATTCTGCAGGTCGCACAGGTTGGCGTCAACCCTAATGTCGTTTAGGGAACCGTCACAGTAAATGTCCACAAAGCCTGACGTTAAGTTCATAAGGTTGGCGTCACCTTCGATGGACGCCAAACCAGTCAACGACCACATCTGGCCGTCAACCCCTAATCAACTGCAGCAGGTCCTATCTTGTTTCAGGACCAAACCTGCACCAAACCTGCGCGCACCACACATCCAAACCACACTGGCCACCATAACCAATACACACATGATCAATAAGGATCCGAAAAGCACGCGACGTTACATTACTATCATCTAAAAAGAAAATTTCGACCTCGAAATTCATAACACAACTCAAACATAAACAATTTAAATATGCACATTTTTACAAGTACTATCATCTAAAAAGAAATACAAAAGCTTATTCAAACAGATAGGGATACCCTTTAGCCATTTCCTTAGCTAATTCCCAGGTATCCTCACCACCCAACCTATTTTCCCATCGCACTTTAACTAGCTCTATCTCTTTATTTCTCAGCTTCTTTATCTTTCGATCAGTGATCTGCACCGGATACTCTGGCATGGTCATATCCCGCCTCAGGTCACCACCTTGGTAACTGATTATCTGAACTGGATCTTCAATACACTTTCTTAACATAGAAACATGAAATACATCATGGACATCCGCAAAATCTGTTAGCAAATCCAGTCTATAAGTTGTTTCCTCAATTCTTTCAATTACCTGGAAGGGTCCCACATACCTTGGTCTCAATTTTCCAGTCTTGTCAAATCTCATAATACCTTTACTCGGGGAAACTCTCAAGAAAACAAAATCTCCCACTTCAAACTTGTAGACGCGTGATTTCCGCTCCCTTTTTAGGGGGGGTGGAAAACACGGGTCCCACAAAGTAGGTGAGAAGTACGCGGAAGAATGGAAATGGGAAAGGGTGTGTGTGTGTGTGATATAGAGTAAAAAAAGCGTTAAATGACAAAAATAAAGAAACCGCGTTCGCCAGGTACGCGAGGGTACCAAAGGTGATGGGCGAGAAAAGGGAGTACCTTTCACCCGTAGAAAGTGCGGGATGTGGGCGTGGGTTCACCCTCCTCCTTCCACCGACCGGCCGACAAAAAAGATTTAGCTCGGTCACCTTGCAAGAAGGACAAATAAGAAGAGACGCGGATTAGACGGATGTGCAGTATACAAATCCTAAGAATGAATAAAATGACATAAATGAAAGGGGAAGAACACACCTTTTGTGGTGGCTTTTAAACCCCTAAAATATGTGTGTGTGTGTAAAATGCATGCATGTGTGTGTACAAATGAGAAAAAAGGGGGCCACGTAGGGGCCAGGTGATATGAAATGTAAAGGACCACATGGGGTCCGGAGGAAGGAAAAAGCAAATAAGAAAGGGGGGTGCTTCCTCGGATGTCGGACGGCGTGACGGCGTGGCCGGAGGCGCGGAGAATGGAGAGGAAGACGAGGACGTGGAGCTCCACTCCGATATACGCGCGATGGAGAGGAAGACGAGAACCTCAATCTCCAAGGGACGAGGATGGCGAGGAAGCAGAGGCGTCGAGCAGGGCTCCGCCGCTTGAGAATTCCCCTCCCTCTCTCTCTCTAAAATCTCTCTTTCTCTCTCTAAAAACTCTCTCTTTCTCTCTCTAAAAACTCTCTCTCTCTCTCTCTAAAAACCTCCCCCGCCTCCCAAATGAAGCCCCCCTGCCAAATGAAGCGCGGGTTCAGATTTAGGTTCTGGGGCAAAATTGCGTCCAGATCAGCTGTCATAATTAAAGGCTAAATCGCATCCGATCTACATGCCGCGATTAAGAAGGTCGGTTTGAGCATGGGGAATCACTGCACCGCCTCTCTGAATCGCGTCGGAGTTGGCCACCGCGACTTGAATCACGTCCACCGTGTCGGATGCGTTTAAGACTTACATGGTTTCGAGGTAGAGGCAACCGACTCGTGAGTGCGCTGTCAGCCGATGTGATGTTGATTTGACTTCTTTAAATCGCGTCCACTGATAAGGACGTGATTCAAAGATTTTGTCATGATTACACGATGTGGGCGCCTCGATGCACAACCGCATAGTTTGACTTTTAAATCGCGTCCACAACCTCGGACGCCTTTCAATGTTCTTCCAAGAAATACGGCCACTGTAACGGACGCGAATCAAGAATTGGTTAGCGACGGAATAACTCATGAATCGCGTCCACATTGCCAGACGCGTTTCAATGTTCTTTCAAGAAATGCGACAACCGAAGTGGACGGGAATCAAGAGTTGCTTAGTGACCGATTTAGCGACGGATATTTTGTCGTCGTTAATCTATCGCTGATTGGCGACAGATTAGCGACGGAAATTTGACAGTCGCTATTCCGTCGTTGAGTGCCTTTTCACATGACCAAACCTCCTAGGGGAAGCACCGAGAAAGAAGTGGGCGAGATCCAAAAATATTGGGAAAACACTCTTTTAAGGCAAAATAAGGGCTATTTGTGGCGTTACGGCGCAACTCGAAAATTTGCCCGCGGTGGGAAAATTCGCGTGTCTACAGCTGCCACGCCTTGACGTCTGCTTAGCAGGGGAGCGAGCGGAGGGATACGAAGTGAAGTGTAATGGAGTGAAAAGAAATAGAGCGTAATGAAAAGAAATGTAGCGTAGCGCAGTAGAGTGAAGCGGAGTGGACTGAAAAGTAGACGTCAATGTGAAAAATAGACACGCGGGCAATGGGGTGGCTGCCACCTGATAAGAGTCTTTCTCCAACACCCTTAGAAATCACCACTAGGAAGAAGACCTAAAGAAACAAGTGCTTGGACAAGGGAAAGAGGTAAAGGAAAAGGTGTGCACGTGGGCACGAAAGGAAAGAAAAGACAAACTTCCAGCGTCGGGGAAGTACCTAAGGACACAATCCGTTAGGTTCCACCATCGGGGGCGTCTGCCACTACCTCAGGTGGATCTCTGGGAACAAAGAAATAAAAGGGATAAGTCCAAACAAAAGGTTCTAAAGGAAATCAGCCCGAGGAGACAACAAAGGGAGTTGGGTACTCGACTCGGAATGGAATATTTCAAGTTGTTTTGGAATTTGAGCGCGAATGGCCCTTAAATTGGCTTGGAAGAGTGGTTTTCCACAGTGATTTCAATATGTATGTATGCTGGGCTAAAAGAAAAAAAAAGATTTAAAGGAGTAGAAAATAACCAAGGATAATATTATTACGCCGGTGAGTCACGATCGAGTTTTATGCATGGGTCCGTCGTCCTCACATACCAAGCGTAACGGCCTATCCGTGCGGCTAAGGATCCTCTGGGATAATCACTGTTTTTGATATAGGGGAACTCAAATCCCAGATTCCTCAAAGCCACAAGGTCCTTGGTGTGCTCTAAAGGTATAATTATAGTGGATGCAGATAGTTGATGGTGAAGGCAACAGCAGCCTGATTGCGCCGGATGAGGTAACTCGAATCCTGCACTCAAAAACTCGTTAGCCAAGAAAAAACAAGCATCACAGAAAACAGCTTTTAGCATGGAGAATGGAGCATGGATAAAACGTTTAAACAACAAGCATGACTCATTCAATTGGTTTGTTTAACCATGAGGATAAGTGGACTTGACCAAAGATAAAGTGCAAGATGGGAGGAACCCATGATTGGAAGGATTGCTTCGATCTGACGCAAGCGGGAGGCGATTGCCTTGTGCAATACCATCATGAATGTTTTTTTCTTAGTTTTGGAAGATATTTGAATTTTTTTGTTGGTTTTGAAAATTTTTGAATTTGTTTGAGATTTTGGAAATATTTGAATTTGTTTGAGATTTTCAAAAATATTTGATTTTTTTGGAGTTTTGGAAATATTTGATTTTTTGTGTGATTTTGAAATATTTTGATTTTTTTAGAGTTTGGAGATATTTTATTTTTTTGGAGTTTTGCAAATATTTGATTTTTATGGTTTTGGAAATATTTGATTTTTGTGGATTTTGAAATATCTAATTTTTTGTTGGATTTTGAAAATATTTAGATTTTTTGTGTTTGGAATTTTGAAATATTTGATTTTTGTAGTTTTGGAAATATTCATCTTTTTTGTCGATTTTCAAAATATTCATCCCTTTTTTTTTGTTGAAACACATTGTCATGCCATGGCGGCATTAAAATTATGAAAATTGACCGACGAAGGGGTCCTTGTTAGCTCCTGTTTCATTAAAAGAAAGCCCAGAGTAGGGTGTGCGTTTTAACGTGGCGCCCACGGGCTAATTGCACTAGGCTAACAGTAGCACTACCAAAGCCACGCCTGAAAAGGCGACTAAGTCTTAAATAGGGAGAAGGGAAGAACATTTGAAGATAAGCTTGGTATGGGTTTTGAAGAGTTGGATTTGACTTCCTTCCTTGGCACAACCGTCAGAAGGTTTTGTCTCATTTAAGCACTTGGGCTTTTCCAATTTTTTTGGAATCTTGAGCGATGACCATTTGATTGTAGGGACATACGTACGACCGGGTCTATTTGGATCTCCGAGGAGACTTTGTCACTCTTTACTATGCCCTATTATCATTGATTTGACTTTGACTTTTGCATGCATACGACCGGGTCCATTTGGATCTCCGCGGGGACTTTGCCACTCTTGACATGCATTGGACTTTATTTTGATTGGTCATTTTGATTTTCCCCATTTAGAGTACATTTTCTTATGATGGAGGTGTTTTGGGTTGGTTGCTTTGCCCAGACTACCTCTACTACCCATACTTTGGCCAAGCAAGAAGAGAAATAGACTTTGTACCATTCAGGCATGGCTGTGACGGTGACGGTATCTACCGGGAGCAATAGGCTTAGGGCGCCGTGAAGTGTGTGCAGGTGCCTATGCTAAGGGCAATCCTTAATGATCCGGGAGGAAATTTCGGACTCCTGACTTAGAATTTTTATAACAACAAAAATGTTGCGATGGCACGACAATGCTGAAATATTCATCTTTTTATAGATTTTTGAATTTTTCACACTGCTAAAATATAGTAAGATTTGGGAGGGTAAAGGAGAACGAATGCCCTGCATTGAGGCGAGACTAATGTTTTTTTTTTTTGTTGTTGTTGTTGTTGTTTTTTTTTTTTTTTTTGAAAATTAAGAATATACATGAGGACTGAAGCCCCGAAAACAGTGAGAGAAGGGTCGAAGGACCCGATTGATCATAGGGAAGAGAGAATGGCGGAAAGGACGAATGCCCTGCATTGGGGCGAGACTCGGAGGTCTATGAGAATGTACATTTTTTATTCGGAATTAAAAGATAAGTAGGGGCTAAAGCCCCGAAAACAGTGCGAGAAGGGTCGAAGGACCCGATTAAAAGTGAAGAAGAGAAAACGGGGGAAAAACTTTGGAAACTCCGGCGGGGCCGGAGGGGAGAAAGGAACAAAAGGGCCTCGAAGGGCCAACCGGGAGGGTGCGCAGCGTGGGGCGCAAAAAGGAGATGTGTCACGTGGGGCACTGGAAAAGGATGTGCCATGTGGGGCACGAAAAGGAAAAGTGCCACGAGGGGCACGAAAAGAGCTACAAAATGGGGTGCGATGCCCAATGTAAGGAAAGGGATTATACAAAAGATGAAAATAAAATGCCTCCCGTGGGGAGGGAATATGGAGAACCCACGGGAAGGTGCTAAGTAGCACAAAAGACGATTGAAAAGAAAATGGAAACGATGGAGAAGATCCCTGGTCTTTTGCCTTGCCCGGCGTTTGAGCTTCCGCTTGGGAATTGACGTTCTGACCCTCAGGTATTTCCTCACAAATTTTACCCAGCGGGCAGAAGGTCTTGATCTTCTCCTTTGACTCGAATGGCTCTCAATGATTGGAGAATTGTTGACTTCCGTCGGAGTGTCAAATGACAGTGGAAACTCCCTTGGAATGTAATTTAATGAAAGGGTGGGGAGTGCTACTGGTGGAGTTGGAAGCAACAATGAGGGGACCGTGCCCAAAGATTGTATAATGTGTGATATAGAAGGGGGCACGACCCCTTTTGTAATCGATTGTGCCAATGATTTGGCGTTGGAGTGCGTGAGCATAATCTGAGAAGCTGACCCCTTCACTAGAGTGGGAAGGTTCACAACAACAGTGTGGGGGGTCATGAGAGCCTGGAGGGAGAGATTCCCTATGAGTATTCGGAAATGACGCCGGCTGGCAACTGGAATGATTGGCATTTGATGAGAAGGCCTCTTGACGGCCATGATTGGCGGGGAGGACTTCTGCTTAGAAAATGTGCCCGGTATTTTGACAATGACCGGCATGTGAGGAATAAAATCTTGGATTTTAAATAGCATGCCCGGTCCCGGGGCTTCCTTCTTTTGCTGGCTCGACCGATTGCTCCTTAAAAACTTGCGCCTGCTCCGTTGGACTGGAGTGGAGGTGGATGGAGTGGAAGGTTGTATGGCCAGTGGAGGCGTAATGGAAGGCTGTATGGCTGGTGGCGGTGTAATGGGTGTAATAGCGAGGGGTTGCTCGGGTTCAGTTGCCAATGGTGTTGGCGTAATGGTAGGTGCAATAATTGGTGTAATTGTGGGTGGAGGCTTAATAGTGGGGGGTTTGATGGTAATGGATGGCAATGTAGGGGGTGTTGATGAATGGCGTACGAACATGACTTGGGAAGGTTCATCGTTGTACCACCGAGTGGTTTCCTGGATGGGTTCGGCATTGGCAACTTCGGCCCGAGCAACAGGCCGTGGTGGAAGTGGAGGTTGTTGAGGTTGTTGTGGTGGAGGTATGGGAGCTGGCATGGGAGCCTGAGCAGGCGCAACGTAGGGCGCAGGAGCTTCTTCATAAATCGGGGCATCGTAGGGCCC